>JAMXBD010000384.1:0-600000 GCA_024138025.1 Combretum micranthum
ATGTTTTACAAAGTCTTCAACAACAAAATGTTTTAATTTTGGCAAGCATTGCAAAATATGCAAGCAACAAATGTAGAACCACGTTTGGAGCACCAGCAATGACTCCACCAAATCCTAGAGGGAATGAAAGGCGTACGTCCACTGGTTTCAATTTCAGGAAAATGGACCAGTGAACCCAAATGAGTCTACTGCTGAGGTAACGAGGACCGCCCCTCGATATGAACAGGAATTGCGACCACCACACCTTTACGTCCTCAGAGGAATTTGTTGCACGGAATTCATTAAGTGCATGGATATTTGTGAGAATACCAGGAAAGCAAGTGCTGAAGATGAAGAGGCTAGCTCAGATTGAGCGATCCCTTGACGTTTTCCAAGTACCTGAAGCTTTGAAAGTATCATATGGAACTTATCTACTAAGGTTGAGAGCAAAGATATGGTGGAATTCGAAACAAAGAAGTTTGTCACAGCCAATTACTTGGGAAGTATTTAGACGGGAATTTTTGAAGGAATATTTTCCAAGCAGTCTAAAAGCAAAATATAGCACTGACCTGATGAATTTGACCCAAGGAGCTAAGACCATTGATGAATATGAACATGAGTTTAATCGGTTGTTACAGTTTGCTCTAGATGCTTATCGAGACAGTGATGAGCTTAAGAGACAAACTTTCATGGCTGGATTAGAACCTCATTTCCAAAGAAGACTTGTTGAATTCGAGGTTGATAACTTTGCAGCTATGTTGGAAAAAGCTCGAATCATTGAACGCGCAAGGAAGTATGAACTTGAGAGGTATAAGAAGAAGGGAACTATGTTCGGAAAAAGAATGTATGATGGTTCTATGGCAAGTTATGTGCCTAAGAAGGTTAAATTTTTCAAACCTTTCAATGTGAACAAAGGAGGAGTAATGGGGAAGAATAATGTGACTTTTGGAAGTGTAAAGGTTCTCATTACACAAGGCATTGTCCACAATTATAGAACAAATGTTATTATTGTGGAGAAAGCGGGCATATGATAAACGATTGTCCAAAAAGGAAAACTGCAACTTGTTACGTATGTAACAAAGTTGGGCATATAGCAATTAATTGTCCACAGAAAGCAAGTGTGGTAGCTGGGTCTTCACAATCTAAAGGAGTGATTGGAGTCTCGGGATCAAAAAATGGAAATGCCAACAAAGCCAGTGCGACGGCCAAAGTTTTTGCCATGTATGGAAGTCCTATAGAGAATGTGGAGATAGAGGAAGGAGATGAAGAAAATATTTGGGAGGAAGTTGATCTTGAAGAATATGGACTCATTGCAGGTATGTAATTATGTATTTGTTTATGTAAAGTTATTAGACACCATCACAAGTAGATGAGCAATAAAAGTCTTGATGAATTGAAAATAACATAAACTTAATAATTGATACTTAGGATCAATTCAAGTAGGGGATCAGACTGCGTATGCTTTGTTTGACACGGGAGCAACGCATTCTTTCATAAATACTGAATTAGCAAGGCGTATAAGATTATCAATTGAAAGCATGAATAAGGAATTGAGAGTTACTTCGCAACTGGAGATTTAGTAGTGACACGGGAAATGATCAAGAGTTGTCCACTAAAGATTGGAGATCAAGAATCAATTTCTGATTTAATTCTGATAGAGATGCAAAAATATGATATTATTTTGGGTATGGTTTGGTTAACTACTGTAAAAGCAAAAGTTAATTGACATCTCAAAATAATATATTTGTCAATAATCAAGGAGAAAGAAAAGAGTATAGAGGCAAGATACTCAAAGAAGTCTGAAATAGAATAACCGCAATTGAAGTGGAAAATGAAGAAGATATGGAGATGAACGGATGTATTCTTGGAGCAACTGAGGGTAAATCCAAGGAATTAGATATTCATACCATTCGAACAGTGAATGAGTACTCAGATGTATTTCCAGAGGAATTACCGGGATTACCCCCACACAGAGAAGTGAAATTCTCAATTGATTTGATACCTGGAACCGAACCAGTATCAAAAGCTCCGTATCGTATGGCACTTGTGGAATTGAAAGAATTAAAGGTGCAACTACAAGAATTGTTGGATAAAGGATTTATCAGACCTAGTGTTTCACCTTGGGGAGCACCAGTACTGTTTGTGAAGAAGAAAGATGGTTCTATGAGACTATGTATTGATTATAGGGAATTAAACAGAGTAACTATCAAGAACAAATATCCTTTACCCAGGATTGATGACCTTTTTTATCAATTGAGAGGAGCAAAGGTATTTTCCCGAATTGATTTAAAGTCAGGATATCATCAAATCCGAATCAAAGCAGAAATTTTTGGTCATGCCATTTGGGTTAACCAATGCACCTGCAGTTTTTATAGATCTAATGAATCGTATCTTTAGACCTTTGCTAGATATCTGTGTGATTGTTTTCATAGATGATATACTTGTATATTCGTCTAATGAAGAACAACATGATGAGAATTTGAGAAAGGTGTTACAATATTGAGAGACAATAAGCTGTATGCCAAATTGTCTAAGTGTGAATTTTGGCTTAGCAGTATATCATTCCGGACATATTGTTTCTGGAGAAGGAATATCAGTTGATCCTGCAAAAGTTAAAGCTATTGTGGAATGGAAAAGACCTGAAACTGTTACTGAAGTTAGGAGTTTCTTGGGATTGGCAGGATATTATCGGAAATTTGTGAAGGATTTCTCAAAGATTACATGACCTTTGACTCAATTGACCCGGAAAAATGAGAAATTTGAGTGAAATGATCAACGTGAACAAAGTTTCCAAGAGTTGAAGAAAAGGTTAATATCGGCACCAATCTTGGTTTTGCCCAATGACAAGGATTTATATATTGTCTATAGTGATGCATCTAGAAATGGATTAGGATGTGTGTTAATGCAGAATGGAAAAGTAATAGCATATGCTTCTAGACAATTGAAACCACATGAGATGAATTACCCCACTCATGATCTAGAATTAGCTGCTATTTTTTGCACTCAAGATTTGGCGTCATATTTGTATGGCAGAAATGTGAAATATATACGGATCACAAGAGTTTGAAGTATATATTTACACAAAAAGAGTTGAACATGAGACAAAGGCGATGGTTGGAATTAATTAAAGATTATGATCTTACCATTAATTACCATCCGGGTAAAGTGAATGCTGTGGCGGATGCATTGAGCCGGAAAAGCTATGGAGAAGTGGCTTCAATACTAACGGAACAAAAAGAACTCATCAAAGAATTTGAGAGATTAAACTTGGAATTTCAATAAGGTTGGAAGCTGAATTAGGAAATCTAATTTTGGAACCTACTTTGCTTCAAAGAATTAAAGAAGCCCAGAAAGAAGATGTTGAAATTCAAGAGATTAAACAAGGAATATCCAGGGAAAGTACAAGGATTTTCATGTGGATGAAGAAAGGTATTAGAATGAATAAAAGATTGTGTGTGCCACATGATGAAAACTTGAGGAAGGAATTAATGCATGAAGCACATTATTCTGGATATTCTATACACCCAGGAGAAACAAAGACATATCAAGTTGAAAAGTGCGTATTGGTGGAATGGAATGAAGAAGGATATTGCAGAATTTGTTGCTAATGTGTGTATGTCAAAGGATCAAAGCTGAACATCAAAAACCAGGAGGATTGTTGAAACCATTGCCAATACCCGAATGGAAATGGGATCAGATTTCCATGGACTTTGTGTGCTCATTACCTAAGACAAATGCAGGTCATGATACTGTTTGGGTTATTGTGGATAGACTCACAAAATCAGCCCATTTCTTGCCAATTAATATGACATATTCATTGGAGAAATTGGCACGAATATATTTGAAGGAGATTGTGAGATTGCATGGTGTACCTGCTGGTATAGTATCAGATCGAGATCCACGATTCGTATCCAGATTTTGGCAAGGATTACAAAAAGCTTTGGGAACCCGGTTGAATTTTAGTACAGCTTATCATCCTCAAATTGATGGACAAACCAAAAGGACTATTCAGACATTGGAGGATATGTTGAGAGCATGTATTATGGAGTTCAAAGGAAATTGGGACCAACATTTACCATTAGTGGAATTTGCATACAATAACAGCTATCATTCAAGTATAGGGATGCCACCTTATGAAGCTTTATATGGTAGGAAGTGTCGGTCACCATTGTTCTGGGATAACTTGGAGAAAGTATTGGTCGGACCTGAATTGGTTCAGGAAACTATTGAAAAGATTTCAGTGATAAAGCAAAGAATGAAAACAGCACAAGATAGACAAAAGAGCTGGGCGGACTTGAAAAGAAGAGAATTGGAATTTAATGAAGGAGAACATGTATACCTAAAGATAAGTCCAATCAAAAGTCTTCATGGTAGACAAACAAAAGGCAAGTTGAGTCCTAGATATATTGGACCATTTGAGATATTAAACGAGTTGGGAATCTAGCATATCGTCTTGCATTGCCACCTAATTTGTCTGGTATACATAATGTTTTCCATGTATCGGTTCTAAGAAAGTATGTACCGGATCCAGATAAGATAGTGGAATTAGAACCTATTGATTTAAAGGAAAATTTGACTTATGAAAAGCATCCAGTTAAGATATTGGATCGGAAAGTGCAAGTTCTCAGGAATAAAGAAATCCACTATGTCAAAGTATTATGGGATCTACAGACAGAAGAGATTACATGGGAATTAGAAGAGGAGATCAAGAAAAGCTATCCCCATTTGTTTGAAAACTCAGGTACGCACTCAAGCTTTGAGGACAAAGCTTATTTTAAGGGGGGGAGAATGTAAACCCGAGAATTTTTCACATTAGTAAACAACCTTATAATAGATTGTATAAACTAGATAATAGAATTTAGATTCTAATTGAAGTCTAATAATAGATTAATATTTAGACTTTGGATAGATGAAGAATTTAGGAACCGAATAAAGAAATTCTTTAACCTTAGTTAATACCAAAAACGAGATTTTGTATCTTGAATGAATAATTCAAGATATGATCTAAAATATAGACCTGAAACCTGAAATACAAATAGGTTTAAAATAGAAAAAAATGAATATATGGATTAAATGATTGTTTTTTATTCCGATAATGATTCGAGATTAGAATAACGAGTAGTAGTGAGTTTATATTTAGATTTAAACCCTAAACTCAAGATCAAAACTAAAGATATAAATATAGTTTAATTTCCGTATTAAGTCCAATATTACATAAATGATTATTTACGTTTATAAACAGAAAACGATGATCCAAAAATGAACCGTTAAGATTTTAAATACACAATGAAAATACAAACTGTTGAATAACTCAAAATCTAAACTCCAAACAAATAATCGGATCATGCTATTGTTCTAAACCAAGTTTTCTTAAGTTATTGGAGCCTGAAACAAAAATTGACCTAACGAGCTTAAGAAATCCAAATCGCGGGAGATAAAATTATACAAATAAATAACTACGTATATATATAACCTAAATTTGTATTATTGAAAATCTAAATGTATTGCATAACCCTATACACATATTTTTGTACAAAAACTTCCAAATATTAGCTGATTTATACCCATATAACTCGTTTAATTATCTCAAAACTCAATTAAATAAATAAACTAATATATATATATATGAATTTGGCTGCTGATTTCAGTGGAGGATACGGAGAAGAAAAACACAGCCGAAATCCAACCAATAATTCCCTCAAATTTGTCAAACAAATTAACCACTCCACCAATCACATGTTGCCAAGTCATACTAACATTAATTGCCATGAAAACAACATATCAAACACAGCCAAAACCGGAGAGAAATTGAAGGAGAAGACGTAGCCAAAACCTTCTTCTTTTCTTATATATATATATATATATGAACAAATGCATTAATGGAGGCACAAACAAACTCCATTATTTCTCAACTTTTCTAGAACGAAATAGACTCCAAACAACAACCAAAACAAATCAAAAACAGAAAACAAACCGATCAAAACACCCAAGCTCGGATTGAAAGAAGAACAATACTAAAAATACTTGAATACAAGCTCTAAGGTAAGTTGTTGGAGTTCAAATGATTTCTTTTCGAATCTAAGCTTTATAACTGACTTATGACAATCTTAGGAACTTAATAAACACAAACACGAGCTTCGGATTACATCAAACAAGCTCCAACGAGGTAATAATCCAAAACCCTAGCTTTATGTTCTAAGAATTGAGATCTATATATTTATGTTTTTAAATGTGTTCAAACGTGTTTTATGTCTTTATATATGATATATAAACACTTAGAAATAGTTTGAGTATGTTTTTAACGTGTAAAAATCAAAGAACATGAATTGAACCGAGGAGGAAGATGATGAACAGTAAAACACTGCCTCAAGGCCGGCAGTGTAAACGCTCAAAGCTGGCGGCTTACATGGATAGGCCAGCGGCTTATAGGCGGCTTACACTGATCAGAGGCTACGTAAAATAATTTTTCACGTAAAAATTAAACGTAAGCCGGCTTCCTGGAGATCTACGCCGATGGCATAGGGCCGGCGTACGTTGAAAGCCGACAGCTTTCAACCGGTGCACTCGATATGAAAATTTCTACAAAACCAATTTTACACTGGCATCTAGACTTGAAGGCCGGCGGCTTTGAGCCGGCATACAGCCAAATTTTTATTCAACGCAAGTTTTTCTGACCTAAACAAAAACTATATATATAATATGTATATATAATATACTTATTGAATATATATATGTTGTATGAGAAGTTATTAGATAATTAAATAAATATATTGAATATATATATATATATGTTGTATGAGAAGTTATTAGATAATTAAATAAATACAAGTATTCCAAACAATATTTAAACTAATATCTAATAATTATTGCAATCCTAAGCTTAAGAAAAGATATTGAATATTAATTAAAGTTAGTATTAGTCTAATATTTGTTTTAACAAGATAAAATAGGTAAGATTGGAAATTGAAATAAGCTAATTTTTTGAGTAATGTGACTTCTAAAAATAACAAAACAATTATGCGAGATAAAATAGGAGAAACACGACAACACTAAGTAATAATAATTACCAAAATATCGAGTCTAGGACACTAATCACATATAGGGATTTAATTAATTTGTATTGATGAATAATTTGTCTTAAATAGGTGACCTTGATTCACTAGAAGATCTACCAGCAGACTACTACGACTGTGTCGGTATGAGCAGGTGAGTAATTCAGTCATATTGTACTGGTTGTGTTTGTAAATAGTCTAATATATAATGCAAGATAATCAAATGAATGTTTGCTGAAAGTATGACTTGATTTAAGTATATGATTGTTAAAATATCTTTATAAAAGCGATAATGCAATAATTGATGTTGTGCAGTAGTATAATGATGATTGTATGTAATGTATGGTCACTTTGAAATTGATTAAGACTTATTGACCTAACAAAATAATAAGAACATGCATTGCACTAATTGCATTATTGCATATATGGTTGTGACAGCCTGCTACATATTAATATTTCGGATCTCTGTTTTCACTTGGTTGATCTAATGTGTAAGTTCTTCCAAGGTTCTCTTTGGCCTGGCGGTCCTATGAGGAACTAAAAGGCACAGAAGAACGTCGCCCGTAGAATCGCTTTGAAATGATTAATACTTAGGGAGTTTCTAAGGGGATTGCAGGAGATGGTTTGTTCAATCAACTATATTCAAAGTGATAACCTTAAAACGAGAAATCGTTGATTCTCCTGTGTACTTAGTCTCTCCTGGGCAGGTGGGTCATTGAGTTTTGGTTCTTCAACCCATTAAAAAAAGGGCGTAAATCTTTTCCTGTTTGGATTCTAAATAATCCAAACTTGTATCTGTACATATGGTTGAGTGCTTGCATTACATATGATTTGTTAATGACTTGTGTGATGTATGGTATGTCTGGTTATTCACTGAGCTATGGTTTCGCTCATACTCCTATAGTCTTTTCAGGTTCACTTTACGACCCTGGTTAGTTACATCCAGGAATATGGATCCGGTAAGAGCTTGAAGCTAGAAGTCTACAGATATATTTTAGTTGGATGGTTATGTACTATTAGATTAGATCAATTAGTTGTGTACTCTAAAGGAACTATGTGGTTTGTAATAGTTTTGTAATGTCTATTCATTAAGTTATTTCTTTCATTTATTTGTTATTTCTTATCAAGCAACTAAAAAGATCCTGTTGTTTTGAAAACCTGTCATACTCTGAAGGTAATCTAGTGATAGTATTTAAGTGTAACTTGTTTAATACTACTAGGGTACCCTCGGGGCGTGACAGTTTGGGGTGTTTCAGACTTACTGTATGACAAGTCTCGATTAAACTGGATCCAACCAATCGGGTCTATGCTGGTTTAACGACATTAGTGTAAAAAGAGAGAGAAAATAAAGTCATAGGAAAAGTAATTTAGCATGCCTTTAAACATTGATTATACAATTCACCATAATACATATATATATGATATATGAAAAAGGTAAAAATATATTTTATTTAACATCGCAACAAATGTTTTAAAGTATCAATCATTCTTCCTTTTTTTTTTTTTTTTTTTGCAAGAGGATGTAATTATAATGTATGTATAAATATAAAATAAATATATATTAAATTATTTAGCGCGGTATCTACTATATGGAAACATGAAGTTCAAAATATTTAGTAAATTCATAATTTCTTTATGTAGGTTTAGTTTTAAACTACTCTATAAAGAAAATGTATAATCGAATATATGTTTTGACTTGACAATATTGATAAAATTACTAAAGTTTGAACAAATTTTTGTTTCTTTTAAGCAATATCCATATGAGCTATATATAAGTATCATGAAAAGAAAACAAAAAATTAAATAGAAACAGAAGCAAGGTGATACTAGTGATGAGCCAAACATTAATTAATTTAATATTAGAATAATTATATGTATTTGCTTATTATGTAGTTATATCTTTAGATGCTACTAAACCGTGTTCTCAAAATTTAAGAAAACGGAGCAAAGTGATCCAAGTGGTAGACTAGACTCAAGTCGAGCAATGAAGTCCAACTGTATTAAGATAAAGGATTCAAGGTTTGCTAAAAGCAACTCTATTGAGTTGCCTGGTATGAGAACCAAAGTTACGCAACTCCTTTATGAGTTACTTAACACACTATAAGAAAATTAACTTTCATAGATGGAAATTCTACAATGGAAAATTAGTAAAATAGCTTATATCTCTACAAATAGAATCGACAACAATGGCTTTTATGATACAATTTTAAATTTTGAGACATAAATTTTATTTTCGAATTGCTTAATTTTGATGGGTTACTTAGTCAAGCAACCTAAAAAGTAAGTTGCTTAGATTATTTTATTTTATTTTATTTACTTTTGATGTTTTATGTAGTGTGGGACCCATAAAAATTTTAAAAAATCATGTTAAGTGACTTCAGAAGTTACTCATGGATAAAGTAGTAAGTTACTTAATAGGGAGAGTTAATTAAGATGCTAATGTGACATGTTAAGTAGCTTTCTAGTAACTCAAGATAAAGATGATTTAAGTGTGACTAAGTGGCTTTGCAATAAAGTCTCTGGCCAACTTGTACTTTAGTAGGATTAGGTTAAACTTGAGAAAATTTATATCTTAATACACACGTCAATAGTTAGTAAATATAATATTTTAGTTTGAGAAGTTGATAATATTCATTTAAGCTCACATGCAAAGTTATTAAACTTCAAATAATTCCATCTAAAGTTCGTACTAGATTTATAAAGGTCAATTTAGATTGTCGAATTTTTATCAGTATTGCATCTGTTTCAAATCAGTATTTGTAACTTATTTGTATCATATTTATATCATATGTATCGGTTCCATTAGGTCAGTTTATGAGTAAAACTGTTACTTTTTATTGGCATCGTTTCTTGAAAAACATCTATTTGAAAATGATAAAAATATGATGCTAAAATGATTAGAGTGTTTGGATTATTGGATTTTTATCTGTATCATATCAGTATCTAATCGTATCTATAAATTTTCTATATCATATATATATATATATATATATCTAGTATGTATCTATTTAGTCTGTTTATAAGTAAAACTGTCAATTTTTCATCTCTATCTATTTTTAACAAACATATGCTTAAAAAAAAAAATATGATACCAAAATAACCAAAATATGATGAAACAATCATACCCAATCCATGAACTAATAAAGTAAAAATGAATATTTTTGAACTAAACTACAAAAATTCATCCCTAAATCTTTAAAAATTAAGAAATATTTTATTTTTCTAATTAATTAATAATAGGATAAATTGTAAATAAAAGTTTTAAATATTATTTTTGGAAAATTTTATGCCCATAGTGGTGATAATAAACCTATTCTATTATATTATTGGACGGTTTATATTCGTCGCAATAGTGAACAAAATTCTTAATATCTCTTTATAGTAATTTTTTATAGTTTATTAAATGATAATATTATGGGGAGGTTGTAAAAATTCTCTATTGTTTTCAATATACTTGGCCCTCTTATCTTTTAAACTATACCTTTGGACTTCTAAATCCTTAAAAATTATGAATTATGACCGTAATTAATTATTTTATCATTGATTTTATTTTATTTTTTCAATTTTAATAAACTTCATTATTTTACTTAAAACCGCTCTTTTTTAAAATTTAAGTAAATCAATAAAATTTATCTGGTGTCTGATGATCCAGTTGCTGTGCCTCCTTCCCTCCCCTCACCCCAAGCTACGATGTTACTACATCAATTGGAACCGAATTCTGGTAACTCTCTCTTTTACCATCGTTTTCAATGAGAACTTATAATTAGTCTATAATTCAGACAAATACATGAATTTAGATGAGTTAGGGTTTTGAACTCCGGAATTTGCAATGCGAAACGGCAATATTTTAGTTTCTAGGTTTTGCAGTTCCTTTGTTTGTTATGCCGTAATTGGTAAATATTTGGGAATCGTCAACAGTAGCCGCATTGCTAAATTGCAATAGCAGATGGTTAGAGATCGTAGGAGACGGCAATTGGATGGGTGGATGCTCTTGAAAGGCTCATCCGGTGCATAAAGTGCTCTGATTGATGCAGAGTATGGAGAAACGGAGTGAGGGGAATGTTATGATTGTGGTTTAGTGTAGGAATTCTATAGACATGAATTAGAGCATTATGAATTTAGTAAAATTTGTTAGGTCATTAGGTTTTTCTTTTTCTTTTTTTTTTTCAATTACAACTGGAGAAGTAATTCGAAACTGATCTAGTCGCATTTAAGAGACAGTATTAATGCGTAGAGCATAAGCCACTAAAGTATAAGACCATTGGCTAGGTCATTAGTTAATAGGTACAATTAGTTAAGATTAGTATGATTATTTAAGAAATTAGGGGTGATAAGAAATAGTATAAACAGTATACTCCAAAACGAAAATGCATTCACCCATTTATTGATAAATGATATTAATGAAAATTTCTTTAAGAATTCTTTAGGAGTTTTGTGCTTGGCTCAAAGTAGAAACAGTTTCATTATTTTCATTTATCCATGCAATTGAGCTATACAAGTCTTGTTAGGAGACTAGATTATACATAGTTTATTTTAGTTAGACTTGACCAGCATGTCAATCAAGGAGCTTATATGGTTTATGGATGCCTTTAGACATCGGCACGGGGGCGGTTCCGAACCGCGAACCGCCCCCGAACCTCCCCGGTGGTTCCGTACCAGGAACCTCCCGTCGGGGACGGTTATGAACGTCGAGGGACCAGCCGATCTTAGTGGTTCGTCCACGCGGAACCAGCGGTTCCACCATTCCAACCTGTCATTAAAAAAAAAAAAACACGCACACACAGAACACGGAATGAATTTTTTTTTTTTTTTTGGGGGGGGGGGCGGGGGGTGGGGGGGGCCAGTCTCAAAAAAAAAAAAAAAACTGTTCACGTGGAACCGGAACCGTCAGAACGGCTTCTGTGAACCATGGTTCTGTGGAACCGTGAACGGATCCTGGCTCTAGCAGTTTCGGTTCGGGTCAGTTCCGGAACCATGCCGATGTCTAGATGCCTTAGTGAAAAGAAAGTTATTTTTCTAAACTCTAGTTCAATCCATGGACGTTTCTCAAGAGGGCTCACCAGGTGCATACAATGCACTTGGCTTGTGTAGGACAAAGGGGTGAGATGACTTGTAGGCAGGGAGTAGCGGAGAACACATATGTATGTAGTCTCACCACTTGCATCTTTGCAAAGAAGTTGTTTTGACACTTCCAAATTAGACTACAGGTCAACAGACATCTTTGGTTGATGGACATCTCTATGAGGAAGAAATTATTTTTCTAATTGGTGATATAATTTTATTGTATCTGAAAAATATTTCCATTAGATAAATATATTCTCCATTTTATACGTGGAAAACAATAATAGGTGAGTTAAATGCAGCAAAGTTGGGATGGATTATTATTTATGCCCTTTTTCATTTAAAATGAGCATGTTGGACTGCCACTAATTTCGGCTAGCTAGGTAATTCACATTCATGATATTTGGACTCCATATTGGAGGTTTGATTCTTACCCTTTGTGCCCACTTTGCTCTATCGAATATGCACATATTATTCTTCTAAAATTCTTGTGAGTAACAATTGTAGCTTTGTGCTAATTAAAATTTTGCATATTCAGAATCAGCTTAGGGCTTTTACCCTCTCCTTACAGGTTCTTTATCAGTAATAGCATGCTGTGGCACCAGGCTTTTTCCGTCTACTTCTTTTTCTACATGCTGACTGGAAGTTTCATTCATGATGTATATTATATTCAATACATGTATTCACCACAACTGCCTTGGCACATGCTCGTTGACATCCCAATTTCAGATGGAGAAGTCTCGTATGGAGCTTGGAGGTCTTGAAGCATTGCTTCTCTAGCTGATTGACAATCACAACCACATTGCTTGGTTTTTTTTAAAGTGAATTGGGTTATTCCAATTAACTGCAAGCTTTATAATTTTGATGGTTGTTTTCTGGTTTTGTTGAAGAAGATAAAGCAAGAAAGATGTTATTAAGAGTGTGGTGCATGTCTTAGATCTGCTGGTGGATTCTGTGAATGAGGGGTGGAAGAGGCCTTTATCAATGAGAGCGAATCAAGTTAGAGATTAGAGGATGTACTGCTACCATCACCAGATTCATGAAGCAGACAGATCAATGGCTTGTGGCTTCACATGCTATAAATAGATAAAGGTATTGGTCGCATGTCAATAACACTAATAAATCCTTACATGCTTATGCAATTAAATTAGCATATAATTGACCTTGTATATCTGTTGAAATAGAATGGGTGTTTCTGCTATCTACTCTGTTTTATTCTTCTAACTCATTCAAATCTTATTTTGAGACATATTTAGTACATTTTGGTTTTTTCTTCAAAATTTTGGCATCTCATAAAGCATTTTTGAAGCGATTTCATTTTAGATGTCTTTCTTAAGATTTAATGGAAACCTCAAACATTTGTGTTCCAGCTCCACGCAGTTGTTCTTTTTAGACAATTTGCAAAATGTAGAATTGATAATGGACCCAATTTTTAGGGTGGATAATATTGTATTGGATTTTTGTAGTAAATCTTAGCTTTTTACATCCATGTCTTTCAAAGTTGGTGTATGTTCAGCAATCTCATTATTCTGCTTCAAGTAAGATGTGCTTATGTAGAGTTTCTCTTCAAGAAATTGGAGACTTTGAAAATTGGATGAAGATCATGGATTTTGATTGTTCGAATGTTAGTGCAGCTATTTACAATATACATTAAGAATGATGAAGCTCAGTTAGCCAGAACCACCACCATTTCCAACAAGTCCCTGCCTCTGTTAGGAACATTTTTTCATGATATGTTTCATTGTGCATATCATTGCTAATTGGAAGTATGTTTTAAAGAAACAAAATGCAGTACATATGCACCATATTGAATACTTTTTTTTAATTTTTATATTATTTTAATTTTGTACAAGTATGACATGCCTAATTATAGTATGATTATTAGTATGTCAAAAAAGAAGAGTTTTAGAGGCTCCTCTGATATGCCTAATTATAATATACTTGTGGATGTTGAGATTAGTTGAGTTCAATAATTGTTTGTTTTATGTGTCATATATACCAAGTTAAGGATATGTTATTAGAAAATTTAAATATTACTATATGATAAAAAGATGCTACTAACATTCCTTGCATTACCCCTATGGCAAGGTAAGGTATCAAATATGGCATCATTTTTAACACTCAAAGTGTATATATTCTTTTATAAATTATAGGTAAGGATAAGTACAAATACTAAAACTAAAATTTGAGGAAAAGAATATAATGTATATTCTCCATCGACATATTTATCATTGTATAAACCCCAAGTAGTATTACATCTCTTCCACAAAACAATAAACTACTAAAACTTAAAAACCTTTGTAGAGTTATTTATTAGTCTGGGGTACCTTCTTCCTTTCTTTCTTTCTTTTCCTTTTTCTTTATAGCATCAATGCTTCAGTCTTATTTTGATTATCCTAGCTTAGTTATATGGTTGTTTCACTGTTACATTCTAATATGGACCATATTTCAATTGATACCTAAAGAAGTCTTCTGCACAACTTCATTATGGAAACAACATTAACTTGATCTAATACATCTAACTGTTAAACAAGACTGATCCATTCATCACGATGTATTAAAATGAGGTATCTTTTAAATCTTTCTATTTTTAAAGTTAAGCAAACATGGTTTCTTCCTATGTTCTTTGGCTTTAGGTGTGCTCTTTAGATTTGTTTGGACTAATGTTGCAGAAACTTTAGTAGGACATCATATGGCCACATTTTTGTTGTTCCACTGTGTTTCTTTTGCTTTCTATAGTAATTCAACATTTAATATTATAATAATGATAAAAGATGCTACTAACATTCCTTGCATTACCCCTATGGCAAGGTAAGGTATCAAATATGGCATCATTTTTAACACTCAAAGTGTATATATTCTTTTATAAATTATAAGTAAAGATAAGTACAAATACTAAAACTAAAATTTGAGGAAAGAATATAATGTATATTCTCCATCGACATATTTATCATTGTATAAAACCCAAGTAGTATTACATCTCTTCCACAAAACAATAAACTACTAAAACTTAAAAACCTTTGCAGAGTTCTTTATTAGTCTGGTGTACCTTCTTCCTCTTCTTCTTTCTTTCTTTTCCTTTTTCTTTATAGCAACAATGCTCCAGTCTTATTTTGATTATCCTGGCTTAGTTATATGGTTGTTTCACTATTACATTCTAATATGGACCATATTTCAAATGATACCTAAAGAAGTCTTCTGCACAACTTCATTATGAAAACAACATTAACTTGATCTAATACATCTAACTGTTAAACAAGACTGATCCATTCATCAAACTGTATTAAAATGAGGTATCTTCTAAATCTTTCTATTTTTAAAGTTAAGCAAACATGGTTTCTTCCTATGTGTTCTTTGGCTTTAGGTGTGCTCTTTAGATTTGTCTAGACTAAATGTTGCAGAAACTTTAGTAGGACATCATATTGCCACATTTTTGTTGTTCCATTGTGTTTCTTTTGCTTTCTATAGTAATTCAACGTTTAATGGTGCTTTTTTAATTTTGCTACATCCATTAGGCTCTGGTAAAAGAAAATCCAAACCAAATGGTGGTAGAATTTTATTTTTAGACGTCAACATGGGTTAAATGATAAATATAAGAGTTCACACTGTATATACAAGATTAATCTTTCTAATTAGACTGATGTTGGAGTCAACGAGGAGGAGTTCTTCAATTCATATCCTTACAGTTGTTTCATCTCATTTAATTGATCAACTTACTTGATGGTTTCAGTTAAAGCTTAGCCAATAAGTAAGGAGAGTGTTAATTAATAAATATAGTAGTCCATACTATTGCTACAACTTTAAACTTTTAGATTGTTGATGAGCTAACCTTAACATCATAGATTTGTGAAACCTATAAGCTCCAACTAAGCTGATGAATATAAAGTAACTGAAGTAATTGACATAATTATGTCTGATCAGTTGCTGTTTAGTTGTTTATTTCTATATTTTGGAATATATTCAGCACCTTGATTGGCAGGCTTTGAAATCTTCAGTTAGAACCTGAGGGCAGATTTATATTATCTACTACTAGGGATGAAATCCTGTATGAAGTTGACCTTGAATTGCTTGATAAGATCAATGTCAAGGTTCAGAAAACATATGATGTTGGGTACGTGTGTTAGTAACTAGGAATGGTGTATGTTCCTCAGGAGAGCAAATATAATGTTGGCGTGAGAAGCATAACATGCGTGATAAAAAAAAAAGCAGAGAAGAAATGGTGGGATAGGTTGATTAAATTGGAAGGGAAGCCTCCTGTCTTTCTGAAAGTTGAGTGGGACGAGGGGTCGATGAAGAAGATGAGAATGGTAGGCTATCTGTTCTCTCTATTTTCACTTGCTTTGCTGTTCTCAATTGAAAATGGTCTTATATCTGCATCTATTTGGGACAACCAAAACAAGCAAAGAGGGATGCTGCGGACAAGAGACTTGCAGTAATAAGAAAATTTTGCTGACTCCTTTCTATTTGCATACGTGTTTTTGTCTCAATTCTGCTGTTTTGTTTTACAGAAAGTGTCATCTAGACTTTGTTCTATATTTTTTACATTCAAAGTTTTCAAATTTTCAAATATTTATCACATAATCTCAAGAGATTGTGTCTACTTACGCTTTTTAGTGGTAAGTCATTGTAGAAGGTAAAGGTGCCAGCCAATGGCCATGGTGATGGTTAACCATATGTCTAGGAAAAAGTGGAAAACAGTTTTTCTTTTCTTAAAAAATAGAAGCCAGTTTTGTATTTTGTATGCTTGTTAACCATCTCCACTGAAGCCAACCACTGTAATTGTCTTCTACAACCCCTTGGTAAAAGCCACTGATGTATGTAACCTCGTAAGAGATTACAATTGATTAGTGTAACACAAAATTCTAAGTGAATTCCATGAAACAAGCAACTATAGAAACTTTCGAGGTGAGCATTCATTTAACAAGTACAGTTTTTACTTATCTTCCCTCAAGTTAAGTGATTGTGTGTGTTTAGTTGAAAGACATACTTATAGGAGTAGAGCTCTCTAGGACCATTGAAAACATGATTGTGCTGGACTTCAAGCTTAGAACTCAAAACCCTACGAGACACCTAATAAACCATTGTAGACACCCAATTTTTGCCCAATTAAAAAAATAGGCTTAAGTCTATAATAAATTAATGTCATCAAAAAATATAATAATAATATAAAAATAGTATAAGAGAAAATAAAAAAAATAAAAAATAGAGGAATAAAATAATAAAATAATTAAATGAATAATAGTAATGTAAATAAAATATATGTAGGAAAAATTAAAAAAAAATTATTATTTGAGCTCAATATAACATGTATTCTATTAGCTTTAAGTATTAGTGGGTCAGCTATATGACCCAAGCACAGGCCAACGGCCTAACGGTTCAAACCATGGACACAGGAGCAAGGGGACCCGAGTTCGATCCTAACCCAAGGCAGATTTTGCCTCTTTTTGTTCAATTTTTTTTTCCCAAAAGACACATCGGTTCATCCACTTTGAGACATCATTTGATCAACGAATCTTTGTGTTTTTTCAAAATTAACTGTACAGACACAAACTATGCATGGGATACATCACATCTATACACAATTCGTGTATTATTTCATCCTAAAAGGCACATTAATTGAGTCATGAAAATTGGGAAAAATTCGAATGGATATGATTTTTCAAATTTCAAAATTGGCCGAATTGTATCAATTGATCAAATTAAATACACTTAATCAAGGAGTCATGATTTGTAAACACAAGATTCGTGATCAATTTGAACCAACAATCACGAATCGAGTCCCAATTTTGAATCGTTCTTATTGAAAAAGTATAACGATTTGTGATTCAAAAATTGAACCATTACAAAGCTTCAAAACGACAAATTGTTTCGAACTCTATAAATAGGATCACCCCACAAGCAGAAAGCACAATTCAATTTCGCAAAATACACACTATAAGATCGAGATCTGAAAATAGAGGAGAAAGTGTTCGAATTGCAAAAATTGCAAATTCAAAGTGATCGGGAGGATTTCGATCCAATTAAAGAGTGTTAGGATCATTTAGGAAGTGTTTTTGATTGATTATAGTATTTAGATTTGCTCGAATTTGCAATTGGAAGTTCTGCAAATTTTTGGAAATTTTTTTTAACCCTTGCCGCCGTCAACCACCGCACGAACCACCACTTCTGGTGGTTCTGGGAGTGAACCACCACCACCAGCAGACGCGGCTCCTCCATTCACGTAGGGCCGACAAGGTTTCTGGGATCGAGGACCACTAGAATCGGCGGAGGAACGCTTTGAAACCACCGTCATCGTCTTCTTCACCCGACAGAGCTCCGAGATCCGACCCGAAATCCGAATCCAACCCGGTCGGTCGTCGGTCAACGATTGTCGGTCGTCGGTCAATGTTCGTCGGTCAAAAGTCAGCAGATCCTGCGGTCCAGATTAAATCAGAGGATCCTACGATCCAGATTTGATCAAGCAGATCCACGGTCCATATCGCTAGTCAAAGGATCAGACGGTCAGATTTGGTCCATAGATCAGACGGTTGAGATCTGATCCGAGAAAATCCAACGGTCCAGGTTAGTCCGCAATATTTTATTGTTTATTTATTATATATTTAATTTCAGAAAATAGGAAAAAATTAATAATAATTCATAAAAAAAATCCAGAAAAATCAGAAAAATCCAGAAAAATTAGAATAATTATTTTTAATATAAATTTACATGTTTTAACAATTTTTGATATTTTTTAATATTTTATGAATATTTATTTGCATATAAATTAATCTTTAAATATATATTTGATGCATGAGATGTTTTGTTTTTGTATTTTAATTCTGTTATGATATATTTTGAATATGTTCTGTACATATGTGATGATTATTTAATTTTAAAAAATAATAAATTGTAAATAGATTTTTTAAACCAAAATTGTTGTTGAATAATAAAGGTAAAATTTTTTTTTTTTAAATCATGATATTGATCAAGTTTTTTATCAAAATTTATCTTCATAAATTTACTATGAAGATATTAATCAAGTTTTTATCAAAATTATCTTTATAAATTTTCTATGAAGATAATACTCAAAGTTTTCAAAATTATTTTCATAAATGGACTTTGAAAATAATTAAAGTTGTTCAAAAATGTTTTCATAAATTTACTATGAAAATATTTAATATTGTTTAATCAAAATTGATTTTCATGTAGCATTAAATTAGCCATGAATTGTCATAAATTAATGATTTTGAACTTAGAAAAATATATTTTTTATGAAATAAAAATTAATTGATTAGATCATAGGATCATCAAAATTGGTTTTCATAAAAATTCAAAATTTAATGAACTTAAAGTGAGAATATTTTGAAAATATAAAATTGATCAACAAACTAAGTTCTTTTTAAAGAACTACGTTTTGTCTGATCTCGATTAGCGAGTACGTAGGCACCTACGGGGCAACAATAAAATTAGAAAAAATATATTTTGTTTTGATAGTTTGAAATAATCATTTTGTACATATTATAAGTTTTTTTTTAAAGGAAAAATACAAATGTTTGTTGGTATTTAAATCCTAAAAAAAATAAATACATAAAAATAAAAATGAATTATTAAACTTGTAGATATTTGTTTTATAAATGTTTTGTTTGAATTTTTTAGTATAGAAAAGGATAAATTCTAAATTTTAAATTTAAAGTGGTAACCGCTTAGGTTTTAATAGGTTAGCCCCCGGACTCAGATATCTGGTATTTTTTAAAGTTTGATTTTTAAATCAAACTTTTCACAGACTAGTGGCTAAGTTAGGATTAACCTACCCATTAATCCTAACTTTTCATTTTTTTCCGATTTTTATCGGTTGGCGACTCCAAAATATTTTCAAAATTAAATTTCTTTTAATCCCTAGTCGAGGATTTCATGTTAAATGGGTTAGGATTTAATATGAATCGGGTTAAAAGAAATGAACCAGATGATTTTCAAAATCCAGGCTCGACAACCATCCTCTAACTGTGGTGGATTTACTTATCTGATCAGGATTATGTTGACATATGCACGTTGGAGGAATAAAATCTAGTTTTCATATATGAATTTGCAAACGTTTAACTTTGGTAAATTAACTTGCAGAATAAACCAAAACTGAAGAAGCACAAAAGAGGAAAGAACTCCTTGAACAGGTGGCTGGAAAAGCTAAGGATGGATTGTCTGGGAAAGTTTTAGAAGTGGGAAGATGCAAAAAAGGTGTGTATATATTGTTTGATGTGTGTTTTGTGTATATTGAATCACTGGTGTAAATTTCAATTTGTTTGGATTATGACTTGAGTTTGTTCTTGATTTGGTTTACCTTTTTTTTTTTTTAATGAAATAAACATCAAGTCCAATCGATGTCATTTAAAACCACAATTAATTTATATTGACTATATTGCTTGATCATGAATACTAATAATCTGGACTAACTTGGAAAATATTAGCTTTGATAAAATTCATTCATCTTAAAACCTATGACATTATATACAATTTTCCACTTGACTCCTTTTTTTTTTCCGTTTCTGTTTTTTGTTTTTAAAAAATCTTTTTGGATTTCTTTTTTTTCTAATTCGTCATATTTTTTTTCCTTTTCCATATGAAAAGCAAGGGTTAAGGAGGAAAATTTTTTAATAAAAATTTACATAAATACAACGATGTTAAAAATAATCCAAAAACCAAACATGCTAAACTGGTTTCTTGAAGAAATAGGTTTAAATTACATTAAAGTTGGCTCTTAAAAAAAAAAAAAACTTTAGTGCAATTATATTCAATTCGACACACCTTTTACTTAGTAGTTCACATATTTGCCAAATTTGGATTTTATTTTAAATATTATTGATGCTTTATGTGAAGTAAATTATATATGTATACATATACAAACACACGAGCAATCCTTACCTCTAAATGTATCAAATCATAACAAATTGAAATCAATAAGTGACATGCATGTGCCATTAAAACTGCAACATGGGTAATGAATTCTCCACCACGCCTAAGTTGCTGTACATGTTCTACTTATTTATGCTGGCTCGCAGCTTACACAAGCAGATGGACCCATACTTTACTGATCATCACCCATTTACTACCTGGGAAACTGTTATAATCATTTACCGGCACCATGTATTCGCACAACCAATCTCCTAGCATGGCCGCCTGTCTCGCTAGATCCTCTATTTAAATCTACTTTTTTTAGTTTTCCTTATTTTGATGATCCATCATTTCCCTTCCCTGCTTGAGGAATCGATCACAGGCATCTTCTATGGTCGTAATATTATGATGTTGAAGATAATGATCTATAAGCATCGCTAGGTGCTCGTATGTTTGTTTGTAATTTCCTAGATGTAGCATATTCTCTCAACACTGTACAAGGTGCAATAAATAGTCAAAAAGGTGTATGCTAGTTTTGTAATAGGGACCAACTCTTTCTCTAACAAGGACCTGCTCTATTTTACTCTTATTGGAATAATACTAAATCGAGTAGCATTGTGCCACTCAAATAAGGTCTTACAAAACTCACCAATGACTAAGCTCTCCTTGAAGTATCGCAAAGTCGTCAGTGATACAACACTGTTCCACACATCCATAGACGAATCTAGAGCTGGGCATATGGGCCAAAGCCCGCGGGCCGGCCCGTTGACCCACTTAAAAAAGTGGGCTGCGGCCAAAAAATTTTGGCCCATTTAAAAACGGGCCAAAAGCGGGCTGGCCCGCGGGCCAAGAGTTTAAAACTTTAAAAAAAAAAAAAAATATAGACGCCCTATGTCTATATTGACCCAATTTATCTTTAAGTCAAGTTTTTTAGGGTCAATTTGACCTAATTCAATAACTTAGTCTCGCACTAACAACTTCAAAAATTTAAAAAAAAAAAAGGACCTAAAATGCGGGCCAAATGGGCCTGCAACGGGCTAGCCCGTTAGCCCGCGGGCTAAATGCGGGTCGGGCCCGGGCCAAGTAATAAAACGGGCCAGAAATTTCTGGCCGTTTAGCCCGCGGGCCGAAGTGGGCCAGCCCGGCCCGGCCCGCCAGGCCCGTATGCCCAACTCTAGACGAATCTCCTAGAAAGCTTTGATACATAAACTCAAAAATTGCCATAATGACGAAAATTACTACTCCAAACATAGATTGCCATGAAAACCTATTCTTTCATGCCATCAGCATCACCTTCCACGGAAATGGTGTCAAACTCTTTCTTCCATTGTAGAGGCAATAAAGGGAGAGGAGAAACTTTCCAAATTGTCAGTGGGATAATGCGACTTTTAAGCATGCTATGCTACTTCATTCTTCTTGACCTTTCTTCTGATCATCAAACAATGCTCTACTAGATGTACAAATAATTTAGAATAGAAATTTCCATAGGACATAGAGATTTTTGCATCTATCCAGCCATATTAATGTCCAATTTGAGAAAACAACCAAAATAACTACATATATCTCTACAATTACCGCCCCCATCATTAACAAATATGTAATCAAAACATCCGATAGTGGATAATGGTTAGACCTCATTGTTTGTGTTTGATGACAAAGGAAAGCAATGTTGCAATGGATGAAACCAAATACACACAACATAGACAAATGCCCCATGTAGAATAGATTAATAATGCCATGTAGAATAGATTAATAATGCCTTCTTATATAACAAATCATACATGAGTCTTAGCTCGCACTTGGTTGTAGTAGTGCCATCTTATAACATGCATGTGCCGAGTAGTGATGAAACTATACAAAAGTGCAAGCGATGCCCAAAATCCTTTAACTCTATCCGAAGAATTTTGGTCATTGAGCAAAATGGAAATGGGATTAAAACTATAAATAATTATTATCACTTTGTTTATGCTTGACTCATAAGCTGAGTGATAAGGCCTAACGGGTTTGGTTCTATTTATTGAGATGTCTTGGGGGGATTCGACTTGGTAAGCTTGAAATAGGAATAGTTGGATCGATCCATCTTGTTCAACTTTTTTTAGGTAGGCGCATGCACATAAAAGGATGGCCAATGACCTTAGCCCATGAAGAGCTCATTCAAGAGTAGCATGAATTGAGCTTGCTCCATGTCATCCATTAATCACTGAGATGATATGACAATTGTCATCCATGCCAAGTGCTTATAAATATTTGGTCTCTCCTCCTCATTTCCAACTTTTGGAGAGAGAGAGAGAGAAGACCAATAACATTCCATAAAGGAGAATCCTTTCACAAAGATTAAATAAGACAACTTAAGTGATTTCTACTTCAACTATTTAAGAATTGTAAGATTAATGTGCAAGGTCTACTCAAAGCTTCCTTGCTTGTCACTTATGTATTTGAGATACTGAGACTATTTGTTTCTCCTTTCGTATCATTCTCACAACTCATCCTCTAATTAAGTGTTATTTCATCGGCATCACTTTGAAGTTATGTACAAGGCATGAAATCCACATGACACCTGCATAATTACCTTAGGAAGAACCTCACATCTACAGATGTCAACATGGATAGAAACAAATAAACTTCATTTATACAAGTACCTTTCTTAATAATTGTCCACATATTATACATTATATTTTTGTAGATTTGAGAGGCTATATGGATGCAGTGTACAATGTGAAAAGTATCACAATTCCATTTTGTTAAAGAGACTATACTCAATTTTTATTGAACAGACCATGTTAATTTGTTATCGATTCTATAGAAATCATGATGAATTGGTACTTAAGTATGTTTATGTGTTATTTCAAGTCTTGAAGGAAGTATTAAGGAAAATACAAACAAGTTTAGAGAAGATTTATGTACATTTGGAATCGAGAACAAAATAGGCCAACCAAAACAGGGTTTATACTGCCGACCTACACTCAACACGAGCAAATTTTGGAAGCAACAAAGCTA
Source organism: Combretum micranthum (assembly GCA_024138025.1). Classification (NCBI taxonomy): domain Eukaryota; kingdom Viridiplantae; phylum Streptophyta; class Magnoliopsida; order Myrtales; family Combretaceae; genus Combretum; species Combretum micranthum. The sequence continues at coordinate 23,955 of JAMXBD010000384.1, forward strand.
GCTTGGGAACAGAGCTCATCAGCCTTAGAAATTCATCTGTACACCGGCTCTTTGAAGTTCAACGTCGCCAACGTTTGGATGGCATAAACCATGCACAAAATCAAAAACTTTAAACACCAACAACTATGCTGCCAGCCTTCATTGCAGAATTCACCAGCGTTCAATATTTAACACTACTCCGGCCACTGGGAGACATAGGCCGCCGGTGTTTAGCTAGCCTTGCATGTCCACAGTAGCAAAAACTTTAAAGCTGCCTTCAACGCTCCTATGTGGTCATTTAAGAAAATTGTTCAAGATCAACATATGCCGACTAAATCAAATTCAAAGCCACCAGTGTAGACACCAGCATAGAACCAACGGTGACAATATAAACAAGAAAGCCGACAACATTCTCGTCTCGAATTTAAATTTATATTGAACACCAGATATGCATGCCATTGGCATACATGGTGTAATTACTGGGGTATGTTGTGACTAATGAAATTGCAGATTTTGTTCTATAAGTTTGTGTTGAACAAATCTTGTTTCATTCATTCCTTAGACTTTTAAAAACCGAGAGAAAGAGAGAGGATTGCATGGAGATGAGTAGCTAAGTCCTAATTTTCTAGCAAAGGATTGTTGCAAATTCGGTTCTACAAAGATTGTGAGATCTAATTGATTTGTTTTGTTCTGATTTTTATTTTGGATATTTATATATCTTTTGCTTGTTTTTTCGTTGCCATCTTGTTTGATTGATGCAAATTAGAATCCATTTGTTCAATTAGCAAAATGATAAACTACCAATTAGAATATGAAATTTGGTTATTCTAATATTTGTGGTACAATAACATGATCGATTATGAAATAGATGATTGATTTGTGTTACGAGAATATAAAATATGGTCTAAATAGATCATGCTTTTGATTTGTTGGCATGAATTGGTAATCTTTCTTGTTCTTTATGCTATTGATAGATTAAACCCTAAGAGCTTGTTTAAGGCTGCTTAATCAATAAGGAAAATATTCAAAGAGCTTGTTTTGGTTATCCAAAACGTAAGGAGAGAGAGGTTGTTAACAACTATAACCAATTTATTCAAGATAAAGAAAATAAATATTTGCATCAATGATCAATCCTGTGAATTGAACTGTGATAATACCTTTGATTAGGAACACTTTGATATTGAATCACTCTTTGAATCTCATTATTTGCTTTTGATATAATTATTTTTCTTATTTTCTTTGATTTCACAAAACCCCCCTCTTCTCTTCTTCATCTAATTCTCAAATAGAAATAAATTTTATTAATCTCTATGAATTGACCTTACTCACTCTTATACACAAATCTTTTAGAATAGGAATATATATTTGTTGGATTCTATACCTACCAAATTTTCGGTGCCGTTGGAGGGGATTGGTGTCAAAATAAATTTATTTCTATTCTTTTATGGCTCATTCTTCTCATACAGGTGAACTCCAATTTGATCTCGAAATTGAGTAGCTATCAAGCAATTACGAAGAGAAACCAAATTGCATGCAAAAGATGCCACTACATCTTCATCTCCTGGATTGAACCTAGCATTGGATTTAGTTGATTTATCCAATGAGTCTGAAAAGGAAGAAAAGGAAGAAGAACAAATGGAAAATCAAGAGAGAACCTTGAGGGAATTGGCTGCACTGGATTTGACTCAGCAATTGTTGTGTATTCAATATTCATAAAATTTTCAAAAAAATTTTAAGGTCCCTATTGTATTCTTAAGAAACTTTGTTTGTAGCCTACGAATTGTAGTTGCCTTATAATGTTCGGATTCATAACGTTTTCCATGTGTCTAACCTTAAGAAGGCTTATGGTGTTTCTTATCCCACTTTAGAGCTATCTTCTATTGCAATTGATAATCACCCAGTGTTACAACTATTGTCAATCGTGGGTTCCATAGTTATTTGTCAACAAGGCCAACAGATCAAGTAAATTTTGTTCCAATGGTTAAGGTTACAACCAGAGGATATTTCGTTGGAAGATTGACACATTTCAACAGTTATATCCAGATTTAAACCTTGCAGACAATATTGTTTTTATGGAGGTGGAGACATCTGTTACATCCAAAGATCAAAGAATATAGAAAACAACCTGGATGGTTAAAGGACTTTATTGGTTAAAGTAGTTCAACTAATAAGTAGTTGAAACAACAAATTAATAGTTACATAACATAAATGAGTAGATCCATTAGGTTCTTACTTATACGTGCAATGAGTTTAAATAAAGAAGAAAGAGGGTGTCCTTGTGACTCAGGAGTTTGGTAGACTTAAATACACTAACAATAGCATCTCCTAAACAATCACGAGAGAATGATTAATGAGAACTTGAGAGAAAACGAAATAAAGTTAGGGTTAGAGTTTGTTCATCACCTTAGCAAGAAGAGGCAATAAGGAAAGAGTGAATAGAGATAGAAAGAGAGTTTATATACTCTAGCTTGAATTGGGTCGAAAGTTAATCAGGGTCCATCACTTACCTTAATAGAGATATGTTAATATAAAAGAAATTAAAAGGAGAAAAATTATTCTATTTAAATAATAAATAAAGTTCAATTCTACTTAAAAGAATAATAATATAAAGTAAGGAAATATCTAGTTTTCGATTTATGAAATTTATTGGCTCTGTTTGAATTATTGGATTTTTATTTATATCGTACTTGTATTCAATCTGCATCTATAACTTATTTATACCATATTTTTATTATATCTGTATCGTATCTATTTTTTGGCCATCTATAAAAACGATAAAAATATAATGTTAAAATGACAACAATAATATTCATTCAAGTTCACATGCAAAGCTATTAAACTTTAAATAATTCGATGCAAAGTTATAATAAGTATAATGTTTGAATTGCCGAATTAAAAATAAGTCTTTTTTGACAAGACTAAAAAGATTAATCCCTAAATCTTTAAAAAAAATGAGGAATGTTTTATTTCACCAATTATTTAATATTAGGATTGATAGTAAACAGACTTTTTATATATTGCTTTAAATATACTCGGCCGTCTCACTTTTTAAATTATATCTTAGACTTCGAAATCTTAAAAAATTATGCATCTTGACTCTGATTAAGTATTTTATCGTTGATTTTAAATATTGTTTTTTCAAATTTAATAAATTTTATATTTTTTTATTTAAAATCACTCAATTAAATCATATAAAATTTTTTACCACAGTCAACTCGCCCGCCTCTTCCCGGCAAGCCTCACCACGACACCACCTCTCCCTCCCTCTCTCTCTCTCTCTCTTCCTCCCCGCCACCAGATACGACGTTGCTGCTCTATCAATCAACCACGTCACATCATTGAAACCGAATTCTGGTAAGTCTCTTTTACTATCGCTTTCATTGAGAAGTTATAATTACTTCTATAATCAAGAGCAAATACATAAATTTAAACGAGTTAGGGTTTCGAACTCCAGAATCTGCAATGCGGAAACCACAGTATATTCAGTTTCTAGGTTTCGCAGTTCTTTTCATTTTTTTTTAGTATAACGTAGTGCTGCAATTGGTAAATATTTGGGAATCGTCTGAACGGTTGCTGAATTTCTAAATAGCGATAGCGGATGGTTAGAGATGGTAGGAGACGGGCAATTGGATTGATGGATGCTCTACAAAGGGCTCGTCCGGTGCATAAAGTGCTCTGATTGATGCCGAGTAAGGAGAAAGGGAGTGAGGGAAATGTTATGATTATGGTTTAGTTTGGGAATTCTATGAAAGTAGCTAGAGCATTATGGATTTAGTAAAATTGGTTTAAGTCATTTGTGCTTGTGTTTTTTTTTTTTTTTTTTTTTTCCATTCCCCATTACAACTGGAGGAGTGATTTGAAACTGGCCATTGGCTAGGTCATTAGTTAATATGTGCAATAAGTTACGATTTGTATGATTAGTTAAGAAACCAGTGGTTATAGGAAGTAGTATAAATATCAAATAGTATATTTTAAAAGAAAAAATGTATTCATCCATTCAGTTGAGAAACGAAATTAATGAAGATTTCTTTAAGAATTCTTTAGGAATTTCATTTTTGGTTCAAAATAAAGACAGTTCCATTATTTTCATTAATCCCTGAAATTGAGCTATGTGAGATCTTGTTAGGGCATTAGATTATACTCAGTAATGCTATTAGACGCAATCTACATGTCAACCAAGGAGTAGATGTGGTTGATGGATGCCTTAGTGAAAAGAAAATGATTTCTCTAAACTATAATTTGATCCATGGATGTTTCTCAAGACTTGTGAACCTAGCTTGTGTAGGACAAAGGAGGGATGACATGTGGGCAGGGAGTAGCAGAGAACACCTATGCATTCAGTTTTACCCCTTATCTTTGCAAAGAAGCTGTTTCGACACTTCCAAATAGGACCTACAGGATGATGAAGGAGTATCTTTTGTTGATGGACGTCTCTATGAGGAAATCATTTTTCTAATCTGTGATATAATTTATACATCTGACAATATTTCCTTTAGATGAATGTATTTTCCTTTTTTATACATGGGAAACATTTTTAGGCAAGATAAATGCAGCACATTGGGATGGGTTATTACTTATCCCCTTTTTCATTTAAACTGGATTTGTTAAAGTACCAACTGATTTTGTCTAGCAAGGAAATTCACATTCCTGGTTATTGGATTCCATATTGGAGGTCTGTTTCTTTCCCATGTGCACTGTGCCCTATTCAATATGCCAAATCATTCTTCCAAAATTCCTTTGAGCAACAAATGTTAGCTTTGTGCTAATGAGAAAGTTTGAATATTCAGACTCAACTTAGGGTTTCTAATCCAGTCCTTACATGTTATTGTATCATTAATAGCATGCTGTGGTACCAGGCTTATTCTGTCTACTTCTTTTTCTACATGCTGCTGAAAGTTTCATTAATGATTAGAGTATATATCCATACGTGTATTCGCCACAGCTGCCCTTGGCACGTGTTTGATCGACATCCCAATTTGAGATGGAGAAGTCTCGTGTGGAGCCTGGAGGTCTTGAAGCTTCACTTCTCCAGCTGATTAACCATCACAACCACATTACTTTAGAACTAGAGAATGCACTGGTTGGTTATTAAAGTGGATTGGGTTTTCCCAATTAACCATGAAGCTTTATAATTTTGATGATTGTTTTCTTGTTTTGTTGAAAAAGATAAAGCAAAGAAAGATGCTATTAAGAGCACAGTGCATGTCTCGATCTGCTGGTGGATTCTGTGAATGGAGGGGTGGAAGAGGCCTTTATCAATGAGAAGCGAATTGAGTTAGAGATTAGAGGATTAGCTGCTACCATCACCAGATTCATGAAGCAGACAGATCAATGGCTTGCGGTTCACATGCTATAAATACAGCTATAAAGTATTACTCACCTGTCATTAACACTAATAAATCTTACATGCTTTTGCAATTAAATCTAGCATATAATTGGACTTGTATGTCTGTTGAAATAGAATGGATTAAATACAGCTATAAAGGTATTACTCACCTGTCATTAACACTAATAAATCCTTACATGCTTTTGCAATTAAATCTAGCATATAATTGGACTTGTATGTCTGTTGAAATAGAATGATTAAATACAGCTATAAAGGTTTACTCACTGTCATTAACACTAATAAATCCTTACATGCTTTTGCAATTAAATCTAGCATATAATTGGACTTGTATGTCTGTTGAAATAGAATGGATGTTTCTCTATTACCTACTCTGTTTTATCACTGTATGTTCTATGAAAGAAAGGAAAGGTTTCTGATTGTTCAAATCTTATTTTGAACATATTGAGTACCTCTGGGTTTTTCTTCAAATTTTTGGCTCTATCGAGCATTTTTGAAGTGATTTTATTCTAGATGTCCTTAAGATTTATTGAAACTTCAAACTTTTGCTGTTTCCAGCTGCACTCAATTGTTATTCTTTTTAGACAATTTGCAGAATGTAGAATTGAGGAATGGACCCAGTTATTTTGGGGGTGGATGATATTGTATTAGATTTCTGTTACTAAATCTTAGCCCTTTACATCCATTTAGTCTTGCAAAAGGTGGTGTACGTTTGGCGATCTCATTATTTTCTTTCAAGTAGGATGTGCTTATGTGGAGTTTCTCTTCAGGAAATTGGAGACTTTGAAAATTGGATGAAGATCATGGATTTTGATTGTAAGAATGTTAGTGCGGCTATCCGCAATATACATCAAGAATGATGAAGCTCAGCTAGCCAGAACCACCACCATTTCCAGCAAGTCCCTGCCCGCGGTCAAAATCTCAGCTTGCCAGAACCACCATTCCATCTCCAACAAGCCCCTGCCTGCAGTCAAAATCCCATTTATAGGAAACATCCTAAGGTAGGCATAAAAGTTTGCTTGTCTGTACATAGAAAGTTCTGTTATTGTGAATGAGAACCAGCTTTATTGAAGATAGTGAAGCACAATCGCATAAATGTTTACATATGGCCAACCCATTTAATGTGATGAGGCTTGATTGATGCGGTAATCTTCTCTCGTTTGAAAACTACCGCCATGGCAAATATTTATGGTTAACATGTTCTTGTCCTGTGCTTTCATTTTCTCTTTCTTTTTTGAAGTTTTACAAGCTTCATCTCTCTATAAGGGCCATAAGGCATAAAATATGTAGATTTATTGCAATAGTTCCTTGTCAAAGAAAAGCAATCTTAAGCAATTGTGAAGTTGGATATTAGCATTCTATTAATTTGCGCTTGTTCATGTTAATTTCCAATGATGAAGCTTGATTTTTGGAGGTTTGGTTCTTCATGATATTTTTACAAATTTTCCAATTTAGAGTGCCACCATTCTATGATATTAAGGGCATCAAGTCTCAAGAGATGCTATCAGCAGATAGGGAAAGTAAGTATTGTAGGAGAAACCATACTCCTCATCCTCACTATTCAATATTGAATCATTCACCCGGTTAGGGAATCTATCACCAATAATGTTCGTATGAAAAGGTGCTGAGGGCTTGTTTGATAGAACCTCCAATGTCAGAACTATCAACTACTTCTAAGTTGTAACATTATAGCAACAGTACTCCACTTATTCCCTATGCTAGCTTAATTATATGGTTGTTTCACCATTACATTCTAATATGGACCATGTTTCAATTGATACCTATGGAAGTCTTCTTCACAACATTTTTGGTTTCCTTCCCTTTTGTTTTATGTTAGCCATTTCTGAAGTGCCACAACATGTAATAGGTGTCTTTAAATCACATCTTTTTTTTCTATATTATGAATGCTACTGTGACTTTCATATAAATGTTGAAATTTTTAGCTCATCCATTCCTGTATGACTCCAAATTCATCTTTAACATTCTCATTTTATCCATGCCCATAATTTACTAGCCTACATTCATGTTAGTTTAGAAAAACTTCTACAATAACTATTTTGCTTTGTTTTATTATTGTTAACGTAGCGGTATATAATTTTTGACAACAATAGAAAACGAAATGGCAAATAACAAAGAGGGAAACAAAATGAATTTTTCCCATTTTATTTTCCTCTATAACGTTGTTTCTTTAGATATTCCCAACATTAATCCTCACCTGTGCATTAAGCTTGCCCTTAAACTCAAGTAACCCCTTGATATCTTTATAATAGGCCTCTTGAATCCTCAAGATCTTCAGCTGGAGCATTGGAGTCTACTAATGCCAGATAAAGTACTTCCTTACCCCAATTTCTTGGAGAGCAACTGATTTCTTGGACAGCAATCTTTGTCAGCATTGAAGCATAAATTTTGGGCACTGATTTTTGCTTACTATTGCCATCACTGTATATCAAATATTCTCTATTTCTACATGACGATGTGCTCTTGCCTATAGTTTCTTCTCATGGATTTTAACTAAACTCCTTGTTGTCTCTAGAGCCAATGGATCTTCTCTACATTGACTACGATCTACTTTGTCAAACCTGTAGTGATGTTTGACACTTGTTGCTCAAAGGGGGATTATGGGTGTCTGTGCCAACAGAGGGTTAAATGTCCTTTCTATACTCCTTATCTAACCTTGGTTTCATTTAGCTTGTTTTAGTCACCTAGTGTTTACCAGACGGATGGTTTGAATCTCGAGTCAGCAAGGTAGATTTTCTCCCTTAAAGTCATATTTTGGAGGGTCTCCTTGCTTATAAAGAGAGAATGTTAAGCTAATGTCACATATGATCCTTGAACTTTAGGTCATCATACAATTAAGCACTTAACTTTTCTATTGTTGATACCCAAGTGAATTTTGACATGTTATTACTTTCCGTAGCTCCATTAGGCTTTTTTTTTTTATATGAATCTTGGCGTAATATGTGTCATTGTACGTTGAAACTCCTCTTAAAAGTCAGTTTATCTTCATGTGGCTTTTAGGCCGATTAACACCTGACACTTATTGTTGTCTTTAAAAATAAAAATTATAATTATAATTAAAAAGAAAAGAAAATAAAAGTTCCCCACCAAGATGACTTTGTGTTGCACATCAGAACAAGAATATTTCAAATCCTCAAACTATTTTAATAGGTTCTCCATTATTTTCTCTTGGGCAATACCTATGGAAGCTTCCAAAGTCTTCAACGCAAAATTATACCTAAGATTTTTTATCTTCCTGTCGGCGACAACATCAAACATTTTCCACACAATTACCATTTTTATTGGTCAAAAGTTTCGGCGTTTAATTCCAGATTTGTCTAATCCCTTGTTTTGTTGAGCTAGTCTTAATTTCTCATTCAATTTTGTATACGACACCATGATTCGACCAGTAATTGTCTCTTAAATTGAACCTTTATCATCTGTTTTGCTTTTTAATTATTCTTGTTGTAGCGTATTTTAACAAGCTTAACGATATGAAACAAGCAAATGTTGCATACTACCTAAAAAGGAACACATTAAATCCCTCCTACTCTTTCCAATAAAATTATTTCCTGTAATATTCTCGACATATCCCCCTAGCAGAAGTATGGAAACTTCAAACTTTCGATGATTGTCATGTTACAGGACTCTGCATGTCTGTTGATGTTGCACTGGTTGATGTGTGCTTGTTCTTATGATTCCTTTTTTAAACAAGATCATACTTCGTAGCTCTGGGCAAAAAACCTTGCAATGCATGCACTTGTCCTCCTATCATAAGCTATGCCCAGTCAGCTTGGTCCCGCCATCCAGACCATGTTCTTACTTTCTACTCTTAATATGAACTGGTGAATATAGTCAAACCCTGTTCATTCATGAAATTATGTCCCAGGGGAATGAGGAGAGAAACACAAAGTTGGTGCCAACCAATGAATCTGCAGCTTTTACATATATATCTGAAATAGACTATGTCTGGATACCTTTCACTGTAAGATTCCAATGGCACGTGGGCCTCAAGAGGCATCTGCACTAGCCATTTGTCAAGTTTCAATTTTAGATTCAGACATTCACGCACTTCACTTTCTTATCCTTATTTCTTTCGTTTCATATTCACGTGAACCATTCAACTAGGCGGCAATCTGCTTTCCATTTCATGGGCTATGTGAAGATGGCATGAAACTTTGAATCTGCTCATTTCGTGGAAATAGACCTGATTGGATTGATGACACCTAACAGAGAATGTGACCCCATTAAACTTCTGGGCTTCCAAAGGTAACCCCACCCAACAGTTCGACGTTATGGGCCATGACGGTCCCATTTGTACATTTTTTTCACCTTTCTTTGACAGAATCATATCGAGTCCTGACTTCCTTGGCTTAGCTCCAACTTGGCAAAGGTACTTAAATTTGTTTCTTTTATGGTCGCATCTGGGACAAGCCCATGTGATGACTCCAGAATTCATTTCCTTCGTCTTATCAAGGGATGCCAAGTTTGTCACTCGTTCATTGAAGAAGTTAAGCTTCCTTATTTTGGGTTCAATGAAGAAGATCTGAATGATTATTGAGATGAACGTTACCCAAACCATCAATCATGATCACAATCCACTTACGCGATGACCATTGGTGGTGGTCTTTGAGAATAGCACCTCCTAAATGATAGTTGGAAATGTAATCTTTTGTTTATTTTATTGGTAAGTGACAAGAAATTATATCTTGATAGTGGTCCTAAGAACTTTGAAGATCTCAAACCATTTTTCAATGCATTGATCATTGGAATATGGACCACCCACCCCAATTCGCACATATAATTGGAGAGGAAGAAGAGGCGATTTGCTCATTGGGCTAACATCAATATTATTTGTTGGTATCTGATTATCCCATGTGGATTGTGGAAGAAGATGTGTCCGAGACATTTAATCATCCATTGTACTTCAATGTTCCATTTGGCCTCTTATTTCTTCCATCAGCTTCCATGGCATATGCTCCTCCAATTATCTAGATGGTCATGCTTCTCGATATTTTCTATTTATACACATAAATAATGTGTAAGAGTCTATAATATTCTGGTCCTGTCTCGAGCTTTGTAATTATCAAGTTGCTATAAATTCTTATTACACACAAATATAGAAGTCTCAACATTATCGGACCTGTCCTGTTGCTTAATTTGTTGCATTGTAAACCAAATATTTTATATGTTTCAAGGTCAACTAGGGCATAAGGAAATTGCTAGAGATGTGGACAAGTTGTCTAAATTGTATACATATAAATATAAATATAAATATAAATATATTTTCTCCATCAAAACGAAACAATGTTTACGCTAAAATTTGGCTTGAGCTTGAAACTTGATTATTGTTAAATTGAATTTGAGTAAATATCGTTCCAAAATTAGTTACATCGGCTTAAGTGTAGGGTAGGAATTGGTAATGCTTACCATTAGTGTTGTCAGATTCGGTTAAATCTAATTTATCCTTAAAAACGGGTCGATACAATCACAATTAAACCCTCAATTCAATCTGATTCTACTCATTAATCCTTGATTTTCTAGCACATCTGGGCGAAGCCCCGTCTAGTCCGATAACATTGCTTACCACATGGCTTAGCTAGCATGTGAATAAAAAAAAAAAGGCATGCTGTCTAAATTTCACCATAGATAATTGCAGCTGAGTCAGATTTAACGATATGTCAATCTCTTTCAAACTTTTTACAAATACAGAAAAAGGCGTAGAAAGCAATTTCTTCCTAAATCCAGCAAGTAATCAACCCAGATGTAGTCTTGTGAACTGCTACTACTTTTTTTGGTTGCATTTGCAAGTTGCGGGTAGAGTTTCCATCGTAAGATCTTCCTTTCGTCTGATATTAATATCATTACATATTTGAGTAGATAAAGAAAGATAGAGACAGCAACTATAGTATAAAGATAGACATGAGTTGCAAGCAACAAAAGATTTATTTAATTAAAAGCATTTGGTTTTAAGCAGTTCTTTTGATCGATATATATATGTGACATAGGAACAAGGACAATATAATATAATATAGGATGACGTGATGAATAATGAAGTAGTACACATTTCTTTTTTACTCTTAATAATGGAAGATCCATTTTAAAGGTATGCTAGGACTCTTTTGAGATAAGGATTTAAATAATAATTTTGCGTAAAAACTTATCAATACATCCTTTATACTAGCTTTATGTGCGCAGTGTCTTTTTTTCCTTGATTTAATGTACTTTTTTATAGAAAATTAAATACTTATGAAATTATTCATCAGCATAATTGTGAAATAGTGTTCAAATGCACATTATTTCGAAAATTTCGAGATTAAAATGCTCGATTTCAACAATAAGAAGTTTAACACATGTAAATAGAAGCAAAGCATATGGAATAGAAATGAGATGAATTCGATAGAAAAGATGGAATGGGTTTTACTTTTGGACTATTATTTAGAGAGAAAACAAAGAAATAAGTGGAAATTGTGGGAAATTACAAAAATAACTTACGAGGAGAAGCTACGAAAGTGAAAAATCTATATAAATATATATATATATATATTCATATATATGTGGGGTTATGTGAAGTCCCTAATCCCTATTGTTAACAACTTGTGTCCCTGTCTACATAAGATGGGTCAATCCCTATTGTCCAATCAAACTTAGTATTAAGAGTCATCATGAGTCATATTGCTCCTCTTCACTATTAGCTTGATGACCACTTGTCTCATATTTATTTGCTTATGCTAATAGACAATGACCAAAATGGGCCCTGTCTCCATAACCTTACTAACTTATGCTAGTCCATCTATCTATCTATATCACTCTCTCTCTCTCTCTCTCTCTCTCTCTATATATATATATATATATATACATGTTATATGTCTGTGTCTATATGTATCCAGATGTGAACACAACTATATAATAAGTGTAAGCCACCATACTATCTGTTTCTAAGAGAAAGGTAAGGAAAGAGAGTTATCAATAGATATGATGGAGTTTGTGTTCATTGTGAAGTCATCTTGTCATTGGTTTTTGTAGCTCTTTTGAGCTTTTTGATACACCTTTATAGTAGCACATGGATGAAGTGTGAGAGGATGAGGAAGAAGCTGAGTGTGCAAGGGATTAAAGGGCCTCCACCTTCTTTCCTATATGGTAATCTTCCTGAGATGCAGAAAATCCAGACCAAAGTCATGAAATCACCTTACCATGGAGAATTCCTAGCTCATGACTACACTGCCACTCTCTTCCCTTATTTTGAACAGTGGAGAAAAGAATATGGTACTCTTTATTAACCCTCCTCTTTCTGTCTTTCTCTAGTGAATTTATTTTGTGCGTATGTTACCATATGGTTTCGGCAATTTGATTGTCGAAATCTCCTTTCCATTGCATGAACTCCTGTAGCCATTTAAACGGTTAGATAATGAAACTAGACGGGTTTTGTTATATGCTTGTATGTTTCTTAAATCTAGGTAATTTTGTGATCTCATTTCGAGTGGGCTAATGTTTTTTTGCAAAAAATCATAAGTCATCTTACATGAGACGGTAGAATGTGAAGTCATATGATGTTAGAACAGAGTTTCCATAATCTAGTAGGGACACGGTGTAAGATCATATGAAAATTAATGAAGTAATAAGTATCTATGATTACTTGAGCCCACTAGAAATAATAGAAAAGAGGGTTTGACAAAAAAAGAATTGCATCGTTAAAATAAACATGAATTGTAGTTTTATTTTTTAATCATTTCCTTTATTGATTTGTTTCATTGTTATAAATATATTAGACAAAATTATTATTATTTGAAAAACTTCTTGCATATTCATCCATTAACATAAATAATATAATATATACATATTTAAATAACATTTTTTGAGGGGATTGTCAAAATCATCTATGGCGGGTTACAGGCAGAGGAAAAAATAAAGAGGAAAAAAAAGAAAAAGAAAAAAGGGGTTGATAGATTTCTATTCTATTATCATTACAAGAGTGCTAAGCCCAACAACTTCAACTTTCTCTTTTTGGTGTTGGCAATAAATGTGGTGTAGTGGATGTGCGTCCTATAAGTCTCTGGTTTCACACCTCTTTCTTTTTTTATTTATCAAAAGGTCACTGATCAGTATGAAAACATTGTAACATGTCAGAAATGTGTCCTAATATATAAATCCCATATGGGGTAGGACAATGTGAACAACCTAGAAGCAAAAAGAAAAATGAAAGAGGAAAAAATAAAAATATATATATAAAAAAGGGAGTATAAAATCTTGATGCACTCAACAACCTGAAAAGGTGTCTCTGCCTTTTGTTTTGTTGTTTGCCAAACAGTCAAGATTTGCTACATGTTCTTTATTACAAGAACATGGGTTCTTCTTGTCTGTTAGTCTCTTGCCGATTGCCATCTCAAATTATTTTTCTGATTTCTATGTGGAATATTTAAACAAAGTCAACCATTACACTACACCTTTTTGTTTAATGTATATTCCCTAGCATGTATTGTATGTACCAAAATTCATGGGAGAACTCATAATAGGTGTACTTTTGAAAATTTTCCAACTCGGAGGTGTGACCACGGACCCCCAGGTTTAGATCCATTCTATGTCCGCCATATGTTCATTAAATCATGTTATGATATGTTCGAATGCCTTTTCTTAACTAATTTAAAGAACTACATACAAATGCATAAAATTATCCTCTTTCTAGTCACCGATAGAGTTTCAATTTTTTCCATCCCAGATGGGTTATCCAATTGCTGTGTTCAAAGTAAGGGAGATGAACCGACTTCCATTGCTATTGACTTAACTTGCTGGAAAATTCTAAGGTTTTGTTTTGTAGCAGTTATAACGTGATTGGTCTCGTCACATTATTAACAGTTCAGATCTATTTCAATCATAATTAAAATCATTAAACTTTTTTATACTTATATTTTTTAATAATCAGTTAACTTCTCACGATACAGTCTCATCTTTTTTAACTTAGCTTGACTATGACCATCTTAACTCACTTTATCTTGAGAAGGGCCTGTATAATTTACTATCGGCTTAACTTGCTTGGTATAGGAAGAATTTTAAAATTAGAATGTCTTCTTAAAATATTTACCCAGGCATCAATCTAGAATAATTATCAATATAATCCATTAAAATTGCATATTAATCGTAGGTTTCATAGTTTATTTTTATAAATAAAAATTGCATATTTACATCCGATTTATTATTCACTTGATGTAGGGAAGGGGTCTACATCTGTTCTTGATATTTACGTGAATATGATGTTGATTGATTGAGGATAATTATTATGGTTTTGATATTTATTTTGAAAATAAAAAATCCATGAAGCCCAATAACGTTTATGTAAATTATTTTGCATTACCCAGTTGATAAATGAAGGTCGGCAGCTTGCAATTGGTTTATAATATATTATTATAAAGTCATATTTTATTTTAAGAATTGTTAATAGAATAATATTAGACAGAGATGACATTGACTTGACACAATATGGAATAAAAAACATTATTAGTCCATAGTTATAGCCATAATATAATTAGGACAAAGAGGAAAGCATATTTGATGTGAAATTAACTACTGAGAAATATATAAACGTGACCTCTATGATAAGATACTTCCTTGTCCTTGTTTGGTTTTTGTCTTTGGAGTTGATTGCCAGCTTTCTTTCCCCCGTTTTCATTTTTTTTTTTTTTAAGAGAAAAGTTCCCAACCAATTTTTTTTTTTAAATTGCAACACGAGTTAGGATCAAGCACCGTACTTTTTACTTAACAGATCAAGAAAAATATCATTAGACTACAATACTATTAATTATATTTTAAAGCTTATATTATTATCCATATCTTAAACATTATTTAAAGTAAAATATAAGAAACATATAGAGTTAAATGTTTTGGGTACATATATTATAATGGTTTTTAACAGGTAATATTTATGAGGACAAATTTATGATAAAGATGATTAACAGGCAAATAGGAAATGCACCAAATTACCTCGAATATACTGATTTCAAAAGTATCCAATCAGAAGAAGTCAAACATAGTAACGATGACCTCTTATAATTCAGACTTCATTTTGGAAAACAGAAAGACTTCGTCTTGTCAACACAATTAACATTTTCGTCTCCGAGAATGTAATTAAGAAAATTAGAAATTATTTCCTCAACTTTCACCAAAGTTTCGATTCACGCTTAGGAACTTTTGGAATATGCATTTTTTTTCTATAAATTTTCAAACAAAGGTATAGTTAAGCACAAATAATATTTTCCGTTTAAAAAGGGAGGAAATTGTATCTTTTAAAGTACACTTTTAAAAATTATCGATTGTCCTCTACTCTATCAAATTGTTAACAGTTTATTAGATCAAGAATAGGAAAATACATTTGAAAGTTTAAAGACTAAATTAGTCTGAAAGTTTAGGATAATTTACTGTTGATAAATGTATATGGGACTATTTTGATTACCAATTATTATTATTTGGACAAGGTAATAGGAAGTGAGGATTCCTTTGGTCAAGGGGAAGTAGGGAACTTTTGGTATTGGTTGGTGACTGAAAGTGGGTCCTTGTGTCCTACTTTCTATTTACTTTAGTACATTCCGGAAGTGGCAAATTATTTGGCCCTTGGATTATTATGGCACAAATAAATGTATTATTGGACCACTATTGACAACGATGGGTCATATTCCCCTCCTCGGATTCATATCCCCTATCTCCATTTCCCAGATAGAGATGCATCTGGTTGATCCTAATTAAACTTCAAATGATTTTAAAAAATAAAATTTTATTTACCCATTCAATTTTTATTTAGTATTAAATTATGAGTCTTAAAAATAGCATATAGGATTATTTAAAATGGACAATGATAATAAAAGTTTTAGGCATTTGGAATGTGGTTAAGTATTGTTTTACATGTGTTTTTCTTTGTATAATGTGTTTAACGTGTTGGAAAGATAATATAGTTTTTTCTTTTGGAACTTGCTAGTGATTTGGGCACTTTGTTCACAATACCCTACATGAAAATGATACCTCAGTCTCTTAACTTTTATATTTACTCAACATTATTGTATTCTTGTTTTTTACACTATGCATATCTATATTTTGAGGATTGATTATGAAGAAAACTACACCCCTTGGTTGTTGTTGTTGTTGTTGTTATTATTATTCCAACAACAATGGCGGATTCATTTATTTTCTCATCTCTTGTGGCATTTATTTTTTATATGCACAAAATATATAGGGAAAAAAATAATGAATAATGCTTTAGCATTTAAATTTGTAGGCCCAATATACACATATTCAACAGGGATGAAGCAACACTTGTACATTAATCAGCCAGAGATGGTGAAAGAATTGAATCAATGTGCAAGTCTTCTGGGGAAGCCTTCTTATTTAACCAAAAAACTTGCACCACTGCTTGGAAATGGCATTATGAGATCCAATGGTCCTTTTTGGGCTCAGCAAAGAAAAATTGTAGCACCTGAGTTCTTCATGGACAAAGTCAAGGTATTTACCAAAATCTAACTACTCATACATACATGATAGAGTATATAAAATTCAAGGACAACTGTAAATACAACCAAAATATATATGTATATATATAGAGCCATAAGTAGATGTCGTAATTGTGTCCCAACTAATTATAATATAATACTTAAGCAAAGCAAATAACCTAGTACGAGCATTGCTCGTTAAAATGCTAGATGCTTAATCACAATTGGTTAGAACAATATTGAGATAGCAAAATCGAGACACACCTCACATGATTGCTATTTGTATTCCCTTTAGTACGAGTTTCGGGGCTTCAACAATTTTTAGAGTAGTAAATACACTTGGAGTTCAAGGTTTTGATGTTCACTTGACCAAAAGCTTTCGAGTGTGTTTGGTATTCTCCCCATATATATTTCTACTACAGATTTTACCCTAAATGATAAAAAAATATTTTCACATGTAATGTTTCTATGAACTAATAAAGAATATAATTGATAGGGAATGGTGGATCTTATGGTGGAATCCGCACAACCATTACTTAGAAACTGGGATTACAGCATTGAATCTCAAGGTGGCATCAGAGCAGAAATCAAAGTCGATGAAGATTTGAGGACTTTCTCTGCAGATGTGATATCGAGGACATGTTTTGGAAGCTCTTATTCTAAAGGCAAAGAGATTTTCTATAAGCTTAGGATTCTTCAAAAGGCCATTTCCAAGCAAAGCTTCCTCTTTGGAAACAACATCTTTGGGTACGCTAACACAATGCATTTCCACGATTCCACCACTATTTCGCTTCTAAAGAACCGATAAAAACCCCAGCTTGGTTGGTGTTAACTTTTAATTTTATAACCAACTAATCTAAAAGTTTAATATTAACATGGCATAAGAGCACGAGTAGAAGAAATTTCAAAACCCCTGGATGCTTGTTTTAAAAGACTCTTAGTTAAGTAAAGATTTAAGCATAATCCTTGAATGATTATAGTAAAATGTTGTGGTTTCAGCATGTTATTATATGAGCATAAATAGACAGAAATTGATAATTCGTTTACAGGTTTCTTCCATCTAAGAGGAAAACAAAACTAAGCAATCTCGAAAGGGAAATAGAATTACTGATATGGAAGGCTGTTCAGGAACGAGAACAAGAATGCTTGGCAACGGCTTCTGATAAGGATCTACTGCAGTTAATACTGGAAGGAGCCATGAATGATCAAAGCCTCAACAAGGATTCTTCTAAGAGCTTCATTGTCGATAATTGCAAGAACATATACTTTGCTGGACATGAATCTACTGCTGTAGCTGCCTCATGGTGCTTGATGCTACTTGCCCTCTACCCTGAGTGGCAAGATCGCATCCGGGAAGAGGTGGCTGAAGTTTGTAAAGACAACCAATTCGATGCAGATTCAATCTCCCAATTGAAAACGGTATGATATAGTCCCGTTTAAAACTGTATACAGATCCTGTTTTCCAACACGTCAAAAAATAAATGGAAAACGCATCCAATTCAATGGACAAACATTCATGAACTCGATTTTGTGTTAGTTTAGGTTCTCTTATCCCCAAACTGATAAATTGATGAATAGCTGTATACCGATCCTTCTAACAGGTTGCTATGGTGATACAAGAAACCCTCCGTCTCTACCCGCCTGCTGCATTTGTCTCAAGAGAGGCTCTTGAAGACGCAAAATTAGGGAATGTTACTGTCCCAAAGAGCATGTGCATATGGTCTCTGATACCAACACTGCACCGGGATCCTGACAACTGGGGAATAGATGCGAATGAGTTCAAACCCCAAAGGTTTGTTGATGGTGTCTCCAAGGCTTGCAAATACCCACAAGCTTATGTCCCCTTCGGGTTAGGACCTCGGTTGTGCTTGGGAAAAAACTTTGCCATGGTAGAGCTGAAAGTAATCCTGTCTCTCATCATATCACGATATAATTTCTCCCTTTCTCCCAAGTATCAGCACTCTCCTGCTTTTAGGATGATTGTAGAACCCGAATACGGTGTACGTATCCTTATTCAAAAGATCTGAGCAAGTCCTAGAGGTACAGCCAGTGCTGAGAACTCACTACTACAAGTGCAATCAACTAGTTTCCTTCGTTACCAACGGCATGCCCCTTGGGCCATTAGGTAAAGGTACATTAGTAGTCTGTTTCCTTTTCCTAATCTTCTTCTGTCATAAGTAAATTAGGGGCGAGGGATCAATCTGAAGTATATAGGCATTTTGGTAAATAAAATTCACCATGTTTAATGCTTCATCAGCAGCTGAAATGCTGTGGAACTGTCAGCATTCCCTTTTAGACAGTGGAAGCGACTTCTTGCAAAGTAATTTCTCTGTTGAAGTTTGAGATTGTAATTATTCTAGAAGAGTAATGTTGGTGATTCCTGTTTCTGGATATACTTGCATTTACAAGGAAATTGCAGTGCAAGTTAGGGGAAATGTTAACTCGCTCTACTCGATTTCATGAAAAAAATTTGCGATAAACTGCATGGATATTTAATTCCTTACAATGTTTAAGCCAAGAGGGTTCAAGAACTTTGACTCCTAGAATTTACATGGGAAAGAGACACCTGACAAGCTCTTGAACAATAGCAAGTAGCAAAAACATGAAATTTTGCATGGAAGGAAACTCTAGACTTGGTGTCACAGTTGCTGCATACTTCGTATTTCTGAAGTTTAGCTCCACTATTAATCAATATATGATTTTAAAATACTGGATATGGACCTATTCGAATTCTATACATTTTTTTTGATAAAAAATTATTATAAAACTTGTGTTTTTCCCATTTAGAGCCTATTTTACTTTTTTTTTTTCATATTCAATACTACTACCAAATTCTAATTTATTTTTTAGGTGTAATTGATCTTTATAAAAATAATAGAGCTTAATAAAATCAAGATCAAGCTTATTGAGTATTAATTTGAGTTAAATTGGAGCTTGAAAAGTAAAGCTCGATCAAATATGAGTCAATTTTAAGCTCGGCACCGTATTATTGATGCAACTTATTTACGGCCATAAAAATCATTTTCACTTCAATTTTTGGAACCTTTCCTCACATAGAGCCAATTCAAATGCTCATCAATTCATCTATTTTGACGGGGTTTCTACTTGTGTGTGGTAAGGGAACTACTACTTCGACACTTCTCACGTTGCTTTTTAAATTTGTTTTAAACCTTTAGGTCTCCTCCTACAATTTTTTTTAATTTCTTTTTTGCGAATAATTCTGGGAAACTATAGCTCTCCGCTGATTGTAATTGCTTGTTAATTTTTCCAGTCCTATGAAACATAAATCTTATCTATGTTGGTGAAATATTGCATGTAACAATGGCTGTAGAATTGTTGAGTAGGAACTTGGAAAGGTTGCTCACTTCCTTGTATAACTTTGAAAACGCAGCTGCAAGTATATAAACACATGCATTAGGTAATCTCATATATGACTATTTTTCCTTTTTTAAATTGAACATTTATATTGGAGCTATTTTTATTTGTACTTTTACTTTTTTTTTTTTAATCTTGATCAAAATACTTTAAAAAGAAACAATGTTAATTATAATGAAAATAGTCAAAATGTAAAAAAATAAATGTTAGAAAATCGCTTTGTATTTTCCCATTTGTGTAACTGTTTTTTTTTTTTTTAATAACTTTATCTATTGGGTTAAAATAGTTATATAGGGATCTAGAAGATATATTTTTAAAGATTTGAACGTTTAATATAGGGGAAAATAAAAGAAAAGAAAAGACCACGGGAAAATCTGAGAGACTAATTTTTAATTCACAATTAAAATATGTATGAAAAAATCAAAATATATGTCCACATATTTGTTAAGAACAAAATAAATGAACTTTTCGTAATTTCATTGACCGTTTGATATATATATATATATATATATATATAATATAAAGAATATAATTGATAATAAAATGTGTCAAACGCTAATTTAGATCTTTAATAAGTTAAGTCGATAACCTCTATTTACGAGATCCTAACATATGGGCATAGAGGTCGTCACGGTTCGGATCGGTTATGGACTCGAATCGGAACCGCTGGTTCACGGTTCCATTTTTCGTAGAACTAGAACCGGAACAACCAGGGTCGGGACGATTCACGGTTCCATAGAACCATCGGTTCTGGCAGTTCCAGTTTTGGTTCCGATTCCAAGCGAACCAGGAACCGCATAATTTTTTTTTCAAATTTTTTTCCCATATTTAAAAGTTACAATTATTTCACCATTTTTTCTAGATATAAATTGACAATTATGTCAACGAACCAGAAATTTTTTTCATTTTTTTTACAATTTACAAATATATTTTCTAACTTAGAAGTTTCATTTATTTCACAATTTTTGTAAATATATATACACAAGGATTTGAATGAATCACAAATCATTTTCTTTCCAATTTACATATTTATTGTTTCATTTAAAAGTTTCAATTATTTCAATGAACCACAGTTTTTTTTTCATTTAGAAGTTCCACTTATTTGACAATTAATTTAAATAAATCTGCATAATTATATCTATGAACTATAATTTTTTTTTCACAATTTACAAATGTATTTTTTTTATTTACAAATTCCAATTATTTGACAATTATTATAAATATATATGCATAATTATTTCAATAAAAAATATTGGTTAGCACATAAACAACATTATTAATAAAAACATACTATAGATTAACATACATCTCAACGTTGACGAGTACATTCCAATGGGCAGGCATTACATCTTACCTTCGGTACAAAATTAGCACACAAACTAGTATAATAACAAATAACTAACCATAATGGCACAGTTCATTAACTAAGACTACAACACCAACATCTAGAATAATAGCAAACAATTAAATGTGAACCCAATGCTCAATAGGCTGGACGAGTCCCCGGTGAGGTTGTTGCTATGCTCCCTACGGAGGAGTTGAAGTTACTGAAATATCCGTCCTCTTTGCTTGAGTAGTCCTTCAAGTCTTGTTGTCGTCATCACTCCGCACGAGTCCAATCATGGTTGCAAGCTAGTGCCTCAACCATCGCAGGTCCATACCGTGAGCTATGCTCATCTAACTGCTGCCCCGCAATGCTGAAAGCTTGCTCAACTGCTATAGTTAAAGTAGAAGCAGCTAGTACTTGTCAAGCAATTTAAGACAATATTGGAAACATCTCTCTGTGACGTTTCCACCAGTCTAGGATGTCAAAGTTGTATGCATCCACCACGTCACCAAACTCAAATGCCGTGTTCAAGTATTTGTCAATTTCTGAATCCAATCCACTTCCGCCAATGCCATGGTGCTTCTTGAGCCGCCTGTGTTGGAGCACCACTCCAAGCTTCTCTATGGTGGTTGATATTAACGCATTAGCAGGGGTTGCTAGACTAGTGGGTATCTGCCCACCATATATGATACTAAATTGGGAGTGGGTAACCTTCCCCTATAAGATAGTCTAAAAAATAACAAGCAATATCAAACACAGGAATGTTCGATATTTTTCAAATGGAGGAATGTTTGAAGTTTTTTCAAACGAATGTTTTCTAGACAAACTCTTTAAGAGTGGTTTCAATATCAGAATGTATTATATGTTTTCCTTATGAACTCGTCAATTTATAACCTTCGTTAGATGTGCAAAAACTATAGGCAACTTGTTTGTTGTTATAAATCAAGTTGTGAGATTTTTGACATTGCAAAAATTTTTCAACACATCGCATTCAACTTTGGCTAAATCTGATATATTTACACAAATGAAATTTTTCACAAGGAAATGTATATACATTATTTGCACTGGCAAGCAGAAGCTGTCATTTCCTCAGCTACAAAAAAATCAGACCTCTAGCTGGACTAGATTTGTCATTTCTTTTTTTTTTTTTAAGGTCATGCAGTTTCCCGACCAACCCCTACCCCTAATTTGTCTTTTGCCTATTCCTTTTTTTTTTTTTTACTCAAACTTCCACTTTTCCAATTCCCAAGCCTGGCCCTTACCCATTTGCAATGTTAATGATTGTTGTCTACTGTGATCAATGTTTCATAATGAAACTTTCATTTTTTTTCCTCATTGTTCTAGGCTTTCCAAGAGTTATCGGGTGGATTTTTTATTTTTTTATTTTTATTTAATTCAGGCGGATTTGGGTTAGAACCACCGATTTGTGGTTCATATCCAACAATTCCATGAACTAGAGTAACTGCCGGTTCTGCAGAGAGAACCGCTTGGACCTGCCGAAACCAGCAGGTCATATGACGGTTCATAACCGTCCCCCATGGTCAGGTTCCCTGGTCTGGAACCGGCGGGGATGGTTCGGGGTAGGTAATGGTTCAAACTTGTCCCGTGACAACCTCTATGGGGTTGACCTCATGGCTTACATGAGTTTAAGGGCTTGGTTATTGGAAGGCTCATGACGGCATGGCTAGCGTAATTGTCACAATTTCACGATTCTATTAAAGAGCGCTTTCACATGTCGAACCTTTAAGTAATATAAAGTTCTCATGAGGTTGATCATGAGTAGGGCTAGGCATATAAGCCATGGTTCGTGGGTTGATCCATTAATCCTCTTAGAAAAGGGGTTGTGGTCAAAATTTTTTAGCTCGTTCAAAAACAGACTAAATTGGTCATGCCTATTTAACCCGTGGGATAAAGTAGGTCGGGCCAAGTTGGCTTGCAGGTCAAAAAAAAAAAAAAAAGAGAAGTTTAAGAACAAGAATCTTAGTGATTACTGATGTATATTATGGAAAAAGAAGAATGGATGCATATATCATAAGTATTATAATATTTTTTAAAATATATATTAAAAAATTATAAAAATGAATACATCAAATGTTAAGATAAACAAACGATAAACAGATTTTAAATAATTATTTATATATTAAATTTTTATTAGTATCCTCGTATAGCAATCGCCGCTTTTAAAAAAGATCTGGATACGGGATACTAGTAGACATCATCACGGGACGGTTCCGAACCGGGAACCGACCTGACCCGTCACCGGCGGTTTCTGAACAGGGAACCGGCCCGGAAATGACAGGTCTAAACCGGTAAGGGACCCGTCGGTTCTGACGGGTCCTTACGGTTCCATCCCTAAAAACCGCATGACCCGGAGGTTTTGGAACCGTCGATTCAAGAACCGGCAGAACCGGCGGTTCTACATTATAAAAATTATAAAAAAAGTAAGAAAAGAAGAAAATAAAATTATAAAAAATTGTAATTGTAAAATAAATATTTAAAACTATTTTTGCATAAATAATAAAAAATTTATTTCCTATTCACAATATTGAATGTGTTATGATTAACAACACAAGTAACAAATACATTTAAAATCATATATTGTTAAATTTATGTAGACTTCTAATCAAAGTAGACTTTCTTTCTTAACAATGTGTAATTCGTTTTTTTATTATTGAGAATTATTTATATCTTTGAATATTTTATAGTGTCACATTGCTAATATAACAACTAAAAAAGTGTAAGTGATTATATATAAATAAATACATAATTATATAATTTCTTTTAACTAATGTTATGAACAATTATTGTTAGGTTCAATGTTATTTCAAGTTAAAAATTTATTTTGCCTTTTTTCTTAGTTAAATTAAGTAAATTATTTAATTGATTTTTTTATTTTTTTCATGGTTCCCGGTTCCTCTAGAACCAGAACGGAACCGTAAGAACCGGCGGTTCTTAAGAACCGGGAACCGGACCGGCTCCCACGGGTCCGGTTCCGGTTCCAGTTCCATCACTTTTGGAACCGGGGACCGGCGGTTCGGGTCCGGTTCCAGACGCGAACCGGACCGTGACGATGTCTAGATACTAGTAATATTTTTTGCCTATGCGTTATTACGTTAAGCAGCAGCATGAGACGTCGCCGGTTACGACAAAAAGGAACACGAAAGCAAGCAAATCGACTGGCAAAAGGAGAACGAGTGGCCTTCTTAATATGCACAGCAGTTAAATTATGCGCTTGCTGCATTGCAATGCAAGTAATCAATCAAGAAGTAGAGTACGAATACTACTGGATTGTTTACGGTTATGTAAAATTGAAACATGCGTAGCAGTGAATACAAATATAAGGCCTTTTTGGTTTTATTTTTTTAATTATTTTATTATTTTAGAGCCTGTATATTTATTAAAATAAATTAAATATATATAAGGGTATATATCTTACAGAGTTTATTTAGTCACCATTTATTTTATTCGACTTTAAAAAATCTATATAACATCATTTTCTTTTTCAATCAAATCGATGTATTTTGATTTAAAGAAAAAAAAAAGATCACTATGTTTCTTAAAATTTTTCTTTTAAAACTTATCTAAACATCCGGAGTAAACTAGAAATGGATCACAAAATTTTTCAATTATCACATTTTAAACAGATTAGAAATAGAATAGATATTATTTATTGATTTAAACGTAATATGATATCCCATAAATTATTTTAAAAACTTATTTTTATATATAAATAATCAAAATAGTAATAAGATTATTTCTTAATATATATATATATATAACCTTAGACTATATAAATAATTCTAATTTTCACATAAACTAATATTAAAAAATAAAATTAAAAAAAAATAATTTTGGCTCATGAGCCGGCTCGTTTAGTTCGTGGGCTGAGGCGGGCCAGGTCTGGGTCTAAGAATTGTAGCCCGTTTAAAAGCAGGCTACAATAGCTTGGCCAATTTAACCCGTGGACCGGACCAAGTCGATCCGTTTACTTGCATTGCCCATGAGCCACCATCTAAGCATGGATACCTTGGTTTAAGTGAACATTTTTGTTGTAAAACGTTCTCATTATCATAATGGATTCAATAATTAAAAAAAAAGGGAAAAGAAAAAAATTTGGTATATTTCGGCTATAATCTATATTATTAAAGCCAAAAGTATTTATTTAGCATATTTAGTAATTATGTAATAAAATATATATTTAAAAAGAGGGATAATATCACGAATGATAGCTAAATTTTGACAAAATATTTAATTAAGTACTTGAACTTTAAAATTAATTAATTTAATACATAAAAGAACTTTTCGTGCACGCCATCAGTATCTCAATCATGTACTAAATTGATTAATTCCAAAATTCAAGTATCTAATTGCATATTTTGTCGAAGTTCAAATATTATTTGTGAATTATTCCTTAGAAAGAAGTTACACCAAGAAGTTATATAATGAAACTATTTTGATCATTGTAGATGTTGATTATGTGCATACCTTGTAACTACAGCATTACATATGACATAGGAAAACAACACGTATATGATAATAAGGAAAAAAAATGTGGTGAAAGATAGAGCGATAAAACAATATGTGTTATTGATTTAAATAAGTGATTGATTCATCGAAATAGCAATTGGGCAGCTTCATGGTTTTTTTCCAAGATTTCCAACCATCCAAATGAAACGGGACTAATAGTATTTATCGAAAATTTAACTGTCAATGTCATCTATCATATTGGTGGACAACCTGTTAGGTTTTGTAATCTCAAAAAACACAGCAAATTTGTTGTTTATTTAATTTTATAATAAAACTTATATTTATATGCTTAACATATAAAATAATACATATAACAAAATCAACTGTTGACAAAGTTTATAAAATTTATACATTTTCTTGTAAAAAATATACTTTCTCCTCCTACGGATGGAGTTCACGTGAGATATAAAACTCACGGTGCTTATTACAAAATCTCTGTTATGTTTACCACTAGAACACCAAGTGTTGTCCCTCTAGTGGTATCCACACACATGATAATAGGAACCAATTTTAATTCCTATACTGCTATGTAACTTGGATTAGAATTTCTATATTATTTTCAATGAAGATAATTGTCTCTTCTTCTTTTTTCTTTTCTTTCATCTTCTCATATTTATACACACACATCTATATTTATATATTGATAAGAGAGAATCTTTTCTTATAGAAAAAGACTAGATTTGAAATCAAATATTTCAAAATAAGATTACACATTATCCATTTGACAATAAAATACACTTCATGTTATTTATTTTATTTTAGAATAAATAAATAATCCAATTTATTCTAATTATGAAATAAATATGTTCCTATAATTGTGTTATTGTGTGCGACCCTCCAAGTTTCTACACACATAGGTAATGCATTTTACACATAAATCAAGGTAACTGTTTAGCAATAGTTATTAGTCATCATATGTGATAACATGGATGTGAACCTTAGTCACTATGAATGAATTTTTGTGTAATTAAATCTCTTTATCAAAATATCTCAATTAAACCATTGCATATAATGTCATTAATGTTTAATCATTTTACTTGGTTCTTGAGATAAATTAGATTCAATAAAACTTGCCATGCCCATGGCTATAGTCACTCTTATCTCAATCAAGTGGCCAATGGATATTGTTTCCCTAATCCAAGAAAGTAATAACTTCTATCTTGACTTGTTATTATCCTCTCTATATTTCATATCGTACCCAGTAATCATATTATTTGCAATTTACATTATAATTACGTTTAACGACATCAAAGTGCAACATTCTATATATAGGCTATATAAAGATCTCAAGTCTAGAGATTATTCACGTTCATATAGAGGAGTGACCAATGCATTAAACATGTGGTATCCTCTATTAGCGGGTTATTTCCAGTATACCCATTTAACCTCTTGGCACCCATTTTTATAATGTGGATATCTTTCCCTTGATCTAGTGAGAATGATCTTTAGCTATACAATGTGTTAATATAAATATCTATTTCTCCTTTAGATATTTATCTTACCAAGGACAAATTTTAGATAATATAATATCTTGGAATTCCCATTAATAATATACCCTATTGTTATTCTAAACATTTTTAATTATCTATGGACCTTTATTGTAAAATATATCGAGAAAAAAAGTATACAAATACAATAAATACTTGCATTTTATTAACAATATTTATAAATATATTAAAAAGTATCTTGACACATTGTGCATAATTACAATACTCCCACTTGCATTATTGTTAAGCACTACAGACTCTAAGTCCTAGGCTTCTCACGTGGGTCCCATGTTTCTACTGAGGTAAGGCCTTTGTGAGTGGATCTATATCACTTTCTTATGTTGCCACTCTACAAACCAACACATCACCCCTCTAGACAATCTCCTTAAGGATGTGATACTTTTGAAGCACACATTTAGACTTTTGGTGAGACCTGAGTTACTTAGCTTGAACTATAGCAACATGGTTATCATAATATGGTGTAACTGGATCAACAATACTAGGAACCACTCTTAACTCGAAGGTGAAATTTTTTATTCAAACTACTTCTTTAGTTGCTTTAGAAGCTATAATGCACTGACTCTGTTGTAGAATCTACGACTGTCTCTTGTTTAAAACTCCCCAACAAACAACTCTACTATTTAGGCTAAAAATATAACCCTATTGTGATTTCAGATCATCCTGATCTATTTGGAAGCTATCATCAGTGTATCCTTAAATGATTAGTTCCTCATCTTCTCCATAGACCAAGAACAAATCCTTTGTTCTTCTCAAGTACTTGAGAATGGTCTTAACTATAGGCCAATGACCCTCACCTAGATCACCTTGATATCTACTAGTCATGCTTACAGCATAAGAGATATTTGGCTACGTACATATCATGACATACATGATGGACCCAATTGTCAAAGCAGATGGTACTTTATCTATCTTATCCTCCTTTGCTTGTGTTTTAGGACACGTTGCCTTAGAGATATGTATACCATGTGACATAGGCAAAAAATCTTTCTTGGAATTTTGCATATTGAATATATTCAATATCTTGTCAATGTACGTGCTTTGACTTAGTCCAAGTAACCTTCTAAACCTATCTCAACATATCTTAATTCCTAAGATATAGTCTGCTTCTCCTAAGTCTTTCATAGAGAAGCACTTGCTTAACCAAGCCTTGGTAGACTCTAGGATAGGTATGTCATTACTAATAAGAAGGATATCATTAACATATAAAACTACGAACACTATTGCACCCTTACTCACCTTCTTGTTAACGCAAGGTTTTTCTGGATTTCTAAGATAGCCAAATTCCTTAATTGCCTCATTGAATCTAAAATTCTAACTTCGAGAAGCTTGCTTTAATCCATAAATGGACATCTTTAGCTTACATATTTTATTTACATTCTTTAGAGTTACAAAACTAAGAGGTTGTACCATGTATACTTCCTCTTTTAACTTTCCATTAAGAAAAGTTGTTTTGACATCCATGTGTCAAATCTCGTAATTCTTGTAAGTGGCTATTGCAAGAAAAATTCGAATGGACTTAGGCAATGCTAATAGCGAGAAGGTTTCATCAAAATCAATTCCATGGCATTAGGTAAAACCCTTCACTACAAGCCTTGATTTATAAGTACTTACATTTCCATCCATGTCGGTATTCTTTTTAAAGACCCACTTGCACCTTATAAGTTTTACCCCAATTGGTGGATCCATTAAATCCATACTTGGTTGGTATGCATGGAGTCCATATTAGATTTCATAGCTTCTAGCCATTTCTCAGAATTTGGTGAAGCAATTGCTTTATCATAGGTCAATGACATATCATTCTCAATGAGTAGTACATCATTTTGATTAGTAACACAAAGATTTAATCTTTCAAGTTCTTGACGTACTCTTGTTGAACTTCATGGTTCTTGCGTTTCAAGAGCAATTTATAGTTGTGGCATGATGTACCTAAAACACCAGATATGCTTTAATTCACAAAAAATGAAAGGACACAAATATTTAAGATTTGATCTGATCCAAAAGATGTTATTTTTATGGTTATATAGCTGGATGCAAAGGAAATAAAATATATGAACGGCGTTGACAACGGATATTATGCACTGAAATAAACCCGAGCTACACTCACTCTTGTTTGATATTACACAAACAAGATGAAGTGGTTTGTTTGCCACAATCAATACAATTGATAAGAGCAAAAAGATCTCGCCACAACCAAAGATGATTGATAAGAGAAAATTCATAAAACTCTCAATAGGTTTCAAAATATCCAAAAAAAACTAATGGTCTGATTAAAATAGGTATATATAATAGTACCCAACAAACAAATAAAAGAAAAATACGAAATAATGAAAAGATGTGTTTTGAATGAAGGCCGGCCAAGCACTACCGGCCTTAAGCCAATGTAAATGGAATTGATGCAATCTGTTGCTATTGATCCGTGTAGATGTATGTATAAAATTAGGCGAATTTTACTGGCAAGTATATTAGGTTAG
Source organism: Combretum micranthum (assembly GCA_024138025.1). Classification (NCBI taxonomy): domain Eukaryota; kingdom Viridiplantae; phylum Streptophyta; class Magnoliopsida; order Myrtales; family Combretaceae; genus Combretum; species Combretum micranthum. Next base: position 53,954 of record JAMXBD010000384.1, read on the forward strand.
ATCAAGTAATACAATGATGAGCAGGGTATTGTTTCCATGAGGATTAGTTAACGACTAAACAATTATTAGATTCTACTATTATCTAGGCAATCAAAATTGAGGTGATTAACTAACAAACTGGTTTTCAACCTAGATTATCAATTATCTCTAAGAGAAAGAGAGTGTTTTTAAGAAAGATATATCAATTGAATGTGGGAAAAACATAATCCACTGAGTTTCACTAATTAAGTTGTCATCTTGTTATAATATCAATTAGCTTTGTGGATATTCATATGAAATTATCAAAGATCTTAAGTTTTAAAATCTTTTAGCATCACCAATCAATCCATTAGCTTTCGCAATACAAATTAACAGTGGAATCGAAAATACAATTATGAATCTCTCAATTCTATAATTGCCCTAATGCCCTAAACCAATTTTTCCTAATTCCTTAGTAAGAAACTAATCTAAAACATTGCATTATCAATGGACTTTCTAAATCAGATTGAATTATGTCACTTTCGCAATTGTAAATTTACCTAGATTTAAGAATTCCTATGAACCCTAATTTTTCTTCCGAGTTATTAAGATTCCTTACCTAGTTTAACAAGAAACATGATTTATAGTTAGAATTGGAAAATGAATATTCCACAAATCTAATATTTTTATAGCAAGGTTACAATAATCATCTTAGCTATTCTAGGGCTTCATCATATTCCCATAATGAAAACTTAAGAACTCATGGATTGGATCAAACATACACAAAATAAATTAATTGCAACAATAGAATTCATCATTACAATCACAATCAATAATTAAAATTGCATAAAGATATAAAGATTAGAAGTTACTACTTTCAATCAAAAAGATCTTTGTTGCAAAACTTCAAACAAAGTCTTGATTTAAATCCTCAACTGATTACAAGGCTTCAATAGATGACAAATTTGGATTCAAAACAACTCTCTAACAAAACTATTCTAAGATCTATCTAATCTTAGATCTAGAGGAAACCTGCTACGAATTTCGTATCTTTTTTGAAATGAACAAACCTAGGAGTTTATAAGCAAAAATCAAGGAATTTGAAAAGTCACAAAGTACACCGACGATTAAAGATCTTACACCGGCAGTTACAGATCCAACACCAGCGGCATATGGGTGGTGTACATTGTGCACCAACATGAACACTGGCAATGTAGCATCGGCATTAATGTTTTGCAAACTGTGGATGCTTACATGCCGATGTAGGAATTTATATGGCCGATGCAGGATCAAAATTATGAACACTATGAGATCTACTTCAAGCCGGCTATGTTGATGCCGACCTTAAAATTTTGCAATGTTATCTTAAGCTAGGTCGACTCAACGCTGGCGGTATTGAAGTTGATTTTATAGCGTACTTTCAAAAATTCTAATGCTAGTGAAAGTTTTGCATTTAAACTGGCGGCCTTTGATTGTATGATGAAAGCTGGCTTTTTAGTCTTCAATACTGGCGGTGTTCTTCATTTGGTAGCGATGTACATTCATGTCTCTTCCAAATTTGCACAAAACTCCTTTAATTTGCATATAATTGCAACTATAAGTCCTTAACTTGAAATAACAATTTAAGCATAATTAAGTACCATTTTCTTAGATTTCTATGAAATCTATAATATTTAAGCATGATTTGTTCAATCAAAAGTTGAGTGAAATATGGCTTTATCATGTCCATATGGATACATCGCCAGCTTTTGGGAAAGATGGCTGCCGGCCTTCAATTGCAGTAATACCCACTTTGATTGCTTGATTCATTTACTTTGTAATCCTTTAGCTCTAGCTTTGATAATAGGGCCTGAAACTTGGATAGTTTGATTCTCATTATCTTCTCGAACTTATAGAAGATCTATCCCAAAATCTAGAAGCTTAAAGTAGACGAACTTCAGTTGAGTGTCAGACCGCATCTCTTTGAGTAGAAAATAATCAGAAAGACCTATAATGAAGAGTTAGGAAAACATAACATATTATCTTCCTCTCCGATGCTTACTCCTCTCAAGTGTTTAAACTCCCAATCGACTCTCCATCCTAGTTTCCATATATAATTTTCTTGTACATTCATATGGAAGTTTTCTATCATAAGGTTACCATACAGATGGTTAAATTGAAAATTTTCAGCACAAAACAAGAGTCCCTCATGGAAGTAGCTCCAATCCAATTCAGTAATAAGAAAACTTATTAACATCAATCCATAAAACTCAGTGGCTCCTAAAGTCACTAAAAGAGGCTCAGACTCATGTTCATAGATATCAAGAGGCAATTCTAATTTAATGTCACTTCACACAACATCTATAACAGTGATCTCCTCTTCCATACCGGTCTCCTCTATCTTATCATCATCAATGTAATAGTTCATATTGCCAATAATTTCTACCTGCACTCCATGATTATCTTCTCTTTTTCATACCTACCTCTTTAGCAATTTCTTCCACAGTTTCAATTCCCTCTCTTTCTCCTTCATGCACTTCGGCATTGGCATCCCTAGATTACTCATCTAGTATTGCTGTTGGATCTTTCGGTTCAGCCAATTCTTCCTTCTTACCTTCACTCTCAATCTCATCTTCCTTAATAATGATATGAACTCCATCAATAATCTCTACTGCATATTTGTTTGGACATTGGTATTCAAGATACCCACGACCCAAGCATATTTTACATTCTAATTTCTAATCATCATCATCATTCTCATTAAAACTAGCACCTCCTATTCCTTCCCTCTTGGCATCATTCATTATACTTGGATGTGCTACATGTAGGTTAACTATTGGTGGTGGTGCTTGTTGATTAATCACGGGTTGTTGGACTAAAGCCATCCGATCCATTCGTGTTGCTATGTTGTTGACAATCATGGCCAATTCTGTAACTGCTCATCCAATGATTTTCTACCACCTGCAGCACAACAACCCCAACCTCCTCCAACTTGGCTTTTACTACCATTCATAATATTTCTATACACACTATAATTCGACATAATTCACAATCTCGAACTCCTCCATAAATCGCAAATACACAATCACAACATAAAACGCTAATTTTTTTAATCACAAATAACAGTCCAAACTCCTCTAAATCAAGGACAACACAATAACAATGATAAACAGAATCCCACCAAATCATAGATAATCATAAACACAATAAAAACCCTATCTTTTAACATTTGCTCTGTGCACAATAACACAAAAGATCAAATCTTGTGCTCACTAGATATCCCAATGTCGCAACTGAGCTCTGATACCAAAATCTGATGTGCCTAAAATACCAGATCTGGAATAATTCACAAAAGATGAAAGGCCACAAATATTTAGGGTTTGATTTAATATCCAAAAGATGTTGTTTCAGGGTTTTTATAGTTGGATGCAAAGCAAATAAAAGATATGAATGCATACGGATATTATATGTCTAAATCAACCCGAACTATACTCACTCTCATTTGAATATGCACAAACAAGATAAAGTGTTTTGTTCTCCACAATCAATACGATTGATAAGAACAAAAAGATATCACCACAATCAAAGATGATTGATAAGCGAAAATTGAGAAAACTCTTAACTAGGGTTTCAAAATATCTAAAAAAACTACTTAGGTCTTATTACAATAGGTATATATAATAGTACCTAATAAGAAAATAAAAGAAAAATACAAAATAATGAAAATCTGTATTTTTGAATGAAGGTCGGCCAAGTATGTCGCCGGCCTAGGGATTAATGTCGTTGATGTTGGAGATGATCACCGCCAGCCTTGAGCTAGTGCAAATGGAATTGATGTAATCCATAGGTGCAATGTTATCTTCCTCAGGCGTTATTGTTGCTGTCCATATAGATACGCCGCCAACTTTTAAGAAAGACGGCTGCTAACCTTTAATTTTAGTAATGCCTACTTTGATTGTTGATCCATTTACTTTGTAATTCTTTACCTCTAGCTTTGATAATGGTTCCTGAAACCTAAATAGTTTGATTCCATCATGGCATCATAGACACTTGGGGTCTTTGTTCCACATCCAGTTGCTCATGTTCTAACTCACTTGTGGAATTTCCAATCACTTCAAGATCTACTTTATTCCCACTACTTTCTTTGGAGATGAACTCTCCCTCTAAGAATGTAGCATATTGAGTAATAAAAATTTTATGCTTACTTAGAAGATAAAAGTAGGAACCTTTGGTTTCTTTGGGATATCCGAGAAAGTTCATTTAATGTATCTTGTTGCTAGCTTATCAAAGAATCCACTCTTTACATTAGCATCACAATCCTAAACTTTGAGATAAGACAAATTGGGTTTCTTTCTGAACCATTGTTCATATGGTGTCTTATCTGCCACCTTAATTAGAACTCAGTTGATTATATATGTTGCTATTTCCAAAGCATAACCCCAAAAGCTTAAAGGAAGACTCGTGACTCATCATTAGCTTAACCATATCCACTAGAGTGCAATTCCTTCTTTCTGAAAACACCATTCCATTCTGGTGTTGTAGGAGGTGTTAATAGAAATTATTCCACACTCTTTTAGGTAGTCAATGAATTCTTCGCTAACATATTCTCTACCTCTATTACTTCAAAGTGGCTTTTATTTTCGCCAGGTTGATTTTCTACTTCACTTTTAATTTCTTTGAATTTCTCAAAATTTTTTGACTTGTGCCTCATTAAGTAAATATATCCATATCTACTTAAATCATTAGAAAAAGTCACAAAAGTAAGAAAATATGCATCTAGCTTGAGTTGATAGTGGCCCATACACATCACTGTATATGAGTTCTAACAACTCTTTTTCCCTTTTACCTTTCTTTGTAAAAGGTTTCTTAGCCGTTTTACCTTATAAGCATGCTTCACAAGTATCTATGGATTCAAAATCAAATGAATCCAAATACCCTTCAAAATGGAGTTTAAGCTAAGCATTTATTGTTTCATGACTAAGTCTACAATGCGAAAAGTATGTTAAATTTGAAGCACATGTTTTCTATTTCTTAGTCTCAATGCAATTAATAGGGGTACTAGTGTTTAAAACATAAAGACCATTAACCAATATTTCTTAACCATAAAACACATCATTCAAATAAAATGAACAAGACTTGTTCTTAAACTAAAAAACAAATCCCATGGACACTAAAATTATGTTCTTGGTAAACCTTGGAGTATAGTAGTAGTTTTCTAACACTAATACAAGTCCACTAAGGAAGGAGATACGATAAGTTCCTGTAGCTAAAGCAGCAACTCTCACTCCATTAGTTACTCGTAGGTCCATTTCTCCCTTGGACAGCTTCCTGCTTTCATTAAGGCTCTATAAGTCAATACAAATATGAGAACCACATCTTGAATCTATGACCTATGTAGAAGAAACAAAAAGATTGCATTCAATCATAATGATACCTGAGGAATTACCTCCACTTGACATCTTTTTCTTGAACTGAATATAATTTCTCTTTTAGTGGCCCTTCTTACCATAATGGAAACAAACTGCATCTTTCTCATTAGAATCGGGCCTTTGTTTCCCATTCTTTTTCTTTGGTTGCTCACTTTTTTTTTACTTCCTTAGCCTTGGAATTATTAATTCCACCAGCCTTTCTTTTATTAGACTCGTTAATCATAAGAATTTATTGAGGTGCCATTAACTTGGACTTCATGTCCTTTTACTATCCTCACAAGGTAAGTAGGTCTGTTAAAGACCTCTCCTTATTGTTCATGTTAATGTTCATGATAAACTAGGAGAAAGAATCTAGCAAAGAAGATAATATCAAATCGATGTCAAAATTGTCATCTAGCTTGGAGCCCAAGTTCTTAAGCCTCTCTATGTACCCTATTATCTTGAGTACATGAGTCCAACTTGGCTTCCTTCTCCCATCTTACAATTTAACAAGGCTGGATATATCATAATGCTCAGCCCTAGCACTCTCTTGGAATAGCTCCTGCAATTGAGTATATATCTTTTTTGTAGACATTTTCTTATTGCCTCTACAATTCTAGTGACATTGCAGACAACAAGAGACACTAGACATCAATAAAGTTCTCCAGGTATTTTTGATACTACTTATATTGTGCAATGGTGGTAGCTTCTTTTGGTTCTTTAACCTCTTCTTCTTCTAGGATATATAATTTTCTCTCATGTCTAAAAAAATTTTCGATTTTCTTAGCCACTCAAGGAAGTTTGTCCGACGAGGAGGTTGTCTTTATCAAGTATGGATTGCAACGATAGTTTATCGTTATTCGCCATTTTAGATCTACATAGAATAAATACAAAGTTTTAGTATTTATGAACAATTTATTTAATAGAAGGTCTTTTAATTTTATCTCCTACAATTTTCAAATCTACCCATCTATTAGGCTCAAATAATCCTATTAGAAGGTTCTCTAATGGATCCAAAAACCTAAATAAAATTTATACGCACACAACTAAGCTGTACCTATATATTACATTATTTTAGGCAGGCCATAATTAGCTCGCCAACCACAAATCTATATGATTTTGGATTTTCTGCTAGTTTAATGCTTTAAAATAAATCCATATTTTAAAACCTAGCACTAGCCCATTAAATTAACCTTAGCTAAGCTAACAAATTAACATATTCAATTTTAACTCAACCTAGTAATAAATTATAAAAATTATAAGGATAAATTATATAAAAAAAGTATTAACATCTAGAAATAAGTTTATTTAATATATCAACGTTTTGATCAGTTAAAAAGAAGTATTGATGTTTGGGGGTTGAGTTTATTTAAGGTATCAACGTTTTGAGTGGTTAAAAAGAGGTGTCAATATTTGGCAAAGTGAGTCAAATAAGGTATTAAACCATGATGGAAAATTAAAAAGATTTAATTGAAAAATAATTCAAACTTTTCAAAACATTGATACTTCATTTGATACACTTTACCAAACTTTGATACCTCTTTTTAACCATTCAAAATATTGATATCTTAAATGAACTTACCCCCAAGCGTTAATACCTTCTAGTATAATTTACCAAAAATTATAGTGTTATATAAGCCCACAACTAAGCTATACGAACCTATATAGAACTCTAACTATATTAATAATTCATAACTAGAGGGCATAACTTTTTTGTATGTTGACTTAATATATTTAGGGGATTTAATTTATGTCTCACTAGTATAATATCATCGCCTGATATCAATAATACTTATATTTAATAAAATAAATAAATAAACAAACGAACAACAAAAAAGTGAACAACGCCATGATCATGGGCTAAGAAAAATATATAGGCTAAGTCTAGGCCTATATTTAAGGGTCGCAAGACCAAAAAATCCATTAACTTAGATCGTAACTCCTTTTGGCCTTCTAAGCATCTCTTACGTCTTGAATAAATCATAGACTTTCATCTCTGATACTATTTATTTCTAAATACATTAAAATTACATTTCATTTATGGGTGTGTAAACCCAAACAAAATATGAAATTATAAATGATTTTCAAACTCAATCAGTCCGAAGGACTCGCAGGCTCTATGTAATATAAACCATAATAACTTACATATTGTCAAAAAAATCCTATTCCCATGATCATGCAACATGTATAATAATCTCATAAAAATATTAATCATTCAATTCAAAATAATTATTATAACCTTTATACAAACTTGCGATTAATTACCATGATTATACATGCTTCATATTTGTAAAATTCTTGATCCTAAAAATATATGGAAGCGTTTTAAGCGAATCCTGATGTGCATCATATTTTTTTTTATGCCTAAAATTAATTAAGGCATATTATTCTGTTAAAGGGTTTTAATTTAATAATACATTACAGACTTGTAACGCTAAGAAGCACTATTCCTTTAATTTTATTTAACAAATTGCTCACTCCCCTTTCAATATCTAAGAACTTTAGATATATCCATAAATCAAAACATGTCAATCACATACGATATCAATATTATATATAATCATTTCATGAATCAATTATGGGCTAATAATCATAATATTTTACATGTACACAAGAGGCTCTAATACTACTATTAGGTTTGTGATATTAGAAAACGTAGCAAATTTTTCTTTATTTAATTTTATAAGAAAACCTATTTTGCAGGATCTATATGTAACATGTAAAATAATACATATAACAAAATCAATTGTTGACACAATTTACAAGAATTACACATTTTCTTACAAAAGATAAACATTATCCTCTTGCGAAAGGAGTTTATGTGAGATAACAAAACAAAGATTTTATAACAAAATCAATTGTTGGCATATTATACACAATTACAACACAACCCACATCTAAGATGAGTTCCTTTCATAATTGATATCAAAATGGGTTTTCTCGTGGACCCTGACACATTTTGTAGCACGGAAACATTGTTAAGAAAGGCTTAAAACTGGGTAGCTCAATTCCAACAATCCCTACTCTAACCTAACATGCCAATCCTTTATTGATTATCCCAATTAACTGGGCTTAACTCTTTGAGCTATGTTACCTTAGTCCAAAGAGTTAAATGCAAATTAAAATTAGGCTCAAAGCCCCTTTATATCAAACTTAGTCATCTACAATAACTTGATGAAATTTTATTTGGAAAAAGGTTAAATCGATACCTGAACTTTACAAAATATGTAATTGAGTACTTAAACTTTAAAATTGATTAATTAAGTACATAAATTTTGAAATTGATCAATTTAATAGTTAAAAATTTTTTTGTGTATACCAATTGTACCTTGGTCATATTAGTTTAAAGCACCATGTACAATGACAAGATTAGCCCATATGATAAAGGTACTATTGACATACTCGAAATATTCTTTCAAATATTAACTTGATTAATTTTAAAGTTTATCTATCTAACTTCATATCTTATTAAAATTCAGGTACCACTCACGACATTAACCTTTGGAAAATATATAAAAGATGGCAAAACATATTAAGTTCGTAAAATGAAAGTCACATTTATTTATTTTTTTTGATAACAAAAAAAGGGATTCAAATATAATATTTTCACTTGAAAGATTAAGGATAATATCAGTAGGTTGTGTATTCTCGAAGATTACACATTTAAAATTCCAATAATGAATTATGTGTATATGGAAAGTCGGACGGACTTATAAAATAAAGTATTTGTTAATGATAATTTATTTTGTTATAAGGTATAGTACAAAGTTGAGATAAATCACAGAAAAAAAAAAAGAAACAAAGTTAATTAATTATATATATAATATATACATCAATACAATCCAGTGCATTGTACAAGCTATTGTGAGCCGTTGGATCGTCAGAACCCATTCGAAGAAAAAGTGCACCACCAACCAATGACACAAATATAGGGGGCGTCTAGGGCAAAGTAGACCTAGTGCAGCAATTAGCAGGTGTATGGAAAAATTACTTTTAGGGTGGGCCCAACAAATTTCAACTTTACAGAGACCTGCTTATCTGTGTTGCACTTTTAGCATGGAAAACGGGGCAAAATGTTGACCCTCCTGCCCACATAATATTTTCCTAAAAAAAATAAATAAATAAAATAGTAAATGCTGTATTTTTATTACTGGTCAATTAAATTAATTATTTCACGATTTAAATTTACATTCAATTATAGTTGTATTATTAAGACTTTAATATATAATTTATTATATTTATTTTAAATATTAAAGAATTAGATGATTTATTAAAATTTTTTCTTCTATCAATAAGATCATAAAGGTTTCTTATATTTCGTTAATAATATTTCATTTAATCTTTATTATCGTAAAATAATTTTTTATTTTATTATATAAAATCCTATTAATGTGTTTTTATAATTTAAATAAATAATTCTTTTTCTTCTTTTCACTAGATTAATTATTATTTTTCATAGAAATGATCTTTTCTTAAAAATATATACATAGTTGTTAAATTAAAAAATTATTATCTTTTTCTTTTTAATATATGCTTAAAAGAAAAAGGAAAAAAAAAGACAAATTTCCCCCTAAGTTGATGCTTTGAAATTTGGAGGAAAAAAAATTACCTTGAAAACATATCAAAACAACTTTTACCTTTTTGTTTTTTTCTTTTTTCAACTCCCGACACAAATTAACAACCCCTGAAACCCTTTTGACAAAACCCCAAACGCCACTGCCCTAATTTTCCCTTTTCCTTTGCGCAATGGGAAAAATCAGCATTGAAGTGTGTCTAATATCTGCCAGAGGACTCCCAGGGTCCTCCTTTCTTTGAACACACAATGGTATGCTGTTGGATGGATTGATCCTAAAGACAAGTACTGTACTAAGATAGATTCTAAGCCAACCCAGTTTGGAAACAAGGTTTGCAGCTGCTGTTGATGTTCAAAAGCAGGTTCCAATGACTTAGCATTGCAGGTCGAAGTCTACAGCAGGGATCCCTATTTTCCTGAGGGAAAAGTTTCAGGGATCAGCTAGTATTGTCCTGAAGGAGTTCCGGCTAATAATCATTGGAATAGGTTTGGGAGTACAAGGGCGCATGGAGAAGATAAAGGAAGTTACCAGCTAAGAAGAGGAAATCGAATAAACCGCGGGGTTTATGATGTTTCGATTCGGGTTTCTGATAAGGCTGATGACCCAGGTTATTTCCCAGTAAAGAACATCTTCAACCTTTGGATCATACTAAATCTTTGCAGTTATTTTTAGTTTTGTTATATATTTTTGTAAATGAACAATTTAGACATATAAAGAAGATAGAGCTCGTAGGACCAACAGATGAAGAAAAGTCATGTTTTGATATAGTGATCCTTTTTGAACAATGACAGACCTTATTTGTGTGTATAAATGAGTTAATCTATCTTGGTTATATAGATATAGTATTAAGCACAAGATCAAGTTGGAATAATCGGAGTTCAAAGTTGACTTGAATCTATTAGTTTAGAATTTTGAGTTAGAGCTTACTTTGTAGCCGCACTCAACAAGGTTAGCTTCATTTGATTAGACTTATCAAGTCAATATTATGATGTTAAGCTAGAACAAGCTCGTGTCTACTATACTCAAATCGAACTTGAGTAAATATTAAACACGATTCGAGTAGCTTGTGAGTATGTTTAATTCATTTATATTTGCCCCTCATACCACCTTTTCATGAATAAGCGAAGATGTGTATAGCATAAAGGTAAATCAAATAGCCCTCGACATCCAGCAGATGGGACCAGGGGATGCAAAAAACAGCTTATCTTCCCTACTAGAACATTCTGATTCGGCGATTGAGCTGAGAGACTCATTCTTTGCAGGGGATGGAGGAGGATTAGTGCTGATGGGTAATGACAATCAAATCACACTAGCTTCAGGAGATGCAATGGTAAGATCATATCCAAGTCCTGATGAAGGTGCATCACAGCTGCCACTATCAATGCACAGAAAAGACCATAACAAATTGCAAGCAGAGCATCGATACACTCATCCTTCACCATTCCCTTCAAACCACTCGTTTCCACCCCTAGGGGGACCAAGCTATTCCCGAGCTGCTGGCCCCAGCTATAGACCACCCCGAACCCCTGCCTTGCCAACTCTACCATTCAATGTTGCCAGATATCGGCCTACAGCTAATTATCTGCCAGGGCCGGACTATACAACCTCTTCCTATATTAATATGCCTTCATCTAGAGTGGCAGGCCCGCGCGGTGGTGGTACTAGTGGGGGGTTTGGACTCGGTTTAGGTGCTGGAGCACTGGCAGCTGGTGGTGCTTTTGTTTATGGTGATGATATTGTGACTGGATTAAACGATGTGTTTTCGGGTTTTCAGGATCCTAGTCTCACCTTAACACTGGATCCTCCTTTCTGAAACAAGTAACCATTTGTCCTTGTAATTGTGTTGTAACCTAGTCCTAGTGCTGCCTAATTTGCTTGTCTTCCTCTAAATTTCTCAGCAGTTGATAAGACTGTATTCATCTGTGGGAAGGTTTGTTGTGTGTTTCTGCATTAGTCAATGAATCCTTTTGAACCATGGTCACTTGATAAGCATATATTTGTGACTAACACTGTGTGTGGTAATTTTTAATAGAAGAGAAATTGCCAAAAAAGACTGGAAAAAGTAAAAAGTAAAAGAAATTGTGTTTAGTAATATATAGAGAAAATAGAAGAAAATTTGCATTTTCCTTGTTTGGTTAGAATGTAAAATAAAAGGGAACTGAAATTGGTCTTGAACAATATTTTCTTAATTTTGTGCAAACTTCAAATTTGATATTTTGTCTGTGGAAAATTCTATGATTATATATATATATATATGGCATATATATAGAAAAGTCATATATATATGAATGGATCCCAATAGCATGCAAATTTGAGCATGGGACAATATGAATCTACCATATTAGAGCCAAATCTAATAGATGATATCACAGAGCGGAATAAGAATGAATTAGTCAGTTGATTAATTAATCTTGTTAAGGCAATTCAAAGCCTATTCTCAAGTGAAAGGTCAAGGATAATAAATTAAACACTAAGTAATTGCATTTTTTTTTTTTCTAGAATCAAAAGCTCAAGAACTTACACTCAAATTTGAAGAAGCTTGGCTATGCTCAAATAAAAAACAAAGTGGAGGACTAAACAAAACCATGATCTTTGGAGACAATGCATCCTCTTCCCACATTTAATGAGGAGAAATAAAATAAAACCAAGTATTTAAAAAGAACTCAACCCTATAGATGACGCATATATTATAATTTTCCTAGGTAAAAGACATAATATTTTTACTGCGTTTTATCAACAAAAGGAATCCGATTGAGAGTAACCGAATGGAGGGTAGCAGTCCTTGGGACCTTTAAACATGGAAGAAACTTGAAATCCCTATGTTTGAGGTTAATCAAAAGTAATGTCGAACCACACTTGATTAAAATCTTACCATTCTCTATCTCTCCTAAGACCTCAAATGTTGTTTCTATGTCTGTCGACACTCCATATATTGGTAAACTAATAAGTCTTTCGACAGTCCAAGATTCTCCTACGCCACATTCCTTCATGACCCAAGAAATGGTTAATCCACAATATGGAGGACAAGTAATGATACAAAGGCATCCTTTCATGATGGTTAGTCGATCGGTTCGGCAGGTAAAATCTTTCGATGGCATTATCAGACTAAACTTTCTATCTGTTAAGTCAAATGGGATTATTCCAGCGTCAGTGATCCAGTGCAATCTTCCATTCAAAAAGGCTTCTGAATAACACTTCTCGAAATTATAAGGGCATGTTTTCCTTGTCTTTCTCCAACTCGTGCTTTGACCATCATATGCCATAACCCGTGTAAAACAAAAAGTAGGAGCTTGAAACCCGACCACTTTATATAACTTAGTGGTTGAATCGTATTCAAAACCGCACGCCACAATAGGAAATTTTTTTAATATGAATTCGAGTTTGGGCAGCAATACTTTTTGGTTCCTCAATGGATTCGTGATGAGGATTGCTGGCTGATCGGTTTATTTACTACTCAACAAGCAAAGTATGTCATGGCAAGATCCGATAATTTCAAAACTTGACCCCATTCTTGTTAGTTTCTTTCTAGTAGCTCTACCTTGCTTAGCCATGTCTATAAAGCACAAGTGTTCATTATCATCATCACTGATGAGAACTTGATTGTCCATAAGGTTTCATTGAGAGCATTGTATTTGAATATATGAAGATTCTATATCTTCAATTATCCTTTTCCAGCTGTTGCACACCCACCTTAAACGTAATTTATCTAGGGTTGAAACCCTAGAGAGAATGTTCATGGTCATCTCATCCGGAATAAACTCCATTACTTTGCTTCAAACTTGAGATTGACTTTCACTAAACCCTAATTTATCGATTGAATGGATAGACCGTGTAGCCAATATAAAGAATTTTTGTATGTGCTTGATATGATGTATCCGTTGTTGAAAATATGGTGTAGATACATTATCTATAGAATATTTTTTCGATCTTTTCTTGATTGACTTTGTATTTTATTTTGAAAAATAAATCTTATGAGATAAGTCTCATCGGTCCATTGCCTCATTTTATTTTATTTTTCATTTTTATTTTTTTTTTCGGGTTTGACAGTTGGATTAACTTTATCCTTTCTTTTCTAGAATCTGTTCTTTCCCAAATAGTTCCATCCGTTTATGGCAATTCTAAGTTAGTTTAGCACGATACTATTAATATATATGTGTATATATATTAATAATACTATGATAATAATCTATAACGTTATTGAGATATGTATCAAACATTCTTCATATGTAACTAACAAATATATGATGTTTTGTTGGCGTTTCTTCCACTTTCTCCATTAGTGAAAAATAGAAAGTTGAGATATGTATTAGACATATTCGTGATAACATGTTTCAATTTAATAGTACAAAATATTCTTACAGTAAACTTGTAAATTACGACATATAATCATACATCATGCATGGAGCTTATACACCATATTTTGTATATGTAGAAATGAAATCGTGATATTTCAAATTGGCCATTATATAAGTGCAATTTTGATCACCAATTTTTTGGAAACAGAAATTGGGGCTCCATTATTTTTACTCTGATTATTTAATTATTTAATCCTCTATAATCTCTCTCAAATATAAGGTAGTAGAACTCTAATCATCAAGATACCTTTTGGTGTAATGGCTTGAAGTTCATCAGAAATGTAAACGAACTAAGAAGTTCATATATGGATTGAAATTTACGCTTACTTGATCAAGGATGAAATTGTAAGAAAGTGAAATGAAATTGTAAATAGAGAATTTCCATTAGAACGGAGAGATATTTTGTGTATGTGTTTTTTTTTTTTTTTTAACGACCATTACAAAATTGTTTCTAAAGGTATTTATACAAGGCTATAAAAAGAAATGTGTAATAGGAAGATGATATGTGTATACACGTGTGAACGATAAATAATACATATGTCAACATCCCCCCCTCAAGTGAGACTTGATAACAGTCCAAACTTGACAAAAACGTCATGTAAACAAGATAGCCCGACTGGTTTAGTGAGAAACTCAGCAAGTTGGCTAGGAGAAGAAATGTAAGCAAAAGAAAGAAAGCCAGAATTAATGTGATATCTGGTAAAATGGACGTCAACTTCAATATGTTTGGTACGAGCATGAAAACATGGATTTTCTGCAATTTGCTTGGCTGATCGACTATCATTAAAAAGTGGAACAGGGAGAGAAACTGGAACACGTAAGTCTTGAAGCAAGAAAGAAAACCAAAGGAACTCCTTAGTGGTAGAAGCTATGCTACGGTACTCAACCTCGGTTGAGGATGTAGAGACGGTAAGTTGTTTCATTGTGTTCTAGGAAATAAGAGAAGATCCGAGGAAAACAAGAAATCCAGAAAAAGCCTTCCGATCAACCCGCGATGCACCTCAATCTGCATCTGAGTATGCAGTCAGATTCAAAGATGAATTTGTTGAGTAATATAATCCAAGATCAATGGTGCCTTTTAAGTAATGAAGCACATGATAAGCAACTTTTAATTGGTGATCACAAGGGTAAGAGATGAATTGGCTAAGCTGTTGTATAGCAAAAGACAATTCAGGGTGTGTAAGCGTCAAATATAACAGTCGTCCAATTAAAGGACAATTCAAAGAAGGATCCTGCAACAAAGTTCCAAATGTATTATCTAAATGAACATTTGAAGGAAAAGGAACATTCAAAGTTCTTGCTGCTATAAGACCTGCTTCGATTAGAATATCAAGTGCAAATTAGCATTGATTAATGTAAAAACCAGAAGTAGTATGACAAACTTCAAGTCCCAAAAAAAAATCGAACATCGCCCAAGTCTTTAATGGTAAAAGCAAAATCCAAAGAAGATTTTAACCAAACAATATCAGTTAGATCATCATCAACAACTAAAATATCATCCACATAAAGCAAGATAACCAAAAAACCATGAGAATTTGTTTTTGTGAACAAAGAATGATCATGCCTTGATTGAGAAACCCGAGATTAAGTAAATGGTTAGTAAGCTCTTTGTTCCATTGTCAAGAAGCCTGTTTAAGGCCATACAAGGAGTGAACCAACTTGTAAACTTTACAATGAGGCACGTTTGAACCATTAGGAGGTAACAAGTAGATTTCCTCATCAAGAAATCCATGAAGAAAAGCATTATTGATGTTCAATTGATGAACATTCCATCCTCTAATAGTAACTAAGGCAAGAATAAGTCTCACGGTTGAAAGCTTTGCTACTAATGCAAAAGTATATGTATAATCAACCACTTCAATTTGATTATAACACTTTGAAATCAATCTAGCCTTATACCTCTCAATAGTCCAATCAAACTTGTATTTAACTTTAAAAATCTATTTACTACCAATAGCTTTCTTTCCAATGGGTAAATCAGTAACCTCCTAAGTATGATTAGACTCTAATGCTAATAATTCTTTTTACATAGCATCAACCTAATTAGAGTCATGTTTAGCGTCATGATATGAACAAGGTTCACGAATTGTAAGAACATTAGCCAATGATACCATATAATCCTTCAGGTAGGAATGAAAAGTTTGAGGAGAAAAGAGGGGGCAACATGTTTCATTGGTAGCTGAAGAAACAAAGGCATCCCTTTGAACGATATGTACAAAATCCTTTAGCCATTATGGTGATTTTCTAATTCTCGTAGATTGTCGTGTTAAAACAAAAGAAGAAGGAACATAGTCATGTATCTGAGTAGGTGAAGACAAGTTAGAGTAACTTCATTGTCACCCGAGTATGATGATTGAGATGGAAACATATGTGGAGGATGAGCAGAGTTTGACAAATCAGAGCTGGAAGATATAGTAGACTGATGAAAAGGGAAAAAATATTCATAGAATTTGACATTTCGACTAACAAAAACATGATATGTATCTAAATCATGGAGCTTATACCCTTTTTGACTAAAAGGATATCCAAGAAACACACAACGTCTACTTGGTTGGTCAAATTTAACTCTTGAATGGTGTAAAGTTGCAGCAAAGGGGAGACAACCAATGGCCCTTAAATCATGATAACTAGGTGGTTTGTGAAAAAGCATTTCAAATGGGGACTTCCATCCAAGAATTTTGAGTGGCATTTTATTTACCAAATGGGTTGCTGCTAGAATACATTCACCTCAAATAGGATTTTGGTAGATTAGCTTGATGAAAGGGCTCGTGCTATGTCTAGAATATGTCTATTTTTCCTTTCAACAATCCATTTTTTGTGGAGTAAATGACACTCCGTTGATGAAGGATGCCTAGATTATTGAACAAATTCCGACATGTGGTAGAAATAAACTCCATACCATTTCAGTCCTCACGTTTTGGGAACAACATTGAAATGGTTTTTAATATAACAAAAAGGTAGTGATAAAGTGTATGGTCCGATGTTTGTGTTTCATAAGGTAGGTCCATGTACAACATGTGTTATCATCCACAATAGTCAAGAAAAATTTGTCACCATAAATAGATGATGTCAAAAGGACCCCAAATATCCAAATGTAGCAATTCAAAGAGAGAAGAAGCACTACAATTTTGAGAACAAAAGGAAATTTATGAAACTTAGCAAACAAACAAGCATCACATATGAATTTGTGTTTATTACAATAAAAATGCATTTTTAATGAGACAATGAACTAAAGGATATATGACTCAAATGCCTATGTAAAAGATCTAACTCAATCTGATCACAATCAGTATTGGTGTATACACTAGGATGAATTTGACTAACAACAAATCTATGTGATTACAAGAATTAAGATCACTACGAGCTAAAAGCTTGAAGTACGTAAAGTCCCGAAGTCATCTCTGTAGCAAGAACTATCTGTTTAGATTGTAGGTCCTGAAAAGTACAATTATGAGATTGAAAAATGACAGTCAAAGCATGATGTCTCAATAAGCTGCTAACAGACAGGAGGTTAAAATGAAATTCTGGTACAAAAAGAACTTACGTAAGGGTTATTTGTGTATTCAGTTTTACATCTCCAATAATATCAACAGCTTTGATTCTACCATCAAGCAATCGGATTTTTATAGGTGTTTAAAGGATTTGTTGATTAATGAGAATTGATGAATGAGGAGTTATATGATTCATGGCTCTTGTATCTATAATCCATTTACCAATATTCATATCAGAAATTGAAGCAAAATTGTGTCATTACCTGCAAAATTCATCGTACCCTCAGTACTTTATGTGGGATCTTTCATAAATGAAGCCTTTAAGAGTTCTTGGCATACACGTAGGACCAAGTAAGAGCTATTCACAGATTGAGATGAATTCCCTGTAACATCATCCAAAGGATTATCAAATGATTCTACATGTGTTGCTAAGTGAGGAACTTTCTTAATCTGCTTATTCCCTTTGAACCATTTGGGATATCCAACCAATTCGAAACATCTATCCATAGTATGACCTTATTTCTTACAATGGTTACAAAAAAATTTCCCTTTCCTATCCTTTCTGTCATTAACTGAATATTTTGGAACTCCTTTTACGATGTATGCAGCATTAATTTGATCTACATTTCCCATGTACTCAGTTAGTTGTTTTTGTTTCTCAATCTGGCATACTATATAATATGCTTTATTAACACCAGGAAGAGGATCTGTGGACAAAATTGACTTTTGACATGATCAAAAACATCATTCAACCCCATTAGGAATTGCATTAAGTGATCTCTTTCTTCTAAATCTTGCCATTTTTGTTGCAAATTACAACGACATTGCTTGAAAGCTCCACAATCACAAATCAACCATTTAGATAAAGTATTAAGTCCATCCCAAAGTCTTTTGAGATTATTGAAATATTCTATAACATTCAAACTTCCCTATTCATATTTGCAATATCAAATTGCAATTCATAAACCAACGGCACATTACTCATCCCAAATCTCTCCACAGGATCTTTCCATAACTCCCTCGCAGAAGTAGCATATAGGAATGCATTTGCCAAATCTATGGACATGGTATTTAGAAGCCAGCATCTAATCATGCAATCATTTCGAATCCATTTTTCAAAATCTGCATCATTTTCTTGTGGCGGTAGATATCTACCATCATAAACCCTAATTTTGCTTTCATACCTAGGCTAAATGAATTAAACGACTCCATCCGTGAAAATTCTTTCCATCAAAAACTAAATTTGTAAGAAGAACACCTAGATTATCTAATCCAGATATATAATACGGATCACTATATGAATTCTCAATACCAGTGGTTGATGAATTCGACATTTCAATATTATCGATAAACCAAGAAAGTATCACAAGAAATCAATAAAACAGATTGGAAAAAATAATGTTATTAGACCTACTTTGATACCAAGTAAACGAACTGGGAAATCCATATATGGATTGAAATTTACCTTTACTGATCAAGGATGAAATTGTGAGAAAGTGAAATGAAATTGTAAAGAGAGAATTTCCATTAGAACAGAAGATATTTCGTGTATGTGTTTTTTTTTTTTAAATGACCATTACAAAACTGTTTCTAAAAGTGTTTATACAAGGCTATAAAAAGAAATATGTAACAGAAAGATAACACATGTATACAAGTGTGAACAATAAATAATACATATATTAATGCTCTAAAGCTAAGCATGCGGGGAGAACACTCATAGGATGGGTGACCTTTTGGGAAGTAGCTAGCATCAAGGACAAAATCATGCGGCATCTTATCAAAGCGAATAATATCTCGATGAATAAAGTTTTGGATCGTTATAGGTAGTATCAAATATGTTCACCAGTTAGATGTGGGGGAACTAAGTGTTGTATAGGTCAAAGTACCTCAGAGTGGGAATATCTCTTGAGACTATATGGAGCATCTTTAGTATCCTCTCTGCCTGGTCTAATCCTATGTAAGGAAACTGACGAGAACGTCAGTTCTGTAAGTGAGGAAGTATGTAATACCCCTTAAATATAAGGTGAAGGCACCTTTTAATATAATAGTTTAAAGCTCATCAAAGCTCTAAAGTTAAGCGTACTTAGGAGAGAGCACTCTCAAGATAAGTGACCTTCTAGGAAGTAGCTAGCACTAAAGATAAAACCATGCGGTATCTTGCCAAAGCGAACAATATCTCGGTGTGTGGAGTTCTGGATTGTTACATTCTGAATCTTATATTAAACATATACGTTAGCCAAAAGAAATTTCATTTTATGCTTATATACTTTGTTGTGTGTATAACATTTTGTAAACTCATGTATAGATATTATTATATTATTATATAAACACATGGTATTTTTCAATATTATATATGGCACATCGGGCTACATATATTACATATTAAGAATTTTTGTATTTATTTGTTACTATTATAAAGCAAATATCCCTTTTTCGAGTTAAAATGAAAAAACCTAAAGTACAACAATTACTTTGTTTTATTCTCTTCTTTATATTTATTTTTTAATAAGTCCATCATCCTAAATAACCAACTCACCACTTTTTAAAAACCATCTAACCTCTTTTCAGTCCTGTGTAGTTTTGATATTTTGGCAATGGTAAGGTGCTTTCCTTTGTCTAAAAGGGTGTATTTCCTGCAAGGAGCAAGCAATAGTGTTGTGGAAGTTGACGTATTCGCGGTGTTTCGTTGGAGTTCACCAGTCTTGTATTCCAAGGTGGGAAGGTTGGTATCTGTTGCAAAGAGTTCGACATTTTTCTTTTCCTTTTTTTTTTTTTCGTTTTTAACATTGAAGTTGTCTTTTTGGGGAGCCATAAAATTTTTAAGAAAATGATTAGCCTATTCTAAAATTGTTTTTTCAAACTACTGTCAATATAAATAATACTTTATTTATGTACTATACTATATATTACATAAATTTAATTTCAAACACCGAAAAAGATTTTTCAACATATTTTTATAAAATATAACCAAACACATCAGTTAATAATGTCACTTCCAGGAGAATATATATTTAATAAAACAATATTTTATATTAATGCGAAACTTTTTCTTAAAACCAATGGGCTCATAACTTCAGCCTCTTTCCAATAGTGATAGTAAATGTTTAGACTACCACTTGCACTAGTGTAGACACATCTACTTATTTTAAAACCAATGGGCTCATAACTTCAACCTCTTCCTATAGTGATAGTAAATGTCTAGACTACTCGTGTAGACTTCATCCGGTTTCGGTTCGGGTCCAAACTGAGACCCAATCGTCGAGTTCGGTTCCAATTTTAGAGTTGACGAGGCAGGTCAGAGCAGGGTAAATGCATATTTACTATCTGAAGTTTATCAAAATTCTTCAAACTCATTTATAATAATTGAGTTTAGAAAATAAGTCATTTCCTCTTATATTCTTGTTTATTAACTCTTTAAAAATGAATTTTTGTTTCTAAAACTTCGTCTTTTATTTCCTCTATAAATTTTATTTGAAAAGAAATCATCTTTATTGATAAAATCCTTCGTTTTTGATCTTATCATAATTATATTCTTGTCATTTTTTTGAAAATAGGTTCCTTCTTTAGAAACTTGAAAATCATTATTTTTCTAAGTGGGTTTAGAAGTTATTAGGTTGATTTTGTTTTACTTTAAAAACTAGTTTGTTTTCTTGGTTTTGTTATGGAGTTGAAAAAACTTTAAATCTTAAGTTTTTGTGAAAACTTTGAATACTAATAAATTATTTTTTCTAAGACTTAGGTTATCATATTATGAAAAGAAGGTGTTTATTTCTTTTATTTCCTTGGTAAAACTATTCTTGTTGTTATTTGAGAAGACTTTGAGAAACTTTAGAAAATGTTGTAAAAATCCATTTTATGTTGTTGATGATAACTCCTTTATTTAGTGACAAATTACATAATAGAAAATTTAGTTTCAAGTTTTTTTAATAAAGAAAAAAAATTTCTACTTTAAATTTAGTTGAGACAATATCATTATGTGGATGCATATATTATGAACATGTAGTATGAAGATGATGAAAATATAAGATAAGAAGCAAGATAATAATAATAAGCAATATAGCAATAATAAGCAAGAAATTATAGTCAACTATTGGGAACGTTAGCTTTATCAAGGTAACCCGGTTATGCATTGGGAACCTTAACTTCATCAAGGTAACCCGATTAAGCATTGGGAGCCTTAGCTTCTTCAACGCAACCCGGTCAAGTATTGGGAGCCTTAACTTTATCAAGATAACCCAGGACTATGTCCTAAAAAAAAGAAAAAGAAAGAAAAGAAAAAGCAATAATAAGAGCAAATATAGTAATAAACTTGTTAGTGAGTTAGTGAGCATTTAGACTCTAATATATATATATATATATAGTATCATATATAAAGTTAGGTTAGAAGCATGCTAATAACAATAATAAGATCATAATAACAACATAATAGTAAAACAACATAATATGAAATTTATTCATGAATAAGAATAAAACATGAACATAGTGTTAATTCTATAACATTTGAATGTTTAAGAAACATACACTATGGTTATGTGAAGTTACATGACATGGTAGAAAGAAATGGGTAAGAACTTTTACCTAAAGGAATGTATGAAAGTGGTAGTAGAAGAAAGGCTTGGTTAGTGTTTATGTGTGTAGAAATGTGTAAAAAAATTGGGTAGTAAAGAAAGAAAAGAGAGATTTTGGTAGATAGTGTTTGAGAGAGAATTTGGGAGAGTTTTAGTAAGGTGAATGAATGTGTGAAAGAATTAGAGGGAAATGGGGTATTTATATAATTTTTGGAGTGAAAATTATGTGAATTAAATAAATTGAAAAAGAAAAATAAATGTGTGTGTATGGGAGAGAAAGAGGGCCGTGCGTGAATGGTATAGAGGGGAGAGGAAATGATTTTGATTTGTTTTGTATTTTTATTAATTAAAAGCAATAAGATGTAAAGTTTGATGTGAATGAAGATGTATATGAAAAGTAAAAAGTAGATAATAGGTATGGTAGAGTATAGAAATAGTGTAGAAAAAGTAGAGATATGTTAATAATAATGAATAGTGTAGAATAGTACTATGAATAATAGATAAGACAAAGTAATAGCGGTAGTAATGAAAATACGCGTATTAAGCTATATCTAATATTTATAGATATCGAAAAATTTATAAAACCGATATTTTTGAAATCCTTGTATTTTTACGAGTTTATTGGTATTATCGGAATATTTTTACCATAAGGGTACTAGGGCATAGTTTTCGAAAATTGATCTCGTTTGGATCCCAAAGACACTAAAAATTATCGAATAAGATATTTTTATGCATCCTTATATTATTACGAACTATTATCCACTACTATCTCAATTTCGTCATTTTGGGATTAAGAACATGAGATTATCGGATCTAATCTATTAGAGTTTGATACATATTTGTTCACCTTAGGGCTTCCAGTTTAGGGTTTGAACATAATCGTAGCGTAAAATCTAGGGGATTACAACCTACCCTTAAGTGAATTCCATGAAGATAGGAATATGCCTTAGAATGTAAATTATATGTTTATTATAGGAGTTTAAGCTTTATATCATGTAAGATAAACTTAGAAAAAAGAAATGGAAAAAATTGTATAATGTTTTAAGACTTTGTAATATGTACGTTATCTATCATATTTTATTTTTGGTGGAAGATATAGATTCTCTGTAGTTCTGATAGACTGTGGGAATTCATATTACCTTAGTTATCAATATGTTTTACACAATTAAAACTGGTATAATAGATATTAAGTAGAGTTTTACAATATTTAACTTACAAAACAGTTCTTATATTGTCAGTGTACATCTAATATGATAACTTCAAGTTTATCCTATTAGGTCCTCTCTGGAGTTGTGACAGAATACATGGCATTGACTAAAGCAATCAAAGAAGCCATTTAGTTACGAAGCTTATATAATGAACTCAATTTGGATTCAGTGCCTACGAATGTCCTTTATGACAATCAAAGTGCTATACATTTGACTAAAGATAAAATGTTTCATGGGAAAATAAAGCACATTGATATCAAATACCACTTTGATCGAGATGTGGTTTCTCCAGGCAACATTGTGGTGAAAAATATTGATACTGAAGACAATCTAGCTAACATGTTAACAAAGCCTCTTCTAATAACCAAGTTCAAGTGTTGTATGAACTTGATTTGTATACATAGGCAATCTAAAGCAACGGTTTAAGCCAAGGTAGAGATTTGTGGTGTGGCATAAACTTTTGCCACATATTTATACTTTGTCCTAGAAAATTCTATTAGTGTTAGTTGTGAATTTTCTAAACTTTTTAGTTGAAATATTCTAGAAATTTTGGTTGAGATTTTTTCTAGATTTTATAGGCGGATAATTTGAAATTATGTACTTGGAAATGTTGGTACCAACTACCACTACTAAACCATATTAGAGGCATCCTATAAATATGTTATCTCATTTGCAGTTTTGGCACTACAGGTGATTAGAAAATGTACACAATAACAAATATCAATTCTAGTGTGAGTGTCTTTAGAGTCAGAGCTTAGGTGTAATTGGGGTTTGGGTTTAATTGATTTCTCTCTTATAAATTACTTATCTTCTCTTTCAATGAGATTTTGCTCTTCTTCTTTGCATTACAATTTCCTTCCTCTAGCCTTATCATTTCTCAATCTTCTCTTTTATATTTGCCATTATTTGTCATAAGCACTTTAATCTTCTTGGGTTGTAACAATTTAGTATGATAGAATTTTAATTTCTTGTAACTCTTCAAAAATACCCTTTGAGCAAGTATCAACGTATAACTGACCAATAAAGATCAAATTGATACATGATCCAATCCATGTGATAAGACTCGACACAAGATGGCTTGATACGGTAGGATTTAATATAAGGACACTTGATATTACTAGATGGAACGATTATGGACACTTGACACATTGAACATGACATCAATCAAACCAAAGGAAAGATTGCACATTGTTAGCTCCATCTCAAGTGCTCATGCGTCTAGCATCTAATTAATATTTAATTACTCCTTGATCTATTATTTAGTTACTATTACTATCAGTAATCTCTGATTTTTTAATTTAAGTTTTGATGTGATGCCCTAATCAAATTTCTAATTTGCCTCTAAGTATTGAACAACTACTTTAGGGGCTTATCAATAGTTTATAAAGTATTACAAATTTTACAACACACAAAGAAAGAAAATGTGTGTGTGTGTGTGTATGTATGGATCTTTCAATCTGAAAAAACAAATAATCTAATATATTTATAAAATAAGATATATGATCCTTAAGTAGCAACACTTTCTTTAACATATAAAAAGGAAGAGAGAGAATGTTCTTTATTAATAAAATCAAAATAGGTAATCTATATCATAAAATGAAAAATGCTAGCAGTACTCACTCTTGGCACCCTCTTTCAATACTCTCTTTCTTATTGGTCTATTTTATAGCAAATTTTATAATATAGTAGTTTTTTTCTCTTTCTTTATTAATGTTTTATTATTTTTGCATTCTTCATTCAACCATAAAAATTAGTCTTAACCATTAATAAATTTTTCAATGTCTGAAGCTTTACTTTATTTTTCATGGAGCAAAAAATGAAATAGAAAAAAAAAAAACAAAAGGAAAGTTTTCCTATGCCTTTTCAATAGGAAAAAAATTAGAAAATTAATTACCTAATAAATGTAATTTTAAAAAGTAAATTCCAAATTAATATTAACAATTATTTCAAGTCAACTAAATAAAATAGCAAGACACAACTTTTGAACTGTATGTTTACAAATGATTTTGATGAGAATAATTATTACACAATTAATTATTTTAATATCCTTAATTGTTTAAATACTTAAAATATATATATATATATATATGCTTTGTATTTGTTCTACTGTTGTTTAAGTTTTAACAAAACAAAAAAGTTGAAGAAAAATCAAAACAAAGCTATTGAGCCCAGTAGAAGAAAGGTGGAGTCACTATTCATCAGACAAAGACAAAAGACTAAGTTTTGGGCAAAACTTGTAAAGTCAAGAGCTGAAGTTTTGAGCAAAATCGTAAAGACAAGAGTTGGAGTTTTGGGAGATTTATAAAGTCAAGGGCTGAAGTTTAGCCATCGACCTCAGACCTCGACTTCAGAAAGTTTACCCATTGGGCAAAATTTATAAAGTCAATGGCTAAGTTTAGGCTTGATCTTGGACCTCGACTTCAAAAAGTCAAATCTGACTTCAGAAAGTTTATCCTCGACTTCAGAAAGTTTGCCCTCGTCATTTTTTTATAAAAAAAAATAAATATTTTTTTTGGGGCTCGACCTGTTCTTAAGCATGATAGTAAAAGTTTTTTTCTTAATTATTTATTATTTAATATATAATATAAGTAAAAGGTAAAAAGAAAAGAGCTGTTGGAATGCATTTAATGCTCTTTCAATGCTTTTGAACTTTTACATGTTATTAAAACTTTAAGTACATTAAACACAAATATGGGTTGTCAGAAACTTTTTGATAACGGGCAAATTTTTATCAAAAGCTATAAACAAATTTTTTCTCTTCTCTTTAAGAGAGAACAACATATACTAGAATTTTTGAACGCACGGTAAAAATAAAAACAACGTTCTGTAAAGTTTTTTTTTTACTTGTGTTTTTGTTCGTTATCTTTAATTTATAAAATTTTTTAAGAGAATAACTAAGTGCTCTGTTTCGAAATTCAATGATGCACTCTAAACGAGAGTTTTTGAGTACTGTTTAAGATTTACAAAATTTGATTATCTGCTCGTTTAAGGAGCTCAGTTTGTAAAAGGAATTTGTAAAATTCCTAAAGTATTTTTTTTGTAAATCTATTCAAGTAGGAGTGTTTCTTTGTAAAGGAAATTTGTATATTTCCTTAAGAGCTTTTCAGTTTGTAAATCTGCTCATATAGGAGCTGTTTGAGAAAAGTCCTCAATGGAGGCAAAGTGAAGTCCTCATAGAGGCCAAGAAAAGTCCTCGTGTGAGGCATTGAGAAAAGTCCTCGTAGAGGCAAAGGAAGTCCTTCGTAGAAGGTAAAGAGAAATCCTCAGTGTGAGACATTTGAAGTCTGGTATGGAGTTACCAGTATCGTCCTAATTGCGATTAGGCGAGAAGTCCTTCGTGGAAGGCAAAGAGAAGTCCAGTCGTGTGTTACCAGCACAACACTTGATTTATCAAGTAGAAGTCCTTCATGAAAGGCAATTGTAAAAGTCCTATTGGTATAGGCTTTGTTGTAATTTCTCGTCTAAGAGATGTATTGATTTTGGAATAATCAATATAGTGGTAAAAGTCCTCTTTCAGGCATTTGCACCATGGAGAGTAGGCAGTGGGCCGAACTCCACGTTAAATCCTTGTGTTACTTCTCTTTCTCTCTCTCTATGCTTCTTCATATCTGCTTATTTGATAATTAGTTTTAATTAGTTTATTCCATTGCATTTGTTTGTTTAAGTTAACTCTTGTCTTATGTTAGTTAATTAATCTGGTTTGATAACACCGAAAAATTTGTAATACTTAATTCACCCTCTTAAGTATTCCTTGTGTATTATTATTTCTAACAACAACCTCATCAATCTACTTCTATTTAACAATTTTTCATTTTAGTATTTCACATCACCAGTGCAAAAGTGAAAAAATGAAGACCAATCAACAATTATACTTTCTTTAAAAATTAAGATACAATTTTTAACTATTTAAATTTAAGAGTGAATGGTTAATGGTCATATAGTCTAGTAGCATCTGGTCCTGGTCCTGGTCCTGGTCCTAGTTCTTATCTTTGATGTATCGAGTTCAATTTCTTAGATTGTATTGGTTCTTACTAGCCGCATTATTGCAAGTACAAAAAAAATTTGAGAGTGAATCACAAACTTAATTTGATGGTTTATTTCTTTTTTTACGTCCTTTTTCTATTCTAAGTTTCATTCTCTTATATGCAAATTGAATTCAAGCCTAATTGTCGCAATCAAGTGTGTCTTAAGATGTGAATTGAATTCAATATCAACATGTCACTCTACAATATTTGATTCTTCAATTTAATTACTTCTCATTATCACACTACAAATCTTCAATGATGTCACAAGCCTCAAAATCTAAATCAAAACTTTCATTTAGATCAAACTCCATTGAAACCTATTTGAAACATAAATAAACTTTAAAAGATCATTGAATGAAAACAATAATTGAAAAAATAACTTCTAACTAATTCATCACTAAAAGGTTAAATATTAAAAAACTTCAATCAATCTTTTTAAAAAGTGGACAATTAATAAATCATAAATTATTCTTGAAATTAAAATAAGACTAAATCATTTTCATTAATTAAAAGATTAGTACGTGCAACAATAATGAGTTATTCTTATATTAAAAGCACCTTAACTTGTAATTGTTTCATTAATAAAATTGAAAAAAAAAATTCCATCTCTCTAATGAAAAATAAAGTAACTGCTTTTATTAAAGAATGCTTTATTTTATAATTTTTTGACAATGCAGAAGGAAAGCTTTCCCTCCATTATTTTTTTTTTTTATATTTCATTTTTCCCTTCATTAAAAATAAAGCAAAGGTTTGAAGATGTGAAGATTTATTAATTAGGTAATATTAATTTTTAGGATTGAATAACGAAAGAGAAAATAACAAAACATTAATTAAGAAAAAAATTACAACAATCATATTTCAGGTTGGCGATAAATAGATCAATAAAAAAAGTGTTAAAAGAGGATATTTGTTATAACTTATCATGTGATGAAAAATCATACCATATGAGACTGCTCTACAATATGAACGGGAATATAATTGTCAATCTCATACTAAATTTTAACTATGATACCAAAAACTATTAGATATTACTAGAAGGTTCACGACTACTATATTTTATAGATATTAAATATTTACAAGCTCTATGTATCACAAAGAAATGGAATTAATTGAATGGTTCTACGTAATTTTCACTTGCTACTCGACGTGTTTAGATAATACATTTAATTGTAAGCGTTGGAATAATTGGAACATTAAAAATGCATAAGAAATTAGATTTTGAGGACAATAATATAAACACAGAAACTATAGTAAATAAAACTGCATACAAAAATTACAAATGATGTACTGACTTATTGTAGTGCTCATAAGATTCGATGCATGTATGAATTGTTGGGTTGACACGACCTGGTGAGTACCCATTACTTGGTACTTGATATGTGGGATAGATGAAAGTTTGTA
Organism: Combretum micranthum; assembly: GCA_024138025.1. Classification (NCBI taxonomy): domain Eukaryota; kingdom Viridiplantae; phylum Streptophyta; class Magnoliopsida; order Myrtales; family Combretaceae; genus Combretum; species Combretum micranthum. Next base: position 82,921 of record JAMXBD010000384.1, read on the forward strand.
TGCCATCCGTTTGTTGTTTATGAATTAATGTGACTTTACTTAAGTAACCCACACAACATGATAGATTTATCGAATATCTAGTTAATAAGTTAATGCTTGATATGTAGGCTTATTATTGATGATGTAAGCATGATGACTATTTGAGATTCATCTATATGATTGCACAAATAAATTGTCATGTCATAATTTATATGTTCAATTCTTGATTGCTTAATAGTGCTTATACTATTGCATTCATGGCACAGCTCGGCACACAAAGAGGCCATGGGGCATATTTTAATAGCTTAGTTTGGAACGGATGGGCCTAAGGATTATAATTTGATAAAAATTAATTTTCTTAGAAATCTTGGTTTGTGAACGTGGTTTTGAAGCATATATATAGAATTGCATATTTGATTTAAGCTGCCCTCATGCTGCTTGCTTGGTTATAGAATCCTTGGATTCTTCTTGATTTTAGGAATCCACTTGAGTTGATTCCCACTTCGTTTATTTTGGAGCTGCATCATGCCTCTCTGCTCGGTTAAGTTGCCAAGTGCTACTCTTGAGCCACTTAAGGCCACTCTACTTGGTTAGAATATTGGCCAATGCATTAGCATGGCATATAAATGCTTATAAATTTATAATTTTTAATGAATTGTCATCACATGTGCTTTTACTACTCTGTTTATTTATTGTGCTTCTATACTCACTTAGTTCAAAGGGATTGAGGGCATAATGTTTCTAACCTTAGTAATTGAAGATTGTGCTTGATACCTTTAAGAGGTGATCAGGGATTTGCATCAAGAGTCTTGGCTACCCATCTATAGGATGAAGGCTTGAACACAACTTGATATTATTAGTTACGGTGTAACATCAGAAAAGTTATCTAAAAATAATTTATGGTTTGTATAAAGTCTATATAAGCAAGACTCTATTATGGAGTTAGGTAGACCTTACCTACTCTAGATAATATAGTGGTGAACCACGTGGTTTTATAATGTCCATGGAAGTTGAACTATAAGGAGTTTGAGAATTTTATAATAGCCTTATCCTTACTTTAAGAATGGCATCACATTTCGCCTTTAGGTACCATATTATAAGCAGACACCTCAAAAGGCGAAATCTGGCATTCGATAAATAATCTCATTTTAATAATTATCTTTTGACATACTTTAAAGAATAGCAACAAAGAAATAATAAATAAATACATATAGTTAAATAAGTATATATAGTTAAACATGATAACATAATAGCAATAGTAATATATTACATACATATAAACATCATCACAAAAGCAATTCAATAATATTTAATCATAATAAAAAATTAACGCTAATAGCTTTTACTAGGAAGTTAATACAACTTTCTACAACCATAAGCAATCTCATGGTCTACCCACACTTCTTTTCATCTCATTGCCCTAGAGATCATCTTCCTAAGTTCACTAAAGATCTTACCCTTAAGTTCTGATACTACTTATGTTATAAAACTTTAAAATTAAGGTCATTTACAACCTATCACGTGTCTATAGTAAGTATGGACATGCTAAAGCTCAAAACCTAATAGGAATCCACAATTTATATCATAAATAACTCTAAAATCAACCCATATATTAATAAGTCCAAATAATACCAAAATATATACTTGTGATCATAAACGGCCACATAAGTATCATCTTATAATCTATAAAAATTTAATTAACAAACGACTCAAAATGTTCATTATACCAACACTACAAGAATTATACATTGTGACTAAAAAGTTACTTTACAGTAGATGCTAAACACAAATTACCATTCAGACTAACTAAACCTGATCAAAGTATCTACTTTTATAAACCAACACATATTCTTTATTCATCATTGGATAGTCTTCATCATAAGTGATATTCCCAAACCCACTAGATGGCTGCAACTATGATATAGTCTACACATTCACCTCTCATACTTAGAAAAGATGAAAGTATGAGTCGAAGCCTATTATACACATACCACAAGCACATGCATATGAACATGCAATCAATCAATCACATGCATACTCATATGTCTAAAGTAAGAAGCATTCAATTCCTTATCTTTCACCTTTAAAGCAAACATTCAAAGTATCATCGCATGTCAATATAATAATATATATATACAACATTGGGCAAGTCTGTGAGTCTATACGATATTTGGTACTCCTAACATCCATGAGTCTAAAACTTGAATCTACTTGTAATCAACTCTAAGAAGACCCGTGCAAGGATAAAGTCATATAAGGATTATCTAGGTGTCGCATTAGCATCATTGGTACTCCTAGTCCAATAGTCATAGCTAAGCACATGCAGCAAATAAACTTTATGGCTAAATATTTAATTCCTCAAATTAGAATCTATCTTAAGAAGCACAACCAACTATACATACATGGAAATTTGATTTATCTCGATCACTAGAGTCATCTTACCTGAATTATATAACAACCAAGATATTCATAACTTTTTTATATTTCTCATTATGCTTACGATCTATACTTTTGTAGTTCTTCCCTTTTTTCCCTACTAGTAATTAAATTTCAAGATAATATAATGAACTTTAATACTATAGGAACAAGTTGAATAAGTTTCAATTGTTTTTTAGAGAAATAGGGTAATTTGAAGAAGTTTCAAAGTGCACGAATGGTGCATAGCAGTGATGGAAGGTGGTGCAGGGTACATAGGCAAAGTGTACAACCATGGTGAAAGGTGGTGCAAGTTAAATAAACAATCCACAACATATACATGGGTTCCTGCAAGTACTTGTCCAACATATAGAAGGTTGACACAACCAGTATATGGTCCCACACATTAGGTTCTACGCTCTTAAAATTGTCATTCTCATGAGTTTTTAATTTTCTCATGTTTTTCCACTCAAAACATTATTAAACCCTTTCGTGCTTTATTTTAACACTCTGCACACCAAAGTAAACAAAAAATCTATAAAATTTTAATAGAAATAATACTTAAAACAATTGAGATGAATAGAAATTTATACACTTTTAATGGACAAAACACTCATTTCACAGTTTGAACAGCTATCACAAATCAACAAATTATTATTATTATTATTTTCTTGTAAGAGCAAGAATAATCCTCTTCACATCATCTATGAGGCATTTAAATATTCCATAATAAGGTTGTTTCCCAACAATATTATTAGCATTTCTTCTTAATTTCACAAATGAATGAATATGTAACATTACAACAAGTAAGACAATTATATATGTAACAATCAAAAACATTTTATGTAGTAACACCAATTTATGGTAAAATTATAAATCATCAATTAAAAAATTATGAGAGTAATTTTCATAAAATTACATAATATTAATAATTTAAAAAAAAATTAACAATTTGGTTTGATGAATTAAACCATGAATGATTTTCCTATGATCGAGCTAAACAACAAACTGAACCATTTAAAAAAAGAACATAATTTTTAGTTTGATTCGATCTGGTTATATGCAGTTTGCAATTTGTTGATTTTTTTGTCATCCTAGTCTAAAGCTTATTTAATGATTTTAAGACTGTTAAAGTACTCATAAAATATTAACTCTTGATTTGCTTTGTGAAATAAGGCTTACAATGTAGTTATGATTATTAAGGAAAAAAATATGACTATAATCCATTCACTTGACTGTAATAGCTATTTCATTACAACCTTATTACTTATGAATAAGCTCTAATTACTAAAATTCTTGAATTGCAATTCATTATTGATACATCTAAATTGCAATTCAATAACGGCCCGGTTTCTTTTATTCCCAAAATACACTCATTAAAACTTACAAACAACAATGAAATTGAAATAGTTTTTTTTTTATCTTTCATCCTTTGTTGTAATGTAATTAAAATAGGGTTATTGTGGTCATTTTTTCTATTCATAGTTTACTCATTATCAAAATACATCCAAGTGAAAAAGGTAAGGAAGCTTCTATATTCCTGTTCATAGAACCGTCTTGCCAACAATCTAACTGTTAAAATAAATATAGTAAATGAAATATCAATTATTTTAAGGATTCGATAATGATTGGTTATTGTATGACTATTGGTTAGTGATAGGATCAGTCCCGTCAAAATTAAGGTAGGACCATAAAATTTTCCACAAGATAATTGCAATTCAACTACAATGAAATGAACAGAGTAATATGTAAATGCACTTTATTAAAACTTTATTATATTCCTCTGTAATAGCAATTCATCATGGCCTCATTCCATTCTAATGAAATGAGAAATCCATAATAGAATTTTCATTTGTATATTTTTTTTATCTTAATTAGGTATTTTAGGATAAAAAAAATCAATTCTAGTATTGAATTGCTATTAATATATTTAAGTAATAAACAATTATTTGATATATTTTGTGATCAAGATTCTTTTAAGTAATGAATAGCTATGTAACATGTTTTGTAATGGTGATTTTATTACAAAAAAAAAAAAAAAAAAACTAAATGGGACAATGCTTAATGAAAGAATAAAACTTTTTTTTTTTTTTAGTGAAATCAAGACTTCAATTAATCATCATGCATAAGCGCCCAAAAACAAGAGTGTTTAACTACAAAATCAGTCCAGAATATCTCTAGTATAGGGATTAGCCGAGCAATCATTAGAGATGTAAATAATTGAATGTAAAAAGAACTCCTTAACATTAGCAAAATATATGCATAGGGAGATCCATGAAGTTGAAGTCTTGATTTGTTGTAGCACATCCTTGGGCCAAATCATGTGGGATTGAGTTATCTTCTCTAGCCATCCAAGATAATAGAACCCATGGGGTCATTTGGATTAGTTGCTTGCAAATAAGAACCAGATTTGGTAAAAATCCAGTATTTATAGTCATGGATGTGATTCGATTATCTGCTTCAAGGGAATCTATTTCTAACAAAATGCTTTGTCCTTAGTATTATTGTGCTTAGTATTTTTTTGCCAATTTCATGCCACAAAAAATGCCACATATTTTGAGCTTTAAAGGAGAACACACATTGATTTTGCTTCCAAAGCCACCTTTACACATGCCATACTCATCATGCATGCAACCTGCAATACATATATAATTATTCACAGGATTGAATGTTTCATCCACATTAATCCTCAGTTCCATGACTTTCAGTTTTGTTCAATTAAAATTGTTATTCATAATATTCTTATTACATTTCGAGTGCCTTAGTAGAACCTAGAATTTGTATGTGTGTGTGCAAACAATATGTTTTTAGTTACTTCTATGGGTCTATTTCTGAAAATAGGGATAATGGTAAGGCAAGTGCTTGTACTTTCAACTTTCAACAATTTAATATTTCATCTTTAGATTTTAGCAAATTAGTGTATATAATTTCAAAGTATATGCAATTTAATACATCTACTAAATAATATTTTGCACACATTTACTTAATAAAGATATTGAATCACATATACATTGAAAGTACAGACACTAATTTACAAAAATCTAAAGATAAGATACTAAATTGCCCAAAATTAAAAGTATGATACTTAGCCTGCTTTTATTTCCTGAAAAATACTATCATTTCAAGCCTTCTAGATATACCACAAAGCAAAGCAAAAGGTAGTACTCTAAAGTGGGGTGAGCAGTAGCAGAGTTCTTATAACTGCTCTTATGCTTGGAATTAACCTCCAACCAATCTCTTAAGGGTAGAGAGAAGGAGGAGAGGGAAGTAAGAGAATCATTTATAGAGAGCAATTTATCCCTTGACCATTTATAATTCATAAAGAGACGAGAACTATCCTCCAAATATTCATTACAAAGTAAGCACGTTGAATCCACGGACATGCCACGTCTGAGTAGCTGTTGTAATGTAAAGATACAATCCTTCTAGCATTGCCATAGAAAAAAAAAAAAGATTTTGGGGTATTTTTTGTCTTTGAGTAAATTATACTAGAAAGTCCTAACATTTAGGAGTAAGTTCATTTGAGGTTTCAACATTTCAAATACTTCAAAAGAGGTCTCAACGTTGAAGAAGTGGGTCAATTCAGGTCTTCATCGGCACATGTCAATAGAAGAAATATTTTTAAGTTTTAATTAAGTATTTCTCTTATTGACACTTGTCAATCGAGATCTCAATTGACCCACTTCTCCAAACGTTAAGACCTCTTTTAAACTTCTCAAAACATTGGGACCTCACATGAACTTACCCCCAAAGACCTTTTGATGTAATTTACTCTTTTGTCTTCCTTATCTAGTCGCTACTATTCTATATGGGATCCTCTTCTCTTTTATTCATGGAAATTTCTTAAGTCAATTCAATAGTCACCTTTCCACTTACATCAATTCTCCAAGCCCATGTATCCTCCTTAGCGTCTTGTATAATAATGCGAGAACCAAGTTTCTAGCTAACATCCACATCATTCCAAGGTGAGGCTACCTTCATTTGAAGCATTTCACTATTAGATATTTGTATATGAATTTTGCTAAAATTCCTGCCTTAGCCCAATTAGATGTCCAAAAATTACATTGAGCACCATTCCTTAATCTACAAGTGTTGTGTTGTTCAACCCAATCTATGTTTATGATAGCATCCTGAATTATCTTTAATCCTTTGATTCATATGTGTTTTTTTTTTTTTTTTTTGTAGATAACCAGTTTCTTCTTTTCCATTTCAGTCCATATAAGATGTTAGGTTTTGAGCTGTCGGCTTAACTTAGCAATACATGCTGTTTCTTTCTCAAAAGGGTCCATAAGACTAATCCACCTCTATCCTTTGGTTTGATGAGTTCATGCCAATTGATTTCATATATTTTCCTATTATTCTATCCTTCCCAAAAGAAATTTTGGATTGTTTTCTCTGTTTGGTCCAAGGTCTTTTAGGAATACTTGTTGCTTGCACTGCCCACCATAGTAAGTATTTTAGATTTCTATCCTATCAATTCGCATCTTAACTTCTCTAAGATACAATATGTGGCTTGTTTGCTTAGATTTTCTGTATTCGCCAAGTCAAACCCCAAATAGTAACCTAGTTTATATGTTACCCTCATGTTTGTGGTTGGTTTGTCTTTTCCTTCATATTAGCATTGTTATTCTTTCAGAAGAAAATACGAGATTTGTGTCCATTTTATGTCCTGAAAAATTTGCAATCATGGTTTTGACATTTTCCTCTATTGCTCCACCCATGAAGATGTGATCATCAACAAATAAAATACGCAAGAACTTCATATCTACTCTAATTTTGATCGTTTCCACAAACTTGCATCCATAGTAGCCTAAATCCAGCGACTTGACATTTTTATATCCATGATAAATAAGCAAGGGGAAAGTGGGGATCCCTCAGCCTAAACGAGCTTGTAAAAGGATAAGACATTTCTCTATTTATAATTACTTGGAAAAACAACGCGAAGAGGCATGAACTAATTAATTTTATCTAAGAGTTTGACAAATTAAGGGTGTGTAGTGCATTGCTAATGTGGTCCCACTCTAATCAATCATATGTCTTCTCTAAATCTATTTTCATCAACATCTAACTCGTGTTTTCAAATTTGTGTGCACATACATTTAGCATTTCCTGGCAAAAAATAATGCTATCCGTGACATTGGCTAGGGATAAAGCTAGCTTGTGTTAGACTTATTAAAGAGTCTATAAAAGGTTATAGTTGGCATACTAATATCTTCTTGATGATTTTGTAGACGGTGGTGCAAATGCTACTTGGCCTAAGTTTGCTAAGACTTTTCCTCCCAATTTCTTTAAGAGGACAATCGGTGTCTTATTTATTTCTTCAAGTATCACACCATTACGAAAAGCTATCTTGCACCAAGTGAATAACTGCTTCCCTCACATATTCTTAGCAGTGTTTGCAAAAACCAGCATGCAAATCGTCTGGTTCAAGTGATTTATTGGAGCCTATGCAACTGAGTGCATCCCAAATATCCTCCCTTTCTAGGATACCATTCATCACTTCCTTCGTTTGTTCATCTAATCATAGACCCCTAGAAGTTTAAAGGGATTTTTTCATCGTGCTTACTTCCTTTTCAAAGCAAATAGCTTGGCAAAGTGTTTAATAGCTTAGCTTTGCCAAATTATATTGCCCACTAACTTGATCCTCTTTGCATCTTCTAAGAAAAAGATATGGGACTTGTTTCTCTACCATCATTGAAAGGTAGAAGAATTTTGTATCACAATCTCCCTATACAACCCATTCTGATTTAACCTTTTGTGCCTGACACTTCTTCATCTTCTAGAACTTTCCTAAATTCATTCTCCACAAAATAAAGTTGGTTGAAAATTTCTTAACTTGGGGCTAAGGTTCACCATGGCCTCCAACTCTAATAATCTTCTACTAATGAGTTCTTTCCTTAGATTTATATGTCCAAAGACTTCATGGTTCCATTTTTTCAATTCCTCAATAAACCAAAGTAATTGTTCCAAAGTATCAAAAGATGATCTATGCCATTTTCGACTAACAAAATCCATGAAGGAAAGATGATTCAACCACATATGAAATCTAAAAAGCCTTGATTGCCTTTTAATATAGGAAGTTCTTGGTTGAGTATTAAGTAAAATTGGCTTATGTTCTGAATGGATAAAATCGAAATTAAACAATCTACATCCTAAGAACAGTCGCAACCATTTTTCATTCACCCAAGCTCTATCCAGCCGTGTTTCTATCACCTAGACAAGGTTTTTATTCTTATTCGTCCATGTGAAAGGATTTCCCACATCTATTCTAAGGGGATAAAGGCATGGTAAGTGCTTAAAGTATTGAGTTTTGACAAAAAAGTGTCTATTATTTGAAATGGGGCAAATTAGTGCATCTGATTTTAATATACAACACTTTTAATATCTCCGTTAAGGAATGAATAAACGAAAGTTTCTTTTACGGCATTTAATAACAATTGACCAGCAATTGCTTTTTGACCCACAATGAATACACTGACACATTTGCTCCTACCAATGAATGTTTGTTTATGAGTGAGGCATTTAATAAGCAATTGTATTGTAGCCATATAAAAAGAAAAAACAAGCAGTGACATACGTTTGGTCCACATGACAAGTGCTTATAATATTTGATTTTGGCAAAAAATTGTCTATCATTTATAATAGGGCATATTGGTGTATTTGTCTTGAAAGTACAACACTTTCAATCTCTAAACCAAATAACGGACGTTTCTTCTATTGCCTTAAAAATAATTTTTTTCTCAAAGACAAGTCAACATCACAGTGTATTTATTTGCCATTCATGCAGTACGTTATCATCCTGACGTGCATTCTTGGGGAGGCTAATGTTACGTTCCATAAAGACGACATTTAATACAATAACCTTGTTGCATTTTTTTTTTTTAGTAAATACAGTAACCTCCTTCAACCATGCATTAAAAACCCCATTTTCATTTGCAGATCCCAATTTAATGTGTATATCTACCATGTACCGTGCAGCTACCATATTTATCTCTAAACACACCCAAAAAAGTGATGATTGGATTAAAGGAGAACGACGGGTTTTAATTTTTTTTTTTTTTTTGGTAAATGAAGGGGAACAAGTTGAATGAGAAAGATAGGGAAAATCCAGGTAAGGGCAGCATCCAATTAATTTTTCATGCACAATGTTTTGATCTTTATAAAAGAAGTTATTCCTTTGATATGTGAAATTGTAAGGCTGCTTTGTTTTTTGCATGTGGTCCATAGTGGATTACAACATACGTGTGGTTTGGTCCCATCTATGCATGGTTGTATAATTTATTCCATATTATGCTATGTTGGATTTTTTCGTGTTTATCGCTTCTTTAGTCTTTCAACTCCATGTAAAAGTTGATTCTTCATTTGTATGTATGTTGTAAATACCGTTAGATGTGTGGATTTTCTATTAACGGTTTTTGACTCATCAATAAATTTACCTATTATGTATGTGCTTGTATTGTCACGTGGTGCTATTAGATGGAGTTGTTTCAATAGGATGTTAGACAAGTTTTTACTTTTATAGTGACATACGTTTTCGGTTATATGGTTTTTTAGATATACACATGGTCCCACTCTAATGCATTATTTTATTGCATGGGTAGATCACTTAAAGATGACAGAGAGGACCATTAATGTTAACCATGGGGGCAGATTTGTGAAGGATAACCTTGATGTGTTATATGTTGGTGGGAAGCGCGAAGTTATTTGGGTTGATATATGCCACTTTTCTTTTAATTTATTGATGGCAAAGTTGGTTACGGAGCTTGGTTGCTATAACATTGAAGTTGTGAGATTTTGTGCTCCAAACTAAGCCTTGTTGATGGGTTGAGAGTCATAAATAATGAGTTTGGTGTTCCGGATATGCTGAATTTATTGAGGATCTTTACAAGCATTGAGATATATGTGCAACATGCTGATCATATTGAGTCATCTACTACAAAGATGCTTGACTACAAGGTGGAAGTAGATTAGTTGTTGACAACACTAGTTTAAAGGAACCAAAGGATAAAGACGAAGAGTATGATAGTTCTGACATTGAAGGTAGTTTGAGTGATGATGCTTCGGACAACGAATTGATTGAGGCTAGGAAAATTGTCAAGGAGTTTAAATCGGGCCTGTGGCTGAAGAGGGTTCAAGACAACACTTTGTCTAGTAGGGTTGAGCATGAGACAACTAAGCTACTTGATGATGATTCAGACACAGACTATGGGGAGGATCCATTGGAAGACGATTTCATTTCAGATAAGGAGGATGGTGATGAATATGAATATATGAGGAAGAGGAACGACTTAAAGTGTTTGATCCAAATGCCAAAGAGGTGCATTTTGTTGTTGGTATGTTGTTTGAAAGTCCACAGGAGTTTAAGGATGCAATTATAAGACATACTATCGCTGAACAAAAGGAGTTCACATACGTTAGGAATACTAAGCAACAAGTACGAGTGAAATGTGTCAGGGATGGTTGCCCGTGGGTTGTGTATGCATCCTTTGACAAACAAACACATTCCTTTCGACTGAAGACATATATTAGCAAGCACACATGTGGTGTTTCCTTCATCAACAAGCGTGTGAAGAGTGCCTTGATAGCTAAAATTTTCTTCCCCCTTGTACGGGTGTTGCCGAACATAAAGCTTCTACAATTCAAGGACTTGGTGAGAACACAAATGGGTGTAAATGTAAGTGTTCACCAATGTCGTCGTGCAAGGGAAAAAGTGCATGAAATCCTAATGGGTTCATATCAAAAAGAGTATGCCATGCTTTGGGACTATTTGGAGGAACTACGCCATATGAATCCCGGTTCGACAATCCAAATGAAAGTACATAGGGATCCTGACTTTGGAAAACCTCAGTTTGACCGCTTATATATATGTTTCAAGGGTCTCAGAGATGGCTTTCTAGCTGGGTGTAGGCGGGTGATTGGTTTGGATGGTTGCTTTCTGAAAGGTGTGTGCAAGGGGGAGTTGTTATCAGCTATAGGTCGAGATGCTAATAATCAAATGTATCCAATAGCATGGGCTGTTGTAAGATCTGAGAGTAAGGATACTTGGACATGGTTTCTAAAGGCACTCATCACAGATCTTGACATAGATGAACAAGATGGGAGAGAGTGGACATTTATCACAGATCAACAAAAGGTATGAAAACTTTAGCCCTCCATATTGATTTGAATTTTACAATAACCTTACATATTGTGTGTGATTTGTAGGGACTTCTACCTGCCATTGCTGATCTATTACCCAACGCAGAGCATAGGATGTGTGCTCGGCACATTTATGCTAATTGGGGCAAGAAGCATCGTGGTGCTTTCTATAAGAAGCTCTTTTGGTCAATGGCCAAGGCAACCACTGTACCAGATTTTGAGTTAGTTTCACAACGTTTGTTTGGTGTAGACAAAGACGCTTGGAAGGATTTAATGAGGACAGAGCCAAAGCATTGGAGTAAAGCATTCTTTAGGACAGATGTATGTTGTGATATAGTTGATAACAATCTGTGTGAGGCTTTCAATGGAAAAATCTTAGAGGCCAGGTGTAAATCTATTGTCTCAATGCTTGATGAGATACGCATTTATATCAAGGGAAGAATCCACAAACAACGGGAGGAATATAGGAAGTGGAATGGCAAGCTTTGTCCAAGAATTGCAAAAAAACTTGAGGAGAACATGGAAAAATCACGGTGGTGTGAGATATATTTTGGGGGAGAATCTGAGTTTGAGATCCAACACGATGGACATCGATACACCGTTGACCTTGATAAGCAAACATGTATATGTAGAGAATGGGACTTGACTGGATTCCTTGTTGCCATGCTATTTCTGCTATAGCTAATTTGGCTCGTGATCCCACAGATTATGTCGATGGTGGTTACACAAAGGAAATGTTCAGAAGCACCTACTTGCACACAATTGCATCCATTAGAGGCGAGAAATTTTGGACTAAAACATATATCGAGGGGCCACAACCACTTCCTAAATGAAGCAAGAGGGGTAAAATTCAACGAAATAGAAGGAAGGAAGAGCTGGAGCAATTATGTTCAGATAAAATGTCCAGGAAGGGTAGGCTAATGAGTTGTACCATTTGCAAGAAAGTAGGACATAATCGTAGGAGATGTCAACTACGTGAAGCTTCCAATCAATGCCAATATGAGCAGGTTGGAGCATTAAACATTTTTATTGTTTGATTTTCCCATTCTTTTATTTGTAACTATGTTAATGTGTTCATGTTACTTGTAGCAATCAACGCCATCAATGGATTCATACAAACAGATTGGTCCGCATCAAAAACAAGTGGAGGTATTCACCTAGACTATTACAATATCTCAACTTACTATTCCATATTATCCCTTTACCCTCTCTTTGTTATGTGGTTCTTGTAAGGTTGAAGGGAAGAAGTACTACTTCTTAGAAAGTGGATTAAATAGAGAAGAAGCTTCGGATGTCTACAATACAATTCGGTCATATTTTGAGAGCACTCCCTTCCCAATCCCAGAAGAAGCAGCATTAACACAACAACAACCGCATGACAAAGGAATGACTGGAGATAGAGAACATGAAGTGGAAAATAGAGCTATCGGTTATGCGGAAAGGGAGATTGGCCTTGAGAAACATGAGATTGAGAAACGGGATGATGTAGTCAAAGCAGCCCCCAAGTTGAAGAAGTCTTCCATAAAGACCAAAATTATGTCAATCGTCCAAGGAAAGAAATCAAAAGATGTTGTCTTTATTGACTAACAGGTTCATAATTGTCATTTTGTGCAAGGGATGATAGGTTTGCTTTATGTATGTTTCGAATAGTAGTACTATTAAAGCATTATTGTATGTGCTTTGGATGTTATGTGTGATTTTTGTGTTTTGGGAAGTAGTACTATCAGGCTCCTGTAGATTGTTAGTCCATATATTTTGTGTTTTGGGAAGTAGTGTTATGAGACTAATGTAGAATGGATGACATTATTTGTGAACTGGAGTTGCTCACTATGCTTGGTAGAGCAATGAGCATGGAGTTGCTATTTTTAAAACAAATAATTGTTACCTTTTGCTTTCATATCACGTGTAAGAGTAGAATATTAATTCAAATTGCCAGCTGAGAAGTTTAGCTTAGCGTTAATTCAAATTGCATTAAAGCTAGTTATTTTTTAAGCTTCTTCGTGTAACCTCTTTAAATGTGTGCTAACAGAATTGCATCTCTGGTCGTGATATAGGTAACTTAACAAATTGATATTTCGGGCTGTTCTTGAGAAGGATAAGAAATAGTCACATGACTGGATGAAGAATTTTCATTAACAGGTGATGTCTTTCTCGCTTTAGCCCCAGTGCAATAGTGGTTGGACATGCAATGTGAAAGGAAAACAATAGTGATCGTTTTACGAACTTGGGAAGAATATTACTCATCAGAAAACAAGAAAAAATGAATGTATTGACTAAATGAATCTTCTGTCTTACAGCATGACAAAGCCACAACTAGACTACTTAGCTTATCACGAAGCCAGTTTTGGTCATGCAATTTTCGACATCAAGAACCGCACACGTACATATTTCAAATGAGATAAACCCATAACACGATAAAAAAAAGTTAGGAAAATAGAAACATAAAGCTCTCAAATTCAACTAAGACAATTCATTACATAAACTATATTCTAAACAAAACAACACAGAAACACTTGATCGAATATATCACAATACTAAACAACATCTACATCCAAAATCCCCTTCTTCTACTACAAAAGATGGAAAAAAAAAAAAAACCTAACCAAGACTAAAACACAAATTTAAAGGAACTTCCAGAGAAACTTCACTATAACTATCAGTACAACAACCAACATAACCCACATTATTTTTTCTAACCCAACAGCACCCACTTCACCCTGGATTTCATTAGATCTATGTTTGAAATTTCGCACCGACGGTGGCCTACTTTCAAGGAGGTCATTGATTATCTCTTTTGCTCGATCGGGAAAAACTGGATCGTACCATTTAAAGAATCCACACCCACCTTCCCTATACAATGGACATCTAAAGAAACGCCTTCCTGGATTATCGCGTGTCCACGACGTCAAAAGCACAGTTGCTCGACCACAGCCACACCGTGGATTTTCTCCCCTATCAATGTTACTGTTGCTTAACGCAGAGGACATCGATGTGTCGAGCGACTCTCATGTTGACGTGCTCCATGACTGATTCTACTTGCCATGGTTTTCTTTCGTTGCAAAAGTTTGGGTCGAAATTTTGGGAAAACTGACGGAGAAATTAAAGAGTTCGCAGTGTATATTTTCTTTTTGGTCACTGCTTGTTTTTTCTTTTTATATGGCTACAATACAATTGCTTATTAAATGCCTCACTCACAAACAAACATTCATTGGTAGGAGCAAATGTGTCAGCGTATTCATTGTGGGTCAAAAAGCAATTGCTGGTCAATTGTTATTAAATGCCGTAAAAGAAACTTCCGTTTATTCATTCCTTAATGGAGATATTAAAAGTGTTGTATATTAAAATCAGATGCACTAATTTGCCCCATTTCAAATAATAGACACTTTTTTGCCAAAACTCAATACTTTAAGCACTTACCATGCCTTTATCCCCTATTCTAAGTATTTTAAAAGGAATTTCTGCCAACTTTTCATTATGGACTCCAATCATTCTTCCATCTAGAAGGGAAAACATGGTTTTACACTAAGCCTCATTGTCACTTGTTGGATATATCAATATCATGGGATTCTTCTTCCTAGCTGAAACAACCATGTAATGACCTCCCCCATTTCTAGATGGAAGAAATCAAAATGAGAATTTTCCATATGTGAATGTTGCCCTCCAGTAAGAAACATGAAACCAATGGCATGCGTGTCTCTCTATCATTGAAGTGTTGTGAGTTAATAGAGAATAGTTGGAATCATGACTTGTGATTCTGAGCAAGCCTTCTCGTGCGGTTTGAATTATTGCTTTGTTGAATTGTACTTCCTCTCTTTCCATATAGAAGATGGCTTGATACTTTATCTTCGGAACTTGATGTATTCGAAGTTCTGGGCTCGTTAGAGGGGTAGCTTGACTTTGACTGTAATAGCTCTCAAGTGATTGTTGAAGTTTACTTGCCAGGATATTGATTTGTGAGTGTTCGGTGATATCACCGATAGCGAATGAAGGAGTTTGATTGCCATTACAAGAAGCTAAATGGGACAATACTTAACAAAAGAATTAAGTTGTAAGTTTATTAAGACTTAAGAGAGATTAAAGAAAGAAAGTCTCTAAACCATAGACTAGCTAGTGGGTAGCCTACAAATAAGGATAAATCTCATACACACACACATTCTTATCTAGACTCCAAATTTAGTGATTCTACTATTTTAAGTATTGATATGCCATGCATAAGAATGAGTAACGAATAAATATCAACGTATTTTCAATAAATGAAAGAATTAATTATTTTTATAAAATTATCACATAAAAAATTTTACTCATATTTATACATCACCATTAATTTCTGATGGGTTAAACTTACGAAATCTTCTGCCTCTACTAACTCCGTCCCCCGCAGCTACTGCTGTATGTTGAAAAGGATGATCAGGTTTAATTACCCCTTTTTCTGTAGCCTTAAAAGACTTTTATTTGGCAAATTTAAAAATAAAAATTTAAAAAAAGAAGAAGAAAAATCCCAATATTTCCGAACAATAGGATCTCACCGATGAATACAAGGTAGGTAGGGCTTATTCTTTTCCACTGGTGCAGCTTGATTTGCATAAAACCAAAAATTTACCTTCCACTGCATCGCTACAAATTAGGATTGTCCGAAGAACAAACACGAATCCTGTAATTCCTCATGTCTTCATTTTAACTACCTAGAACAGAAATAACAACACCTTAGTTCTTCTTCTTCTTCTTCTTAGTAGTTCCTCGTACTCAAATCAGATTCCAATTTCCTTAAAAAAGTAAATAAAATAAAAAATGGAAGCTCTTGTCTGTAAGAAACTGGGTGACCCAACAACAAACAACGAGGATTCCCCAATATTCCTAGATACAAATCACCCCATCCCAGAATTGAAAAAGCCCACTTCCGTCCTTGTGCGCGTGAAAGCCACGAGCATGAACTATGCTAATTACTTACAGATTCTTGGAAAATACCAGGAAAAGCCTCGACTTCCGTTTGTTCCCGGGTCGGATTATTCGGGTACGGTTGTGAAAGTCGGTTCAGATGTTAGGGGTTTCAAAGTTGGTGATAAAGTTTGTTCCTTTGCTGGTCTTGGGTCTTTTGCTCAGTTCATTGTTGCTGACCAATCTGAATTGTATGTCTTGTCTCTTTGAATTCTCTCCGTTTTATTGATTTATTTTTACTTTCATTCAGTGTGATTGTCTGTTGTATGCTTTTATATTAGACCCTTTTGTGAATTTTTTCATGCCATTGGATTATCAGTACATGTATCAGAATAAATAGGGTATAGGATAGAGAACAATGGCTTAGTAGTTTGAATGTTGTTTGTTGCTGATGTAGTATGGGATAATTAATGGTGGTTGCATCAGTTCTGCCAATAGTGTCACAAAGAATTAATGAATCTCTTAGTGTAGATTGTTCAGTTTAGCAACGTGATCATTCGATTGATCTAAACTGTTATATTTATTGTATAAAATTCCCCCACACCGGACTTTTTTTTTTTTTTTTTTTAAATGAGCACATAGCTTCTACTACATGGTCAAGTTAGGATCACAGCCATTAGAGCTAAAAGGTTAAATTTGTAGAATGATACAGATTGTTATGTTTATCCTATAACATGGATGAGTACATGTAATTAGGGGTGCAAGATAAAGTTTTGCTGTCACCTTTAGTTGTTTCTGACCATCTTCACAGCCAATCACAAAACTCTTTGTATTATGATTATCTAATGCAGTTGCCTGGCAGCTTAAATTGGGAAGGGCACGGACATGTTACCACGTGTGGAGTAAATTTTCGGGGTTAATATTACATTTGATACCTGAATTTTGTTTATTATTGCCGTTAACTAGTTGAAGTTTAAATCTATCGATTTACTATCTATGAAATTTATGATACCAGATTAGACAGTTAATTGTAAGAACGAGCAAAATTGAAGTAGTTAATTGCAGCAATGGGCAAAATTCAGGGAGTTAAATGCAAAAGTAAACAACTTTAGATAATTAAATGCAAAAATGAAAAAAGTTCTAAACCAAATTGAGAATCTGAAGTTTAGATTCAAGTTGTTAATTATAAAGAGGTAAAGTCCATGTACCAAATGTGATGTTAATGCTTAACCTGTGAATTTTTTTCATGCCATCAGATTGTTAATACTTGTGTGAGAAAGGACATAGTTTATGATAGAGAGCTATGGCTTAGTGTCTGTAAGGCTTAAGTGATGTTGCTGCTATAAGTCTGGGATAATTAATGATGGTTGGATTAATTCCACTTATAATGTCACAACTTCTACATGTTTTTCAGTGTATATGAGTCCATGTAATTGGGGGTGTTGGATAAAGATACGTCGTCACCTTTAGGTGTTTTTTATTGTCCTCCAAGGTAATTGGAATGCCGTGTTTGCAGTTATGTGGTAGCTTATGATTGACTAGGGCATGAATGTGTTGCGCATTGGGAGAAGGAAACTTTGATATAGGGTGCATTGGATGATTTTGTTATTTCAAAGGAATTATTGAATAGGAGGAATTTATTTAGGATCGCTTTGCATAATTGCAAGTGTGTTTTTTCTAAAAGCTTGTTTGAATATTTAGCTTTTAGTTTATGTCAAATTCATTTGGTTATTTTCTTTCCTCTATTGCAATCACGCTCAATTTTTGTGTAAAGGCTAGTTGTCAATTTGGCTTTTGTCTAAGCCATGTTGGACTTGAGCTGTGTTAGCTTTCTGTTCCATAATTCTTGGTCCTGGTGTTGTCTTGATCTAATTTGTACTTGTTTTATTATATGGTCAATTTGATTGAAAGTTGCTTTTGATATTCTTTATATGGAGTTGATGAAGCGGTGATCTGTTTGCATGAAAAGGTACCAAGTACCAGATGGCTGTGATCTTGTTGCAGTGGGTGCACTCCCTGTCGCATTTGGCACCTCCCACGTTGCACTTGTCCATAGAGCTCAATTGAAGGCTAATCAGGTATCATCACCAATCAAATGTATTCTCTGATTGCTGTGCTTCACTATACTAAAGAAATCCAA
Source organism: Combretum micranthum (assembly GCA_024138025.1). Lineage (NCBI taxonomy): Eukaryota > Viridiplantae > Streptophyta > Magnoliopsida > Myrtales > Combretaceae > Combretum > Combretum micranthum. The sequence goes on from JAMXBD010000384.1 coordinate 101,468, forward strand.
TTTTGAAAGTTTGATGGGATTCAATGGATCAATAAATGCAGGTTTTGTTGGTTCTTGGTGCTGCTGGTGGTGTTGGTGTCTCTGCTGTACAAATTGGAAAAGTTTGTGGAGCTGTTGTTATTGCTGTTGCTAGGTAACTGTTCTTTGCTTATATGTGACAACTTAGATAAGTCAATAGGCATACCTAAACCAGTATTAAGCAGATAAATAAATGGCTCCAACCCAAAGTAAGTAAATGCTTGGTGTGTGAAAATTGTAGGGGAGCTGAAAAGGTGCAATTTCTAAAGTCACTGGGTGTGGATCATGTTGTTGACCAGAGCAATGAGAATGTGACACAAAGTGTTAGGGAGTTCCTGAAAAAGAGAAAACTAAAAGGGGTGGATGTATTATATGATCCAGTGGGCGGGAAGCTAAATAAAGAATGCTTGAAGCTTTTGAATTGGAGTGCTCAGATTTTGATCATTGGGTTTGCCAGTGGTGAGATCCCTGTCATCCCTGCAAATATAGCCCTTGTGAAGGTATGGCTAGTGATTATTTTGTCTTCCCCATGATGTCATTTGACATCCTTTCATAAATCTGTTTCAAAAAGTGTTGACCTTCCTTTGGTCATCATGTATGGAATCTGAAGGTCTAAATATAGGGAAATGTGATTGGCAAGCCACTTTGAGTAGGCAGCTGGACAGAGTTCATTTATGTACAATTATCGCACGTAGTGGGCATAATTTAGTGGTAAATAAATGTATGATTGTCTTTAGCTTTGATAAACTGCTCAGTGCGCTTTTAATCGTAAACTTCAAGCACTTTAAAATGTACAAATTTTTTACATTTTAGTCATCTTTGGGTTCTTAGCTCCATGGTCCTAGCATAATGATGCCAAAATATGTGGGAAAGATTGGATTTCCCATTCTCCCTATTCCCTATTTTGATAATTTCAGACAGGAAAATCTTTGCAAGTTGCTTGTTTTCAGTAAGGTACAGTGATCAATGAACAATCAAACCTTGTACGAGACCTTACCATTTTATCACAAAAGAAATTTCAAGTGGTTCTTTTTTTTTTTTTTTGTGACTCTATTCTGCTGTTATTGAGATTAGTATGAAATAGGTAGTTATTGATCATACATGCAAATATTTGCATTTTGCTGAACATGCAAATACTTTGAAAGGACATCAATATTTACTCTACTACTTTGTATGGATCTTGAGTCGGAAAGCTTTATTTAGGCGGTAAATGTAGTTTTACTCTAGAATGAAGTGTATAAAAGCTGAAAAAACTTGTAAAACCAAAATGGATTTCCTTTTTACTTTTCAATCGTCTCTACATCTGCATTAGCTGATAATATGTGATTAGTCTTGCTATAGTTTCCACATAAAGTTCTTGCTGAGAGTCAGTGTAAGACAATTTCAATTTTAGGTGAATGTTAATCTCCCACCTCCTGCTATTTGTTATTGCACTCTTGCCTGATTTTGGTCTGTTATTTATAATGGCTATTGCTTGCAGAACTGGACGGTGCATGGACTTTACTGGGGTAGCCACAAAATTCACCAGCCAAAAGTGCTTGAAGATTCTCTGAAGGAACTTCTTTCATGGTTGGCTAGGGGCTTGATCACTGTCCATTTGTCTCACACTTACAGCCTTTCAGAGGTCAGTATCTGCTAATGCTCCTAAGCCTAGTCTAACACCTATTAAAGTCAACTGCATTTTTATGAATCATAAAGGAAATCTCAGTGTTGGGGGGCAGTAAAGAAATGTTATCACTAATAAAAACCACTATGACCAGACTGGCAATTAAAATTATAATTGATAATTCTAGTTTGGTCCATATTGACACCATATCTTAAGAATCTTTTCTTATTCAAATTATTAAATGGAATTATAAATATGCTCCTAACTGGATCTTCTGTCCTGATCGTGCAGAAGAATTTTTCTTTTAGCAGTAACTGATTTCTTCAGTTAGTCACAACTGCAAACATTGTATATGTTACTAGGCTGAGTTGCATTGTGAACCTCGTACAATTTCATTTTGAACTATAATCCCCGTTCATTAATGTTGCTCAAAACGGGAATACATGTAGCTGAAGATTGATATAGTCATTCCATTAATTTTCAACTTCCATGTCTTCTCATTTCTCCTATGACTTGTGTAGCATATTCGAGTTGGCAACTTGTTCCTGTTGTACAAATGTCGATTATAGTCACTGATACCTTTTCAGCAACTTTCATGACAACTTGCCTGGATGATGCAGCATCTTCTTGTTATGCATTTGTAGAATTCCTGTACTAATCATGCATTTGCATGTTCAATTCAGAGACTGTTCCTGTGGCAGTCGACTAATTTGATGCTAATTCTGTCATTACTTGTGTCTGCCAGGCCAACCTTGCGTTTGCTGCAATAAAGGATAGGAAAGTTATTGGAAAGGTGATGGTTGTCTGTGATAATTCTCGGAGCATAACATCAAAGCTGTAAATAGTGGCAAAGTTCCTTGATCGGGTGAAAAATCGAATAATGTTCTTGGCCTCTTGATGTCATTTGGTCGTGTTAAAGTATGAGATTTGTACTTTCTGTTAAGGTTATTTCCACATTGAAGAAGATATTATGTCTTCTGTATTCTACTTGAACATTTTACTGAAAAATAATCATTATCACGGTGCCATTTTTGTCATGATATACGTGCTTCAATTTTGAAGGTGGAAGCTTTCCTGGAATTGTGTCACAGGGAAGAGTGTCGAGAGAAACACAGAAAGCTTTTATGCTTCAAGTGTTACTATGAGTTGGGCGCTTTAATCATTCAGCTATAGATGCTTAGGGATCCATGTACTAGGTGAACAGTGAAATTCCAATTGAAATGAAATCCACAAAAGGACATCAACTTAAATCCCAGATTTTCGAACTGATAGATATCAACAATTCCTACTCTTTCTCAGATTCATGGACCTAATTCAATTTAATGCTGCCATTCATTCACCTTTTTTTACTTTTATCACCAAGAAAGTTTAATAAAACTCTTAGATCCTGAATTTTGAGTGTCCTACTTTCACTTTGGTATCTGTTCGCGGTATCTTTTCAAAATCAGGCATTTGGAAATGAAAATGCCAAAGGAATAAAAAGAAAGAAGTGAAATGTTCAGGACGGATATAGAACAACCTGAACATTAAGGAAAGCTCATAAATATTAAAGAAAAATTTTAGTTTTTCAAATATAGTTCCTAGCTCTCAATCTAAATAAATCTAAAAAACCAGGAAAGTATTGTTGGGGAAATTTGATTTATTACTTTGAGCTTTTACCATGAACATTGTTATACTAATTGTCGAGCCTGGTTTTTCCCGATTTCCTTTAATCCGATTCATACTAAATCCTAACCCATTCAATACAAATCCTCGACTAAGAATTAAAGGAAATTTTGAAATTTTAAAATATTTTGGAGTCGCCACTCGACTAAAGTCTAGAAAAAATAAACCAAAACCAATGGGTAGGTTGATTTTGGCTTTGCCACTGATCTGCGAAAAAAATCGTTTTTTGAAAACGAGAACCAGAAATTAACTTGAGTTCGGGGGCTAACCTATTAAAACCTAAACGGTTACCACTTCAACTTTCCATATTTAAATTGCTTTCTTTTAAACACCAATTTCAAAATCTAAACTATTTATCAAATCTAATTAACTAAACATATGTCTAATATGCCTAAAAATACTAATCAAATTCCATCGATAATCATATATTCTAAACAAATCAAATAAATTCACAAAAATAATTTTTTACATATTTTAAGTCGCCCATTTAGGTGCCTACGTACCCGCTAATCGGGATCAGACCACACGTAGTTCTTTTAGAAAAATTTAGTTTTTTTTTTGTTAATTTTAGAATTTTTCAAAATCTTTTCGCTTTAAGTTCATTAAGTTTGTTAATTTTATGAAAATATATACATATCTTTTAACACGAACCCTAAATCTATCAAGTTAGGTTTTAGCAATTTTATGGAAAATCGGATTTTTCTAGGTGACAAAAATTTTGAACAAGAAATCATAACTACATCATGCATATCATTGATCATACATATCATCAAGAATAAAAATATTATAAGGAATATCAATATTTAACAAACTAATTTCAACAAAGCAATATCATGGCATAATCAAGATTTATATGTCATTGAAATTACATTATGAAGGGTAAGATTTGAATGTGGTTTTATATGGTGAAATCATAAAATTCAATATTACTACAATGAAGGTCATCATTACATCATGGTATAAAAGGAATATTAATGACTAATCATCATACATGATTATACAATTTCAAATGTTGTAAACCTAAAACTAAAAAAATTCCATATTCCTTATGATTATGGCACGATTATAGATATATTATCAATAACAAGATCTTAAGGTATTTCTATGAACACATGCTTAACACGATATATATAAAAAAAAAAATTCAATTTTATCACAAGAAAGCAAAATCATTACTATATTAATGCAAAAAGATAAAACAATCAAAAACTATATCATGACAATTTAAACCCTAAATTTCAAATTAATATTTTTAGAACAAACATTCATTGACATTGTCAAATTTCATATATCCTCTTAATCATAACAATATCTCAACTTGTAATATCATGAATAACTATTCACAAGATTCAACACAATACGATGCACCATTACAATTCCTAAAAACTTTAATTGAATAAAGAATAACATATATCCAAGATCATGCTTTGTTCAAAATGGTTATATCAATACCAAGATCACAGGTAATATTTAGACAATATTATAAAACAATTTCATGAACATTGAAATACCATCTCGTACACTATTGGATAATTTATTATAAGCCTAAAACTTTAATCTAATCAAAATTTTCATGTTAATAACAAAACTTTTCCTTAAAAAACCTATTCATCATGGCGAAAAGCAAATATTCATTAACAAAATATATATATCTATATACATATTATAATGACTATACTATCATGATTCAAACTAATAATTTTTTTTTTTTTAGAACAAACACAATATATTCATAACAGATTTTAATATTACAATTATATACTAATTTTTCATTTTTTCTATTTTTATTTTTCTATTTTTTTTTATATTATTATTATTATCATTATATTTATTATTGAAATAATAAAAAAAACAAGAACAGGAGACGTACCTGTTCGAACAGTAGATGCGCTGGGAATATGAAATTCAAAAGCCAAGTCCGACGATCAACTCCGACGCGCGTGGAAAATAAGAGGAACGGCAACGTAACGGTAGCGGCGAACGACTGGTGACTCCGGCGACGTTCGATGTCGGTGGACTGTCGATTAAGGTTTCAGATCGCGCGGATCACTCCTGTGACGGTGGTTCTAGCCAAGGAGCGGTGTTGGACAGGTCGAACTCGGCCTTGTGAATACTCCAAAGGTGTCTATTTGCTATAGATTTCGATCTCCTAAGTCTTCATATGTTATTTGATTTTTCTTTTCTTTGTTTTCGTGTCCTCCATTTTCGTTTTTTTTCTTCTCTATTTATAGATCTAAATTTAGGGTTTTTTTATTCTAATCCGATAAAACGAATTACAACTATTAATTAGTTGTCATTAACATGAAAATAGCTGTCATTACCGTTAGATTTTGAACGTTAAACAACTGTCATTAACAAAAATCTCGGATTTTCCATTTTTTTCGGAAGCTAAAAACGAATTTTTTTTAATTTTCGAATTCAAATTTGAAACCCTTTCTCTTGATGAAAACAACTAAATTTTATACCAATGTAAACTACTCCGCGCCTACTTTTAAGAAACGTGCTTGGTTTGTAAAAAACGGGTCGAAAACCGAGCCAAAAAAGCTCTCAAACATGGCCCATCGGGCGGCCAAAGCTGGAAGACGATAAACAGTGATTTTTTTTTTTTTAGAATTTTCGAAATTACATTATACTATATTAATTATCCATATTACATCTATTGTATTTATTTCTATTAAATTGATTCATTATTATTATTATTTTTTATTTATTTTTTATTATTATTAAATTTTTTTTTTTATTCCTAGCTTGAACATTTATAATTTGCAAAATTCAATTATTCTAATTATGTATATACTATCCTAAGTATTTATTTTGACAAAAATGTCAAAATGAGATGTCTACAGCTGCCCCTCTTTGTGAAGGGGTTTGTCAAAACCTCATCACAAAGATAAAGTAGACCTCATTTTGACTTTACCTCATCTGGAGTTCCCCCTTCTTGAGCGGGGTGAGAGCTCTTCATGTTCTGATATGCTCATTGAATCACTTCTTGGGCAAGGATGTTTCATGTACTGAACCATCCCTTGATTCAGGTCTCATGTACTGAGTCTTTACTTGAAAAGAGGTCGTTTTCTGAACAGAGATAGAATTGTTTCTTGAGAAGAGATGAAGTTGTTTCTCGAATAGAAATGATTCATGCTCTTGAAGAAAAGGATGGCGCTCCTCTGAGCTGGCGATCCTTATGCTTGAAAAGACCCCTGAAACGTTTCACATGTTCTGCGAATATGCTTCATGTTCTGAACTGCCTTTTGAATTGGATTGCTTCTTGTGCTAACATTTGTCTCATGTTTGATACAAGCGCGCTCTTTGAGCTGGCACCTAATTTAGATAAGCGCTCCTTGAGCTAGCATTTAATTTGGTTCAAGCGCGCTCCTTGAGCTGGCATTTGATTTGGATAGACGCTCTTTGAGCTAGCTTATGATTTAGATTTGATACAAGCGCGCTTCTTGAGCTGACACTTGATTTGGATAAGCGCTCCTTGAGCTAGCATTTGATTTGGTTTAGGCGTGCTCCTTGAGATGGCACCTGATTTGGATAGCGCTCCTTGAGCTAGCATTTGTCTTATATTTGATTCAAGCACGCTCCTTGAGCTGACACTTGATATGGATAGGCACTCCTTGAGCTAGCATTTGATTTGGTTTAGGCACGCTTCTTGAGCTGGCACCTGATTTGGATAAGCGCTCCTTGAGCTAGCATTTGTCTTAGATTTGATTCAAGCACGCTCCTTGAGCTGGCACTTGATGTGGATAAGCGCCTTGAGCTGGCCTCTGATTTGGTTCAAACGCGCTCCTTGAGCTGGCATTTGATTTGGATATGCATTCTTTGAACTGGGTCTCATGTTCTGATCCCCAAATCTCATGTCCTGAGATCTTGATTTTCTCATGTTTCGCATGGCTTCTAGAGCTAATTTCCTGAAAAACTTAATTCTAGCAATATATATTCATTTTCATTTTTCATTCATTTTTTTTTTCAAAACTTACCAGATTCTTATAGAAGCTTCTAAACTTGTCAGACCACTTGGTGAAGTCCGCTCATCACTAGGTTTATTCCGTCAGGCTAGAGCTCTTCACAGTGGCTATCCTTTGAATTGAGTATCTCTGTTTATCTTTTGATGGTAACTGGATTCTTTTTTATGGTCTTGACATCGGAACAATACGGGAGATGGTTCTTTGTATCTCCCTTACTTTGCAGCTTGAACTTATCGACTTCTTATGTTATTGGTCTGAAATAGGTATTTCTTTAAGAAAAGATCAAATCTCAAAGTATTAGAATGTTTTTATAACTTTATCAATTGCTCAAATCTCTCTCTCAAGGTACACTCATGTTTTAAAATTTTTGAGAGATATAAGGATGAAAGAAAGCTTATCAATTGAAGTGGATGTTCAATGATTGATCTGATGATTGGGAACTGCTAGAGATATCTTTTCGTCGATAGATAACAAAATTTAGATCACACATAGACAAAGTAGTCAACACATTTCTGAACTTGATAGAATTTTCATTAATTTCTCAAGAGTAGTACAACTTGACCGCATCAGAATTTACAGGGTCTTTCAAATCTGGACCATCCACTCTAGTCAAATCAGTGCACCACCAGGCAACCCTCTTTACTACATATGGTCCTTCGTAATTAGGAGTAAACTTTCCTCTAGGATCTTGAACATTCGGGAGTACTTTTCTCAAGACTAAGTCTCCTTCTTGAAATTTCTCGGGCGAACTTTCTTATTGAATGCTCGAGCGATTCTTTGCTGGTAAAGCTGACCATGATATAAGGCGGTCATCCTCCTTTCATCAATGAGATTTAACTGATCAATCCTATTTCTCACCCATTCAGCTTCATTCAATTCGTTTCTGCCAATATTCTGAGTGATGGAATTTCAACTTCAACTGGCAAAACTGCTTCCACACCATATACTAATGAATAGGGGTTGCCCCTGTTGATACCTAATGGATGTTCGATAGGCCATGAGTGCAAAGGGTAGCATCTCGTGCCAATCTTTGTAAGTGATAGCCATTTTCTCTATTATTTTCCTGATGTTCTTGTTGGCTGCTTCAACTGCCCCATTCATCTGAGGTCGATATGGGGTAGAGTTCCGATGTTTGATTCCAAAGTTTTGGCACAATTCAGACATTAATTTGTTGTTCAAATTGGTACCATTGTCTGTAATGATTGTATCAGGGACTCCATATCTGGCTATGATATCTCTCTTGATGAACTTGACAACTACTCCTTTGGTAACATTAGCGTATGAGAATGCTTCAACCCATTTAGTAAAATAGTCGATCGCCACTAATATAAATCGGTGACCATTTGAGGCTTTTGGCGAAATTGGTCCTATCATGTCCATACCCCACATTGAGAAGGGCCAAGGTGAAGATAATGACTGCAATTCTTTGGAGGAGCATTCATCTTGTTGGAGTATATTGGCACAAGTGGCAATGTCTCACGTGTTTAATACAATCTGATTCCATAGTTATCCAGAAGTAACATCCTCATAATCTTTTTAGCTAGCATATATCCATTCATGTGAGGTCCACATATCCCTTCATGGACTTCCTCATCAACATATCTGCTTCCGCCTCATCTACGCATCTCAAAAGTAGTATCAAATGATTTTTTGTATAATGTATTACCACTGAGCATGAAATGAACTGCTAAGCGTTTAGTGTTCTTCGCTCCTTAGTTGAAGCATTTTCAGGGTATTTGCCATCTTGGAGGAATTCTTTGATATTAGCATACCAGGGATCTTTCCTTGGGACTTCCTCGGTATTCAAGCAAAATGCCGGTTCTTCCTCAATGCGAACCTTTAAGGGCTGGATCTCAACTCCATCAGTGATTTGAATCATAGATGCTAATGTGGCTAATGCATCCGCGAACTGGTTCTGGTTTCTTGGCATATAAGTGAATGATATTTCTTTGAATTTCTGTGCAATTCTAGTAAGTATTGATGATAAGGCACCAATTTTGCATCCTTCGTCTTGTATTCTCCTCGTGTTTGAAATGATGAGAGAGGAGTCTCCATATACTTCAAGATCATCTATTTCCATGTCAAGTGCCATCTTGAGGCCCATGATGCAAGCCTCGTATTCTGCCACATTATTAGTATAAGGGAAAGTCAATCTTGCTGAAGCGGGGTATTGTTTACCATCTGGTGATATTAAACTGCCCCAATTCCACATCCGCATACATTAGCTGCTCCATCAAAGTACAACTTCCATTTAGAGTAGACTGTTCTGATTCTTTATCTGAATCTGCCAGCAATATGCCTTCATCCGGGAATTGAGCTTCTCCATCAACACTATCTTCAACCGGGTTTTCGGCTAGTTGATCTACAGTGCTTGACCTTTAACTGAGTTTTGATTCACATAAGTGATATCAAATTCTGATAACAACATCTGCCATTTGGAAATTCTCCCAATCAACCCTGGTTTCTGAGCCAAATACTTCAACGGATCATGTTTCGTATAAAGCTCGATAGAATAATACAATGTATATTGTCTCAGTCTGTGCATGATCCACACCACGGCACAACAGGTTCTTTCCACTTCAGTATACTTCTGTTCTCCTTCAGTGAATTTCTTACTCAAATAGTAAATAGCCCGTTCTTTCCCATCTTCATCTTTCTGTCCAAGCATACCTCCCATTGATTCAGGAAGTACCGTCAAATATAGGAAAAGAGGGCGACCAGGTGTTGGTGCTACTAACACTGGTGGATTCATCAGATATTGCTTGATTTCATCAAATGCTTCTTGACAATCTTTATCCCAATCAATAGCTGCATTTTTCCTCAACAATCTGAATAGAGGGCGACATTTGTCGGTTAATTGAGATATAAACCGAGCAATGTAATTCAAGCGTCCCAATATGCCCCTGACCTCTTTGATCGTCTTCGGGGGAGGTAATTCAAGTATGGCTTTAACTTTATCCGGGTCAACTTCTATTCCTTGTTGACTGACTACGAATCCCAACAACTTCCCTGAGGTCACCCCAAATGTACACTTTTCGGGATTCAACTTAAGATGGAATTTCCGTAATCTATCAAATAATTTCCTCAATATTTCCACATGATCCTCATCTTCCTTAGACTTAGCAATCATATCATCTACATATACTTCGACTTCTTGATGCATCATGTCATGAAACAAGGTGACCATCGCCCTTTGATATGTTGCCCCGGCGTTTTTAAGGCCGAAAGGCATGACTTTGTAGCAGAATGTTCCCCAAGTAGTAATGAAGGTTGTCTTAGTTTTATCCTCTTCTGCCATTTTAATCTGATTATATCCCGAAAAGCCATCCATGAATGAAAATAGATGGTTTCTAGCCGTATTATCCACCAAGACATCTATGTGAGGTAAGGGGAAATTATCTTTGGGCGTGGCTTGGTTTAAATCGCGAAAGTCTACACAAACTCTAACCTTTCCATTCTTTTTAAGTACCGGACCACATTAGCCACCCATTCAGGATAATCGGATACCTCTATAAAACCGACTTCCAACAATTTCTTTACTTCTTCTTTAATCTTGAGCAAGATATCTGGTCTAAATCGTCTTAATTTTTGCTTCTTTGGTTTGATATCTGCTTTAGTTGGTAATTTATGAACCACTATAGAGGTATCCAAACCAGGCATATCTTCGTAGGACCATGCAAACACGTCTAAGTAATCAGTCAATAATCTTATCAATCTTTCTCGTTGCTCAGCGGATAAGGTGTGCCTATTTTCAAATTTTAGGCTCATCTTCAGTTCCAACATTCACTACTTCTGTAGGTTCACTGATCTCAATTCTGCCTTGTTCATATTTTTGCCAACTTTTCTCTATCCCAGTGTGATCTAATGTCATGTTCAACGACTAACTCATTAGGGTTAGAAATGATATCAGTATTTTCGTTATCTATCGGCGCAAGATATCTCTTACTTTCACCATTATCATCAGATCTGAAAAAAACAAGGTAAAGAAAGAGAAAAAACGAAGAAATGTGAGAGAAAAGAGAAAAGAGATGAAAGAAACAAAGAATCTTTATTAATGACTATGATTCATGGAGTACATTTGAGCAATTGATAAAAGAAACAAAACATAAAACCCTTCATGAATTCAACCCTTACTCAAAGGTAACCCTAGAGTTATTAAAGGGGATAGTGAACCAATTATTCAACTCCCGAACTGGACGGGAGCTGCAAGAAGGCTCCAGAACCGATGCAGTATCTGGTTTCTGGACATGAGCCGGTTGTGGGAATGTGACTTTGATATCTGGAGACTCGATAGGGGTATTATACCATTCTTCTCCTTTCTTCTTTCGGGCTTTCTTTTTCATCTCTTCTATCTCAACCGGAGTAGGAACATATCCCAGTCCAAATGTCCCTAAATGTCCCTCTTTTTGAATCATATTGGCTTCTTCAAAGATTTGTAAACCAAAGTCTTCGGATCCTTCTTCGCCAATATAGGGTATAGCAGTGTCTTTGAAGATAGCATGGTCTTGTTCTCCTAATACCGTAACGATTTGTCCATTTGTTATAAACTTGACCATCTGATGCAGACTAGACGGTATTGCCCCAGCTGAGTGAATCCAAGGCCTTCCAAGCAACAAATTGAATGATCTTGGTATGTCTAGAACTTGGAACGGAATAGTAAAGTCTTGTGGGCCAATAGTAACTTCCAAGTCTATTTCTCCTGATATGCCTCTCTTGGATCCATCAAAAGCTCTAACAATAGTAGAACTGGACCGGAGGTTAGATGCATCGATACCAAGTAAGTTCAAAGTAGCCAATGGACAAACATTCAAAGACGACCCATTATCGATGAGGACTCGGGCTACAATCATTCCATTACATTTGGCCATTATGAATAGGGGCTTCGTGTGTTGAGTGCCTTCTGCTCCCAACTCATCAGGTGAGAAAGAGATTTGATCCAAAGCAAATACCGAATTTACTACATGTTCCATTGTTTCAGTAGCAACACCTTCGGGAACCTTGATTTGTTGGAGTATCTTAAAGAGAGCCTCCCGGTGTTTTTCAGAAGTCATTAACAAACCCATTAAGGATATTTGAGCCGGGACTTTAGCGAGTTGATCAGCAATCTTATAGTCACTTATCTTCATAATCTTGGTCAAGCTGTTTTCTCATCAGATTCCTCCTCCTTTTTCTTATCTTTTCTTAGTGGGAAGAATTCCTCTGCTAATGTTTTCTCTCTTTCGGGCTCTGAAGATTTCCCAAGTTTTCCGACCATGGGCCTAGGAACTTGATTAACAGCTTGATAGTTGAACGGGGCGGCTTTATAGTCTTTCGGTGCAATGGGCACATGGAATTGATACCTCATCGATTTCACCTCATATGGGGCTTCTTTCTGCTCTCCTTGACATTGGATAACTATCTTCTTTGGATTGGACTGGATCATTCCGATAAAAGGCTCGGGTTCTTCAATCGTGATCATGTTGATCGTGGGCCCATGGTTTGGGAGAGGATTGGTGTTGACATTAGGGGTCGGGGTTTCAATGAAATCTAGTTGGACCAATTTAGCATCAATGAGGTCTTGAATCTTGTTCCGAAGCCTCCAACAATAGTCAGTAGAATGACCTATTTGCCCCAAATGATAATCGCATTTTTGCTCGGGGTTATAATATCTGGGTTTGTAGTCTTCTCTAGGTGTTTCAAAGGTGATCAGATTGTCAGCTCTAAGCCGGGCTAGAACTTGGCTAAGGGGTACGGGAATTTTGGTGAACTGTCTTCTGGTCTATTGAATGGTTGGTTTTGGGATTGTGGTTGTTGTGACGGGTGAAGGGTTGATTAGTGTTTGGGGTTTGTTGGTAGGTGTAGGATTGAGTAGGTTTAGTGTATGGGGTTGAGCTGACTACACTAACAGTGGTATCCTTCCCTTTGTTATTGTTGGAGTACTTGAAATTTGTAGCCTTTTTCTCCACGTGGATCCTCCCGGTAATAATGGCACTTTCAATTCTACACCCGGCCAATACTATCTCAGAGAAATTAGCAGTAGTGTGTCCAATGAGATGAGTAAAGAAGGTTCTTCTAAAGTATTGATGAAAGTGAATGTCAAATCTTTCTCCGGGATAGGGGTAGATACCATAGATGCCATTGATCTCCATCTTTGAGCATATTCCTTAAAGGACTCATCTTTCTTCTTCCTCATATTACTTAAATCCCACATAGAAGGGGCCACTTCAATATTGAACTTATATTGATTGTAGAAAGCCCTAGCCAATTTGTCCCAAGTATTAATCTCATCAAGATCCAAATGAGCATACCATGCTAAAGCTGGACCGGTAAGGCTATCCTGAAAAGTTTGGATCATGAATTGCTCATATTGAGTGTACCGGCTCATCTTCCTCACATAGAGCCTAGTATGCAACTTTGGACAACCAGTACCATCATACTTTTCAAAGTCGGGAATCTTGAACTTCTCGGGAAAGCTCCCGCTTCGATTGTAGGAAAGCTTGTGATTCCAGTTTGATCAAATCCTTCCATTTTCTCAAAAACTTTGAGTTTCTCATTGAATTGAGAAAGAAGCCTTTTCTCCATTTCTTTGTTTTGAGCCTCAATTTCCTTCTTAAACTCAGAAGAATCGTTTCACAATGGCTAGTGGTTCATGATTAATTACTTGTTCCTCAATAGTTTGACTATCAGTTCCTTTCTTTACCCCAGAATGTCCTGCGGTAGTATCTTGAGGGGCCTTAAGGTTTTGCGTGAGAAGATTCATTTGCTCGGCCATTCGGAATACCATTTGTTCCAAAGTAGTGAGCCTTTGCTCGGACATCGCATTGGAATTACCAGAATTATTGTCGTTGTTGCTAGCCATTCTGGATTTAGACCTAGTGATGATCGGACTTCGAACCGGGTCTGACCGTTTAGGAGCTATCTTTTAGAAACTGTGTTCAAAAACAAAATTCCATAGTTTAGTGAAGAAAATGTATATATTTATTATTGATTCTCAACAAAATGAGCAAACGGTTAGCGGTTAATATATACACAAAAACAAATAAACGGTAGCAAAGAATATACAAGAACATATAGAGACAAGAATATATATGGAAAAGAAAAACGCATGCGCATGTAAATTGAGATGATGATGAAACTTTGTAGCAAAAAACCATTTTATTTCATTAAAGCTGAATTTACTCAAGGAGTCAAATACATGACCTAAACATGACAAAACCGAAAAGCTAAACAAAGAAAATCATCCTAAACCAAACGCCTAATCTTGCTAGGACACTCTGAACGGTCCTTCAGCTCCTCATAGTCCTTTTCGCCATAAGTGCTTGAACCTTGCCTTGAGAACTTGAACTTCCTTTCCATCTCTCGATCCTTCTTCTCATCTCGGAGCTTGAAATTCCAACTCGTTCACTTTTGCCCTTTGGCTGAGGATGTATTCTTTAGTGGCTCGGTATTTCTTCGTCTCAGTATTAATGGGGTCTATCATGTAGATCGTCTTGATTTCTCTTGTCTCCCATTTGGCTTGTATCGATCCTAGCCTTCTCTCTCTTTGTGCCAAAGGAACACTCGGGTCATCATACTCCATAGTAAACTCCTTTAATGATGGCTTGCTAGTTATATCTTGAAGTGCTCCATATTGTCTTATCACACAGCCGGATAATATCCCGTGGACCCGGTCAAACCAATCAAGGAATTGCCGCATATTCCCTACATTCGGTTATTGCCGTAGGAGAATGGAACCATTTAGCAACCCAAAGGAAATTGTGAGCTTCTAGATCTTGGAGTAAGTGCACCCATTCATCGGTCCTTGGAAGATCTTGAATGCGAACTCTTTCACTAAAGCTTAAAATAAGATCATAACTATCTCTAATGTGGCAAGCTGGACTCAAATTGCTCCCATAATCTCTAGTGTGGCTTGCAAACCATATTATCAAGAGTGCCATACTAGACTTGAACTTCCCATGGCCTCTTTTCTTCAAATGGTTGAGAGATCTATTTTGTTCAGCGAGCAAGGCCGGGATATAAGACTTTCCCCTAAGAATGGTCCACTAATTCTAATACGATAGTGGATGAAAAGATCCCCATTCGGGAAGAGGATAGTACCGAATACGGCGGCTATAAAGGCGTTGATGCGATTTTGCTCCCATGCTACTACACCTCCACAGAAGATAGGCTTATTGTCCTTGTAACTATTTGGAGATCCAAACCACTTGAATAAATCGGAAAGCCGAATGGAGAACAAATTGCAATTCTTGAGGGCTTTAGACACATCGGTCTTCTTAATTCCTAAAAAGGAGTTGAACAAGTTGATCGGCCCTTTACTAAGTTGAGGAGCATATATTCCCGCATCAGTTGTGGAGCTTGAAGAAGCCTCGTGTATTCCTCAATAGTGGGACTCAAAGTGTGCTCACCAAGGCAAAAGGCTTCATCAACATTCCATAAGTAAACCAAGGCCCTAAAAAGATGAATGGGGACCTGGACCTTTGGTAGAGAAAGAATAGGTCCCAAACGGTCTTCAATAAATCTTCTTTGTTCTGGCTTGAAAGTTTGTAACCACTTGCTCAAAATGGGCATCGGACTAGTAGGCTCATGAACATGGATCTCGGGAGTAAGACGGGCCCACATACTATCTGCCATTTCTTTATTCTACCTATTACAAAGAGATGTGTTACAACACGGTATATACATTTACATGGTACACTAAACTGAATACAAATACAAAACGGGTTACAAGGATTTTACAAGACACATTTACATAACGGATTACAAGGAAAAGTTAACTCCTATAAATTCAGCTTTTGTTTTGTAAAGCAATTTTGAAAAACATTTTGATTAGCCACAAAGCTTGATCATCATCTCCTTCATGTAGTGGATGCAAGAAGGGTGGGTTCTAAAGGTCCCCCAATTAATGGGCCATGGGCCACATTAACCGGAGTGGGAGGCTAATTCGTGTCTCGAATGGTGGGTAACCACAACACCCGAGACCTACTGGTGCCTCCCGTCCTAAGTTTACCTAAGGTGGCCCGGGTTTGACCACATCTAGCACACATTTTTTTTCAAAAGTAAATATCCCCTCCAATAATCTATATAGATAATATCTGCACATAAGCACACGGTTAGCACAAATATCTACAAATATACAAGATATTAAAAAAAAGCAATTTATATATGAAAAGCATAAAGTGGCTAGCCCTCTAAAAATGGTCCCCAGTGGAGTCGCCAAGCTGTCGAGCCTGGTTTTTTTCGATTTCCTTTAATCCGATTCGTACTAAACCCTAACCCATTCAATACGAATCCTCGACTAAGAATTAAAGGAAATTTTGAATTTTTAAAATATTTTGGAGTCGCCACTCGACTAAAGTCGAGAAAAAATAAACCAAAACCAATGGGTAGGTTGATTTTGGTTTTGCTACTGATCTGCGAAAAAAATCGTTTTTTGAAAACGAGAACCAGAAATTAACTTGAGTTCGGGGGCTAACCTATTAAAACCTAAACGGTTACCACTTTAACTTTCCATATTTAAATTGCTTTCTTTTAAACCCTAATTTCAAAATCTAAACTATTTATCAAATCTAATTAACTAAACATATGTCTAATATGCAAAAATACTAATCAAATTCCATCGATAATCATATATTCTAACAAATCAAATAAATTCACAAAAATAATTTTTTACATATTTAAGTCGCCATTTAGTGCCTACGAACCCGTTAATCGGATCAGACCACACGTAGTTCTTTTAGAAAAATTTAGTTTTTTTTTGGTTAATTTTAGAATTTTCGAAATCTTTTCGCTTTAAGTTCATTAAGTTTGTTAATTTTATGAAAAAATATACATATCTTTTAACACGAACCCTAAATCTATCAAGTTAGGTTTTAGCAATTTTATGGAAAATCGGATTTTTCTAGGTGACAAAAATTTTGAACAAGAAATCATAACTACATATCATGCATATCAATTGATCATACATATCATCAAGAATAAAAATATTATAAGGAAATCCATAAAACAAACTAATTTCAACAAAGCAATATCATGGCATAATCAAGATTTATATGTCATTGAAATTACATTATGAAGGTAAGATTTGAATGTGTTTTATATATGGTGAAATCATAAAATTCAATATTACTACAATGAAGGTCATCATTACATCATGGCATAAAAGGAATATTAATGACTAATCATCATACATGATTATACAATTTCAAATGTTGTAAACCTAAAACTAAAAAATTCCATATATTCCTTATGATTATGGCACGATTATAGATATATTATCAATAACAAGATCTTAAGGTATTTCTATGAACACATGCTTAACACGATATATATAAAAAAAAATTCAATTTTATCACAAGAAAGCAAAATCATTACTATATTAATGCAAAAAGATAAAACAATCAAAAACTATATCATGACAATTTAAACCTAAATTTCAAATTAATATTTTTAGAACAAACATTCATTGACATTGTCAAATTTCATATATCCTCTTAATCATAACAATATCTCAACTTGTAATATCATGAATAACTATTCACAAGATTCAACACAATACGATGCACCATTACAATTCCCTAAAAACTTTAATTGAATAAAGAATAACATATATCCAAGATCATGCTTTGTTCAAAATGGTTATATCAATACCAAGATCACAGGTAATATTTAGACAATATTATAAAACAATTTCATGAACATTGAAATACCATCTCGTACACTATTGGATAATTCATTATAAGCCTAAAACTTTAATCTAATCAAAATTTTCATGTTAATAACAAAACTTTTCCTTAAAAAAACTATTCATCATGGCGAAAAGCAAATATTCATTAACAAAATATATATATCTATATACATATTATAATGACTATACTATCATGATTCAAACTAATAATTTTTTTTTTTTTAGAATAAACACAATATTCATAACAGATTTTAATATTACAATTATATACTAATTTTTCATTTTTTCTATTTTTTTATATTATATTATTATTATTATTATCATTATATTTATTATTGAAATAATAAAAAAACAAGAACAGAACGTACCTGTTCGAACAGTAGATGCGTGGAATATGAAATTCAAAAGCCAAGCCCGACGATCAACTCCGACGCGCGTGGAAAATAAAGACCAACGTAACGGTAGCGGCGAACAACTGGTGACTCCGGCGACGTTCGATGTCGGTGGACTGTCGATTAAGGTTTCAGATCGCGCGGATCACTCCTGTGACGGTGGTTCTAGCCAAGGAGCGGTGTTGGACAGGTCGAACTCGGCCTTGTGAATACTCCAAAGGTGTCTATTTGCTATAGATTTCGATCTCCTAATCTTCATATGTTATTTGATTTTCTTTTCTTTGTTTTCGTGTCCTCCATTTTCGTTTTTTTTCTTCTCTATTTATATCTAAATTTAGGGTTTTTTTATTCTAATCCGATAAAACGAATTACAACTATTAATTAGTTGTCATTAACATGAAATAGCTGTCATTACCGTTAGATTTTGAACGTTAAACAACTGTCATTAACAAAAATCTCGATTTTCCATTTTTTTCGGAAGCTAAAAACGAATTTTTTTAATTTCGAATTCAAATTTGAAACCCTTTCTCTTGATGAAAACAACTAAATTTTATACCAATGTAAACTACTCGCGCCTACTTTTAAGAAACGTGCTTGGTTTGTAAAAAACGGGTCGAAAACGAGCCAAAAAAGCTCTCAAACATGCCCTCGGGCCCAAAGCTGGAAGACGATAAACAGTGATTTTTTTTTTTTTAGAATTTTCGAAATTACATTATACTATATTAATTATCCATATTACATCTATTGTATTTATTTCTATTAAAATTGATTCATTATTAATTATTATTTTTTATTTATTTTTATTATTATTAAATATTTTTTTTATTCCTAGCTTGAACATTTATAATTTGCAAATTCAATTATTCTAATTATGTATATACTATCCTAAGTATTTATTTTGACAAAAATGTCAAAATGAGATGTCTACACTAATCAACTTTTGCCAATGTTACAAGTATAAATTAAAGAAGAAAAGAAGAATCATCTTAAGTCTTTAAGATTAACAATGTATTCACGCACATGATTGTCCATAAACCTTTTGGATGTTTATGGAATCCTATATGTCTTTGCTGGAGAAGGTAAGATGTATGTTTCTTGAATAGAAAATACGGTCATGTGATTCCTGTGTGTTGATTTAATACTAATGCAAAGGAGAAAATCAAATTTTAAGCCATTAGAAGAAATATACTAATAAAAGAGACATTTTGTGTAGTAATACCCTCTCGATGGTGAAAAAATCATTGAAAACCTATAAATCGGGATTAAAAAAAAATAAAAGAATAGTTATTCTATAAAAAATATTAATAATCAATAGAAGAACAATCCCAAAATGAGAAGTGAAACGTGTCTTAAAGGCAAACTGAAACCGTATTTTGACATCATGGTTAACTCTGAAATTCAATTCAATTCAAATTAAATGAGTGAAAGGTAAGCCTAAGCTTCTAAAAAAACAAAATTTACCAAATAGATATGTGGCAAGTAATTATTACATGTAGAAATTGCAAACAGTAGGATAACTGTTGCACTGATCAAAGTGGAGCCTTACCTATTGCACACATAGAACATGCAAATCATGTTGTACTAACCAAAACTAATGTGTAAAATGCAAAATACTTATGTCACGTTTGTACGCGTAAAAAAATTGAAATGGAATAGGTTTGATTGGATTGAAATGAGTTTGAAATGACAAATCTATTCTTGTGTTCGATAGATTATATGGACTGGAATGACTAAAAATTGTAATTATTGAGAATATCCTTAATAATAAATATAAAATATGAATACATAATTAGATAAAAAAAGTAATTACATTATATATAATTAATAATGATGGAATGAAATCGCAATTCCATCTTCTTAAAGATAGAATTGAATTCCCCTTTAAAGCCGAAATCATCGATTCCAATGAATTGCGAATCTGGCTTCTAAAAATACTTCCAAACACTCAGAAAGAAAATGAAAGCCGGAATCGCGATTCCATTTCAGTCCAATCCTACGTACCAAACGTGCTAGTACATAATTGTTATGCTTGTCCAACATATTGATCTAATGGGTTATTTTGATAATTAAGTTTCATGATGTCATATGCTAGTAATTAATTTTAGAAAATCCAATTTTGCAAAGAAAATTGTCTTGATTATATGATTTTAAGTATCAAAAGTCTAATTAAAACATGATTTCAATTACTCTATTTTTGAAATTTTGTTTTCAAAAGTTATGATTTTTGCAATTTATTTTTAAAATTTACAATTTTTATTTACTTTACTCCTATATATGGGCTTTTTTTTTTATGGATATCCAGAAAATAGAATTGCGTGGAGTTTATTTTCATGTTGACTTGAGAAGAATTCATTAAGGATGTGAGGGTGAGTATTAAAAAGTCCAATATAAAAAATTTTCACTACCCTCGTAACAGCATTGATAACAATATCCTACATGGATCAATCAACTAATTATCGTTACGTGCCAATTACCTGAAAAAAAAAAATAAATGGAAAGGGCCTTTCTGCCCTTAAAAAAGAAATAAAAAATGAAAAAGGAATCATCTCCCAGATCGAATCTTCATCTTCTATTCTCACTCTCTCTCCTCTCTCTCTCTCTCTATCTAAGCTCTTTCTCTCTCTACTCGACGCAGTCAACTCAGCCCCAAAACACTCGCAAACCCAATTCACAACTCAACCCATTTTCACAAATCCGCACCATTCCGACCTTCACTAGAACTAAACCCAAACCTATCACCGTCTCCATTACCGCGCATCTCGTGATCTTCACCACAAGTCGAGCTCCCATCTCAGCAACCAACAATATGCCAGCTCACTTTACTGCATCATCCGAACAACCATTCAAACCCCATCCACCGAGTCAACACACCAAACTCAGTATCTTTACGAAGAGACAAACCAATCCACTGTCCCAATCACAGTCACCTTGCGACCTGAACCCAACACCATTAACCAGGTTTCATTCACCACCACTCATCGGACCATCAAGCCACAAGCGATCCACAAAGTAGAGTCGAATGTGTTTCGTTTCGCATTTGACCCATCCACGTCTGATTCACAACTGGATTTTTTTTTTCTTGCATCTTGGTGTTGGGCGAGAAGAGAAAGAAAAGAGGCGGTGCTGATGGTGGGCGTAGGAGTGGTGGTGGTGCTTGAAGAAGATGATGAAGTGGAGGATTGATGGAATCGGAGGCTTAGCCACTCAGAAGCTGGAGTTGGGTTTACGGCTAGCTTTGGAAGCGAGAGAGAATAGAGAGAAAAAAGAGAAATGAAAGAGAGAGAGAGAGGGCGCATTGTTTTTTATTTTAAGTAATTAACACGTGGTAGACTATAATTATTGATGTGAGGTAAAATAACGGTGTTAATGATGAGGAATGGTTAAAATGGGCAGGAAAGTTTATTTAGCATAAAATTGAACGTTTTAAATGAGTTCTTCCTCTTAAAAATGTTAGATTTATATCAAAATTGATTTATATCTATTACTATAAAATGAACTAGTGTACAAAAATAAAAAAAACTAAAATTTTACGGTTGTTTTTTTGTATTTACTTATTGGATGATTGCTTTTTTCCCTTTTGTTCCGTGACAAATCATTCCCAATTATGTTAGTCTCTCTATCTTTAACAAAAATTATTTATATATATATTTTTTAATTTTTACACATATAGCATGGGTGTATCCTCTACCAGTAATTAGGAAACCAAATTAATGAAGTGAAAATGAATGGAAAATGGGTGTTTAGATTGCTTAAGAAGGGGATGATATTAAGATGAAATAGGTTAAAAGAATAGAAAACTTTCTATCCAAAAGCTTTTTAAATTTTTTCCTCTAGTAACTTTGAGAAAAGGTGATGAAAGTGGTAAACAGATTTCAAATTACAAAAATATTTGTAGCATAGACAATGGAAATGAAAAGGTCTTTTGTTTATTTTCATTTCCTACTTAGATATTAAAAGACAAAACTAAAATTTTATTTCCTTTAATTCATCCCCATGAAAAAAGCAAAATTATGTCAGATTCTAATTTACTGAAAACTGAAGCCCCAACGGAACTTATCATATCAAGCTAAGTTCAAATGGAAAATTATTACGATATATCGCTGAGTCAAAATAAGAACTTCAATTAATTATGCTAGATTTCGTTCAAACATATTAAATTCGTCCACTTACAAACTTATAGTAGGTACATTGCCGCAAATTCATCAAATTGCGGTCGGTTCATTCATATATGGACAAGTCCTTATATTAAGTCATCAAATAGCAACATATCCCAGCAACAATTAACATCCGACGGTAATAATTAAATCAACTAAAAAATTTCAAAATTTTCAAATCAATCAGGTAACACCATGCCATCTCGGGGCAACTGCACTACACAATAGTAGAGGCATATACCTCACAAGTAATACTGGAACATCAAAAGGAGGTAAGAGACACAAGTGTGATACAGCAACTCCAGTTTTTCGAGCGTAAAAGCTGAGATTAAGATCATACATATATGAATGCACAAATAGTCCAAGGTTGTTTTCATCAGAAACATTCTATTGTTATTATGCAACTTACTATTGAAGATAAGGGGAAACCAAATTTTAAACGCGCGAGTAGAATGTATTTACAATTTATACAGTATAAACATAGTCAGTCAGTCTCTTGTCTCAGTGACAAAACAGTGCACTATCTGAGCTTATTATCGGTTTTAAGAAAACGGAAATATTCCCGCTGCACCATCTCTCCTCCATTTACAGGATCAAAGCTGCACCTGTAGAAACTGATTATAATAGAAAATACACATCTCAGTTCGTATTTTTCCACAGAGGAACAGTTGGAATAATAATGTTGTTAAATGAAGAAACAAACAAGGATCAGTTAGAACTAGTTTGACAAAAAAAAAAAAAAAAAGGACCAAGAACCAATCACGGTAACATCATGTGGATTATGAACAAATCTCAGCAAATACTATTGGAACAAATAGTAATTTTGATTCGTTCACTAAAGATTTATCCAGTAACATCACTAAAGATTATAATGTCTGACGGCACTAACTATATATGTGTGTGTGTGCGCGCACGCATATTTAGATAGATAGATGGAGAGAGAGAGAGAGCATCATTTTAATCATAAAAATAGAGACCAAGCATCATCCCTAAAATCTTATTTTACTAAGACTGAAAAATGGTTTACCACACCATCTGCCAGTCCTAGCAATAATTTTCCGACCCCATATGCCTCTCTCCTAGCAAATTCATAAGAACTACCTTTCATGAAGGTCATACACACAACATGAGGGAATCATTAATAGTGAAAATAGAAACCCTAAATTAAACTCTTATAAAATCCCAAGTTATCTTATTTCTGCTATTCATACAACATAGACAAATAGTTTACCACTGAAAAAAGATGTTAACAAAGAAGTGATTTTCACATCTCATCTAAAAATCAAAGGAAGAAATAGTAATCTTGAAAAACCATTGTCAAAACAGTGACAATGGTTCAAAAGTACTGGGAATAGAATGTACCATCCATCCATGCCAACAATAATGACAGTATTCTGAGATCCAAAAGCAGCAATAAACTGAGTTTCCTCAGGCAAGTGAAACTGAGCAAACGACCATTCTGAGCTGAAATATTTTGGAAGAACCCCTGGAAGACAGAGAAGGAGAATGTCATGAAACATGATTTGCATAGAAAAAGTGGTATCATGTAGATTAATACCATCATCAGCACTACCAAGCATCCATACGTTAATATCTCTGTAGTCCTTCCAATTATCAGATCCTTATTCTAGCAAAGACCACAGGTCACTTAAATCGCTACAATTTAAATACTAATAGAACAACAAATGACCAAGCATACCTCTCATAAAAGACAAGGATGAACCAGGGTTAGCACCAGTATTAGGAGATATTAGGGAGTCGAGTGGTGAGTTTGACGAATTCTGGTGAAGAAGAGCTGCATTTTGGGCACCAGTTACAGCAGGAGAAGAGTCCTCACCAGCAACTCGAACCCGAAGACTAAATACATGGATAGTCCCTTTATCACTTGACGCAACCAACCACTGTACATTTGACGAGAGAGCAATACTATGAATTTCAGCTCTGTCCACCCCTCTACGCACCTACAGAAGAAAAACACAAACAAATAAAATGGTCATCCATTAGATTGTATACAAAGAGTCAAAGACCAGCCAGGTTTTGATCTGTGATCAACAGTGGCACCGAAAAGTGGAAAATATAATCTGTGATTGATTGGCAAGAAAAGTGAACGCTGAAACCATTCTAATTTCTGCTATTTTCTCGGGATAATAAAAAAAATTCCAATAAGATTTCCATCATACTCTCCTAATGTCATTTTTTATTAAACTATTAATCAAATTCTACATAAAGAAAGAAGAAAAAAAGAAAGATTTTTATATGAAGAAACATCCACAGTGACAGCCTTACCTCTTGCAATCGTGTTCCATCCATTGTGTTAAATATTCTTATCAATGTGCCCTTTGCACTAGCAGTAGCAAGCAATAGCCCATCCATTGTAAGTGTGAAACATGCGAGATGTGAATCATGGGCACTAATCAACTTTGCCATATGAAGTCCAAAATGTTCAACCCTAACCTGTCCTCGCTGAAGACCAGGGCAAGCCAACACAAAGGCATTTGATTGATGGGAAAGACAACAAAGACCCCGAGCATTAGCCAGAGTTTCAATTTGGTGAAGCAACTTAAGGTCTAGAAGATTATAAACATATATTTTATGCTCAAGCACGACGACAATACGATCTCGTCTGAGCTTCACGCCTCTTACATCTGATCTAAATGCCAATTCACCAATGCAACGGCTTTGATGATCATCCCAAATCAAAACTTTGTTCGGAGGGTACTGAGAATTGGAAGGACCACCCACCAGTGCTAGAATGTTGCTCCGAAAAAGCATCTCAACAATTCTGAATCCCCCACTTTTTAAGTCTCTCCTGAAAGTTTCCCTAAAGGGTTCACAGCTATATATTCGGAATCCACGGCTTGTGCCAGCCGCAAAGCATCCATAATCCTGATTCCAGGAAGCAGATAGAAACTCTGTATCCTCATTGTCACCATAATCTTGCTCATGTTGAGGATAAGAACCAGACGTCCCTGAACTCATTCGGGAGGAGGGAACAGTCATGGATCTTTTATTGGCTCGACTAAATCACTAGTAACTTGATATTACGAAGAAGGACTGCAAGACCATAAGCATGATCAGCAAAATAAACCATTTCCTATTGTTTCATAGAATCATCATCATAGGCACTCCTTTGGAAGACCGCTACCATATTGAAAAGATGAACAACAACCTAAAGTAAAAACAAGCCAAGACCTCGAAAGCTTTACATCCAAAGCTTTGCTCTGAAACAGTACTCTTCAAGCCCAAACTCTAATGAATTAAATTCATTGTTATAAAACAAATATACACAAACCTCAAGCTATTAGAACTCAGCTTCGGCTCCAACTCTTTCAATGTAAGATCATAATGAGCTTAATTAAGGTCGCAAACTCATCTAATAAAATACTCATAGACCTGAGCTTAAGAATCATAGCAAGATCCATACAAGTATCTATAAAAACAGAATCGCATGATCAGCAGATACATTAAACTAAAATTCTGTTACTAAAGCATCAACTTGATTCAACAAATCCATAACTAAAATTTACTTGATTCAATTTCAAAGAGAAATTAACAAAAAGATCACATTTTTAGTCCTACATTAAACTAAAAATTCAATCTTTATGCTGATTGATCAGAGAAAGCAACAACACCGGTCCATATAAATGAACAACAGGATTACCCAGTACAATTTAATACTAGACTAATGTCATATGGTACAAATAAGAACCCTAAAACTAAAAAGAACATTAAATAGTTGCAAACAAAAGGGGACATTTAATAAAACTTTTAATTTTAGGTTTTGTTACTCAGAGAGGAATTGAAGTTACCTTTTTATTCGATTTGATTCGTCTTCTAATCGAATAGAGAGAAAGAGTCCAGAGAGGATGTGTTCTGCGGAGAAGACAAGACGAATATTCGATATAATTAAAATAAATAATTTCTTTTGTATTGATTGAATAATAAATAAATATTCTGCTTGGCAAAAAAGAAAGTAAATTTTTTTTTTTTTTAATTTTTCTGTGACGATCTTTTATTTTGTTGGCCTACTAGAAAAGTACTAGAGGACGCAAGTTATGCAACTATGCATAACACATGGCACTATACAACTAAAATAATTTATTTTCTCATATTTCAATTTTATTTTTCTAAATTAGAAAAGAATTCATTATAAAAATATGACGTGTCTTTTATCTAATTTGTAAACACATTACCTATGTTGATGGTCTGACTTTTATATAAAAGTGTTAATATTATTTAATAATTTTAGAATAATATATAACTATATTTTATTGATCATAAAAATTAATTTTATTTTTTTTCAATTTTTCATTAAAAAAATATTTTTAACATTTTATTTTGTAATATTTTTATAAAATTATTTTTCTAGTCCAATAAGATTCTAACACATAACCTCTAATAGTAATTAATTATATTTACATTTTTATATGAAATCTAAGTCAACTATTTATTAAGAAAATTAATACAAGACATGTGTTGCAAATTGACTAAAACACAAGTTATGTTTTTATAATTAACTCATTATAAAATACCAAAATCACATTCAAACTTTTTTTTAAGTAGTCCAATGCGTGCAGCATGTATCTCCTATACATGTGGATTTAGAAAAGTATTGCCACTAGTAGCAGTGACACATGAAAATCATTTAGATCATGATTGTTTTAAGGAAAATCTTTTATTAAGTATAAATGTTTTTAGCTAAAAATATTTCATTCAAATAATATGTTTTCATTTAATGATAGCATATTTAGACAAGGGTTTTCCAAGTCTAACCCAATCCAATTAAGGTATAATTTATCTTAGTAAGTCTATTATCTACACTCCTAAACATACTTAGCTATCCTTGACTCTGTCAATCAAATCCATTATGCACAATCATACATATTACAATGGGAATTTATCACTCGACCTAACTCTCCTTAATGATTGGACTTTACCACTCGGCTTAACTCCCCCTACTTGTAGCATGTTACCTCAATCTCTTACGGTCTGATCACTAATCAGATGATCTCCATAATCTCTACTACCTCCATGAAAAAATGACCACTATCTAAGACCATCCATAAACACTCCCCATATCTTCTTCCGTAACAAATCTGATGACCTCTACACATTATTATGTTACTTTATATATTTTCTCATATACTCATAGAGTGACCATGTGGACAATCTTTCGGTATCTAATAACATGTTGTTGTTTTGTAGCCCATTAAATAAAAGGTCCAAATCTAAAATACTTTACCATCAAGTTAAAGCCCAAACAATTATGATTTTTAAAAAATATGAAAAGATTTTTGGTAATTGAAATTAGTTTTATGTATATCATAATTCAATGTGCAAATATAGTTATGGCTGCAAACGAGCCAAACTATTTATGAGCAACTCGGGCTCGATGCACTTCAGGCTCAATTCGGCTCGAACTCAATTAGTAAACAAGTTGAGCCCGAGCCCAAATTAAAGCTCATTTGTCTAGACGAGTTGAGCTTAAACTTTGATTCAAGTCGCAAGCTGGCTCGTGAGCAATCTCATTTAGGCTTATGAGTAGGCTTGCGATTAGGCTCGTTAATAAGCTCGTTAGTAGATTTGTGAATTTTTTTATGTATGACATATTATATGTGATATGGGTCTTGGTATTTCAATGATTTTATGCACTTTTATTCAAAAGTCTCCCACTTATATGATATGAATTGTGAAAATTTTGAAAATCCTGAAATTGTACCCATTAGTTTCCCTATTAATTTAGCATTCAACAATTGAAAGCAACTTTATGTTTTACTCACTTTGAATTTTCCATACCTAGTCAAAATTGTATGATGAAATCTAGGTGAGGCAAACTTACTTGCTATTTAATGATGGAATTTAGAGTTTATAAGTGGATCAAAGTTTAGTTAAAAGTTAATTGGTTATGTTCCTAAGCTTATTGAGTTGTATATTTTTTTTTCAAAAATTTTGAGAAGTTGGATTATTAATCATAATCAATCCAATCAAATTAAAACCCTATATAGACTCTACAATTAATCATAGTCAAGTGTACCTATCGATTATAGTATAGATTAATATAAATATCGTTCCACCAGGACATGTAATTACTAGTACTTATCCTAATTCTATTATCTAGCTCATATGATTCGAGTGATCTTAATATGTCTACGCAACTAATTAATTAATTAATTAACCCTAACAAAAGTGAGTGTTGATGCTTCTAAATATGTTAGATTACAAAACATACCCTAAATCTTGATTCACCACTAACCTTATTCCTAATTCTTTATAAAAATATTCATAAATGGGTTGTTCAAATTATTGAAATGTAGAAATCCTTAATTTCATCAATCTCTCTTTCAAAATAATTGAATTGTAACCTGTATGTCTAATGGAAATGTTTTTGGTCATTAGATACATACAAAATTGTGTTAGAGTTCATGATGCCTTAAAAAGATTAAATCTTTATGTAGTAAGTTCACACAATCTATGTCTACAGTCACATTTAAACTTCTTTATTCATGTTAGATCTATCTTATCAATCAATCTATCAAACAAATCAATAATATTCAAACAATGATCTAATACTACACATATATTAAATCAAGAAACAAATATAAATACATAAATGGATTCAAGAAAACATAAACTTTCATTAACAAAATAATCCAATCTCTATATTAGGGTTAAAGTTCCTCCAGATCTAGGATATAATGGTCTATTTTCCCATAGATAGATTATTACAATGAATGGACAAAGAAAATAGTAAAGAGTCAAGATTATAACCCTTAAAAATAACGTCTTGTAATCTTCAATAATCTCATGTGTTCTCTACTCCAGAATACCTTATTTTTCTCTCTAGGATTGTAGGAAAAAGAAGTATATCATAAATGACTAGTAAATGCGGCTATTTATAGATAAGAATGAAAAAGAAAAAAAAAAAAAAGCTGCACTACCATCCTGTGCAACCATGTATGATGATAACTCATGATTTTTTCCCAAAATGACTCTGCACAACTTCCATCACAGCTTGTGCAGGGAGCCTATGTAGGTTCGAAAATGCTTCTGATCATTTTCCTCCTATCACATAAGTGTTCTGCACAACCTGTGTAGTTCCTTGTGTACTTTGAAATCACTTACTAGTCACGTTTCACCTTCTACGCAATATTCTATGTAACTTATGGAAAAATGTCATGTATATTGTAAATCTTTACTTTTGCCTATTTCTTCATTAAAATCTCCCTTAACTCATCCAAATGTTTTTATTAGGTTCAATATTTTCCTTTATTCCTGAAATTGACAATTGAACCAAATAAGTGTCATTTTCTTTAATAATACACACAAAATTCTCATAATATAATATCAAATGAATGCATATAGTAAGGGTCTTTAGACACTTATCAAACTTTCCCATACTAAATCATGTGCTTTTCCTCAAGCAAATAATCGAGAACAATGAAATCTATCATCAAGTACACCCAAAAGCTAAATGGAAATTCAAATCACATAATAGCATTCAGATTTTCAATTTCAAACATAATAGTTTCAAACATTCGTGTCTTCTGCTCAAACCTACTATACTTGCACTTAACATACCAAAATCAAAATTCTAAAACTAATCTAGGTAAGTCAAACTTTACCTTTATCATTTAGTAACAGCTTCCAAAGTTACAAAATAAACACAAAATCAAACAAGCAAAAAAGACCCAGTTACAATTTTCAACCACTTATTTAAGAGCATATAACCCTTTCAACCATCTCTCTAAGTACGCTAATAAAAAACGAAAGTATTTTGCATCCATTTTTCTCCTGAATCTTCTTCTTTAAAACTCTTCAAAAATTTTCAACTTTTTTTTTTCTTTTGTAGAGGGAGAGGTTTTTGTCTCCATCTTTTCCTTTTTCTTTAGGGTTTTTGCCTGCTTTCTTTAAGCTCTTTCTCTCTCTCTCTCTTTTTTTTTTTTTTCAGCTTGTCAGCAAAGAGGTCAAACTTCACTCTTTTGGGAACCAAAGTCCACCCATACTAAGTAAGCTTTTTATATTGTTAGTTAAGCACATCAACTAATCAAATTATTTTCAAAGAAATATTGTAAGAAGAATTACCAAGTGATAAACTTCATATGCCATTTCACTAGAGATTAAATGAGCTCTCAAAATTTTTGAAAAGAAAATGTACAATCAATAAGCTTAGAAACATAAGCTTCCTCTCAACTTGGCACTCTCCCTCAATTTAGCATTTGGTTAAAGCTCATTTGATAAAAGATATAATGCTTAATTAAATGATCTTAAGTGACATTTAATAAACAACTTATTTAATGCAACCTAACTTAAGTTATTGAACATTTGTGTAATGCATTTCCTCATCAAAATAAGATTTTAACCTCCACATGGTTCATAAATTTTTTCTTTTTGATGAGGATAATCATTGTACAACTTGCTCCTCCTTAATTTAGAAGTTTTCCTCAGCTAAGCATTCAAGTAAAAGCTCATTGAGTTGAAAGACATGATACTCAACTCAAGGACTTAAGTTGCACTTAATAAACAACTCAATTTAAGCTTAAACACACAAGCCTAGTATTTTTAAAACCCAAAAAGTTTACACTAAGATGTGGTCAAGCATTAAATCTAAGAGACTAGTTCTAATACCAATTGTTAAATTCAAAAAACGACTACGCTTGTTACACATATGCAGAAGCTATAAGACGGGTTTCTAAACATATTTTAATTTTACTTGACCAATCATTATCTCTTTTGCCAATTTATGCAATTATAACAATAATAATAAAGAGATAAGGAAAGAAGAAGATCACACCGAAATTTAACGTGGAGTTCAGCTCGCCCGCTAGTCTTCATGGTCCACAATTTAAGTCACTCAAGGAGGACTTCACATTTTAATTCACAACAAGTAATGCCTCATCAAGAGGACTTCACCAATACCTACAAGTTGTAGGACTTCATTCAAATACCTCAACACATAAGGACTTCACCTATTACCTCAAATAAGAGAGGACTTTACTAAAATACTCACAGACAAAAGTTTGAATAGTGCTTTACAATATTAGCTCACTAATCTCACTATGGTGTTGTTCACTCAACAAAAATAAATAAAAATTGAGAGAGTATTTTCACATAATCTCTACCAATTAAGCCCTACTCTCTTACACAAAAACACCATAAACACTTCTATTTATAAGCACTCAAAAAAGTTAGATGTTACCCCCAAAAGTCTTCACCAATGGTCGAATCGAAAACTCTGTAATAGCTAGTTTTGACGTACCAGTGAGTCGATCCAAATTCCACCAATGAGCCAATGCAAGTTTTGTGCCCGCGGTCTTCCCCTTGATTTCCTTTGTTTGAGAACTACGTTTCTTTTTCTTGTATTGGCTAGTCGATTCGTCCTATATCGACAAGCCTTTGCATTTCCCTTGTACGCACTGAACATAACACAAAGCACAAACATAAATATAAACATATGTTGCACAATAAAGAGAAAAAAATATCATAAATAAGTTTTGCTTATTAAATGTAACTTAACTGAGTTGTGGAGCATTTGTTTAATCCATTTTCTCATCAAAATAAAATTGTAACCTCCACATGGTTCAACAGGCATCATTTTCCATTTCTAAAACCCTAATCCTCTTTTTTGCCTTTCTTCCCTATCTAGAAACAACTCTCCAAGTCAAAGGTAATATGTCTAAAACTCTATATGCTAATGACTTCATTATTGTTAATTTAGTAAGATTAACGTAGAGTTAACACTAATTAGCAATTAAGCCATTTTTTCTATTCAGTGATAAGGAAAATGAAGAATTGATCGAAAGGGAAGAAGTTGTCCAACATACCCAAAATTCATAACCAAGTAAGGGTAGTGTTTTAAAGTGTCATATTATGATTTTTATAGCTTTCTAAAATAGAAAATAACTTGTGTAGGTGGGTTCATATTTTGAGTAGTTGAAACTAAGGTATTGGAGTGGTTTTAAGGTCTTAAATCCCCATAGAACCTGAAACAAGTGAGATGTTATACTTTTAAGCTAAGTAGACTTTGAACCAACTCATTATGTAAAGATTTTTGTGTTCTGATATTGGGTCTATTATTCCTATTGAAATTAGTGTTTAGCCTTAACTTGAAAATGGGTTATTTGTTAGATAATATGTGTGGATAATGAATATGGTGTTTGAGATTGTATTATAAATGATTCTTGAAGGATATCTTAATATAAGAATAAGCTTTAGAGTAAATATTGTTGAACTATAAAAATTAATGAGAATTGTGTATCATGAACTATGTTTATGGCATGGAAACATAGGAAATGAAAAGTTGCTGTTAAATTTGGAAATTGTGGCTCGATGTGGAATTTAAAGTGTTTAAGCTGTTTATTGTAAAAGTATGAATTAGCAAAATGTGTCAATATGCAATTGGATCTTTAGAGATGAAAACTCTTAATGTTTGAATCAAAAATTTGGTGAATGTGAAATGCTTACTTGGATAATTAATACATGACCTATTTTAGATTAAATGGAAGGGTCATGAATGGATTAACCATGATTTATACTAGGGAAGAACTACTGTGGACTCGTATGACTTGAGAAGTGGAATTAGTAAATTAAATTATAGTTGACTTCTAAATAGATATACTTCTTGGGAGGTTTAAAAAACATATGGGAGAATAACTAAGGTTTTAGACTGATATAAACTCCTCTACGTATTTTGGTATGTGAAGATATCATTCTTTAGGTGCACACATGTGAAATGGTCAAAATCGAGTTTAACCATGTTCTTTTGATTCCTTAGAAACTCTTAAGGTTACCTCGAAAATAATTTTCTTTCAAAAATTTAACCTTTGGATGATTTCAAGTAATTTTGGTGGTGCATGGCCTTTGCACAAGCCATATACTTAGTCATGTACCCTTATGACCCAAAAGTTTCTCAATCCTAGAAGTGCACAACCCAATGCATGGGCTATGCACTTGGTTGTTTACCATTTTGAACAAGAAATATTTTCAACCCATATAGTGCACGAGTGGTGCTCGAGCTCATACACTTTGTCATGTATCTCTTGGATCTTGATGTTCCCTCTCCCTAAATAGTGCATGCCCATGGATGGGCCATGTGCTCAGTTGTGTAAAAATGCACTTATTCCATCGTCTACCTCCTCTAGGAGTACACAACCTATGCATGGGCTCATGTGCTACCCATGCACTTTATAACTTCTTAAATTTTATATCTTTATTTAAATTGCATGAAACTTGATTCATTTCCTCCTTCAAGGAGGCCACAAATTCAATAAGTACCTCATCCAAAATGTATACATCAAGTAACCTCATCAAGCTAAAATTGTCTTATCTAAAGAAAAAGACTTTCATACGTATTAGTCTAATAACTAAAATAAGATGCTAAAGACTCTACTTAATAAGTGGATTATGGGAATCTATTCTTGGAAGGCCAACAATCGAAACCTATAAAAAGATAGCCTACTATGGATTGATTAACCTAAACCTCATAACCAATTCTAACCTACATAATTTAATAACTTAGCTAAATAAAATAAATAACATAAAACCCTAGGAGATATCTCATACCATGACCCCAACTTGATGTAAGTAAATCAATTAAGTCCTAAATTAGGATCCATAGCTGTGTGGACTAAAACCTAAGTAATTCAATTAATGAGAATCAAAGATAGTTGACTATGGTCACTCAGGACTCTATCATAATGCATGCATTTGAACTTTTGAATAGTGAATAGTGCTTCAACTTGGGAATAGGAGGAAAAAGATTACAACATTGCTAACAACTACGAAATAAATGCATGTATTCTGTTATGATAGAGTTGTCGAAATAATACTTAAACTTGGCCTAAATGAGTGTTGGCTGCTTCATGGTCACTTACTCTGGGAAGTGATACCCTAGATTGTGTTGTAAGCCTTATCGTAACCTTAGAAGGATGTGGTAATTTAAGCGCTTTATCCCGCACAAAAGGCATGGTAAGACCTGACGAGTAGTTGATAGGGAATTTTTGAGATTGAACAATCAATTGGAGTAAGAACAAAGTCATAATGAGTTATATAAGGTAATGGGATCCTATATAAACATTACAAAGGACCAAGCTTATTAATTGCAAGATGTAAGAAGATGAATTGGACAATACTACTTTCTTTTTATTTTCAAACAAAGTCTTGGAGGCTTGTTGCCCCCCACCACACACACACACACACACATATACACACCAAATGCATGATTAAGGCCCCTTCCATTCCCTATTGGTTGATGAGAGTCACGATTACTTTTGTGCATTTTGTTATTTTCGGTACGTCCTATACACTTCGGGACGTGATAAACTTTGACTTCAATTAATAAACAACGAATGGGGGTAAATTGGCTAGAGCAATTAGGCGAAGCACGAGCTTCAAGTTGCATGTGGATTGTACGTGTAATGGGTAGGACTTAAGTTGAATTGAGTTGTTTAGTCATGGTATTTATGAAGGGTTTGGCATTGAGGTTTAGGGTCAAGTTAAATAGGGCAATAGAATAAAAGTTTACTTGGGTATTAAATTGAATATTTTTAAGTTCAAACTAATTGAACTTTTATTCAAAGTTTAAGTATCAAATTTGACATTTTCCCTATAAAAAATGACTAGGTTATCTAAATTACAAATATTCATCTTATCACTTAAAGTATTAACAAATAATACTGACTATATGACTTGGTTTAGCAATTTTCTTTTTTTTTTTTTTCTTACTACTACTACTACCACTACCTACCACTACCACAAGCGCTATTAGTGCATCACCACCACCAGTGCTACTACTACTATGACTACATCTACTATTGTTACTATGACTATGTCTACTATTACTAGAACTACATCTACTACCGCCACTATTGCTATTACTATTAACACTGCTGTTACTCTACTACTGCCACTACTACTGTATCTTACTCCTGCTGCTTTCTACTATTGCTACTACTATAATCCCTGGGTTTTTGCCTTAACATGAGTTAAAAATTCAAAAGAATTAAAATCTAATTCTAATTTTATATCCTAAATAATAAATGTTTTGGTAGTATATATTAATTAATATCCCATAGAGTCTTAAAGTTTGGCTGTTTTCTATGCATTAAGGATTTTTGAAATTTCATTTCTTATATTTAAATCTTTTCCAAATGTACCAAAAATTTATTTGTAAGCTATCTACCATAAGTTTTAAAGCATGGACGTACTGTCATTTCCCTTAATAAGGTTTCTTCTATTAAATGTTGAAATGACACTTCCCAATTACACCATACTTATTTTCCTTTACGTAAAAGAAAGGTAATCGAAGATTTGAAAGTTCACACTAACTGGACGTTGTTGTTTTTAGAAAATAAACATGATATTTTTGAAGTCTACTTTTCTAGCATACCCTCTTTTGCCCGCATAAAATCTTTTCTTCCGAACTTTCACATGCTTAGGTTAAAAAAACCCAAGATTGTATTTCTAAGCTGCACAACCAATGTTTTGGATGGAAGAGAGTGAAGTAATCTCAAAAAGCATGACAAGTATCTTCATTTACTTTATTTTCCTAGATTTCAAAAAATATCTTTATAAAATACACCAATGCATATGCACATTTCACCATTCACATGTGAATGTTGTTTTTAGCAAATGTCATGTTTTAGAAAACTGAAAAATGAACCTGGTTTGCTAAGAACTGTTAAAAACAGATAAAAGCCTGCTCTATGAGTTTGTTTAAGCTTAAAATGAAAAATTTCTACTACCTTTGTATAAACAAAAGTTATCTTAGCTCATTTGAGCAAAGAATAACAGTACATGCATTATAATAAAGTAACCGACCCTCTAAGCTCTTATGATAGATCTCAAGATATGTATAAGATGATAAGTCTCATGTTCGATCTGTAAGTTGTAAGAAGTTGTTGTATTGGGTTATCCTTATGTGCACTTTGATGCTAGGATCTATTCTAGAAGAATTTGTAGTGTTATGGTATTAGTTGGAGGTTGTTATATGCGTTGTTGGTGATCGTAGCCTAGTTTTTCCCTCAAGGTGGATTCAGTGTAGGCTTTATGTAAGTGTCGAGGGGTAAGTTTTGATGTACAATATTTGTCACAGCTTAAAGTCAAGCCCTTGATGTACCTCGCAACAGACATTGAGGGTTGCCATAGCCAAAACAAATCAAGTGTATGGAGCACAGCTTTTGTCATGGCCTAATGTCGAGCCTTTGACGTGCCCTGTGACACAAGCTATGAGCTTTTTAACAACATGTGACCCTAGTTTGCTAAGGCACGACTTAGTTTTCTAGTCACATAGTGTAACGCCACATATAATACCTTCAGTATACACACAAGCCTTCTTGAATAATATGTTATTGTGAACATTTGCTACTCGCTTTTAAATTGTGAAATCTATAATTAGAATCTCAAAACAACTGGATTTAAAGCTTTTAAAGTAAACCTTACAAACAAAATTTGTAATCTTCTCTCCTAAGTAAACTAACACCTACAAAACAACTATACCATCACCTATCTCATATACTCTTTTAATGATGGTATATAAAACTTTAAAAACTTCATTTACAAAACATGGGCACTAACAAGTCCCTTAAAAGAATATTACAAACTTAAAAAAGAATATATCCAGTCATTTATACAAAAACAAACAAAATAAAATCCACGGTCCAGCTCTAATTCACTCCTCAATATCACCCGAAAACATCCTTATCATCAACAACAACATCATCATCTTCATCCAATCATTAACATCATCAGCATATCATCATTATGCTCAACATAATACCTGGAAAAAGAACAACAATAATAATAATGAGTCGAAGCTAGTACACAGTAACATAGATACACACGGAGTGGCACACAAGCCTAGCTAAATGCAATGCAACAAATAGAAAATTATATTTCATTTAAAGTAAACCAAGCATCACAAGAGCACTCACATTCCGAAATAAGTCATTAGGAATCTAGGAGTCCTGATTAACGACACGATGCTCAGGGAGTTGATATAGGTAGCTCGAATACCTAAATCTTCTAGATAATATAACCGATAAAGAAAAGTAGCATCCTCTAGGGTTCATAGCTGTTACATGCACTCTATCCATCTCATCCATAATATAAAAGGGCTCAATCGGTCCCACAAATGTGAGCCTCAATATATTACTTCTCACCAATCAAGATAAACATTATACTAATACCGTTTACCCAACGGACTATCCGCCGAGCCACTTACAAATGTCATGGCATCCTGACGGGGATGGTCTAAGCGCCTAAACTACTGTGTCGCTTGGACAAGGTTGTCGCTCCTTGGACCAATTCAACGGTACAAGCACAAGAAGTACTCAATTATTAAAGCCGTCTTTAAGATTTGGTTCATTTTATGATGCCTATCTTAATAATCACCACGCAAGTTACTGCATACCTTATTAATTCGAAACCCGAATAAAAATAAAAGGTAGGTCAGAATCTAGTTTAGAAGATAAATCAGTTATCCATGTTTGTAGATTCAAGAATTAAGCTCATATAAGGAATCTAATTAAATATCCACTTATCTCAAACTTTTATTAAAATCCTATTTGATCCGACACTAAATAAGCACCCTACTATGGCTGCAAAGATCTCCCCACTAAAATACGAATAATTCTCCTTTGTCTGTCAAATTATTTGTTTTCTCTTTGTTTATAGTATTTTATTACAAAAACATCATCACCTACAAAAAAAAAAAAATCATCCAAACGTATATTTTCTATACAAACACATATTTGAAACAACATATTCTCCATGTTATACTAAGGTTTATCCTAACATATCATTCTAAACCAATTATTAACTGTTAACTCATTTTAATTTAATCTTAGCCAAATTGATTAGAATTAATTATTTAATTCAATTTCTAAGTCATTTTGATTAAAATTAATCCATATAATTCATTTTAGCTTACTAAGATCTATTTAGTCAAGTTGGACTTAGATTATTAACTAAATTCATTTTATATCTAAGATTCATATTAGCTTAAGTTGAAGTTAACTTAATCTTAGTCAAGTTGGTTAAACTTAATCAATCTAATTACTTTTAGTTTATTCAAGTCAATTTAGTTAAATTGAACTTAGGATTATTAGCTAAGTTCATTTTATACTTAACTACACATATTTAACAAGCAAACAGAAGTTTTTAACTTTATTTGGGATATGTAGCAGCTGGAATTAATCAAAATTTAGGTCTTGATACTTTTAGAATTTTCAAAAACTTAAAACATTAAAGTTGTAGGTCTCTTTTTAAGCTTTCTGTAGCATTTTGAACCACCACAATTTGAGTTTAGATGAAAAAATTATTATTAAAATACAAAATAGGGTCTTGACTAAAGGCTAGCAAGGGTAGAGTCACAGCCATGATTCTCCAAAAATGCAACACCATACGCTACCAAGGGGAGAGCCATACCTGTGATTCTCAGGGTTTTGAAATTTTAAAACAACCCAAGGCAAGTAAAGGCCGTGTCACACCCATGATTTTGAAAATTTTTTGAAACAGAGCTCATTTTGGGCTAAATCATACCCGTGATTCAAAGGCATGGTCACGCCCATGGTTAACAGACTACAAAGGGTTACAAAATCCCTTGTTTTTCAAACTTCAGTTTATCGAACTTTTACACATTTTACCTCAACTAAAACTCCATAAAAGCAACATATAACTCATCATATCCACTTAACAACACCAAATGCACAAAAAACTTCACATCCCCAACATCATTCAACCTGCATAACTTCATATCAGCATTTGAACATTTCATAACTTCATCAACTCACTCATTTACCAATTTTATTATAAACTCTATTTAACTAACATCAATTCATCATACATATTGATAAACAACAATCAAAATAACATAAAACAATAATACTTAGCTTTTTGGCAAGAACATGAAATTGATTCTTCTGTTCTTGTTGTTAAGGCTACTTCAACTTTGGTTCCTTCTCCTATCTCATCTTCTAATCTTGATTTCTCTTCTTGTCTTCTTGAAATTGAGATTCATGGTTGAGTTTTGAGGAAGAAAATAAGAAGAAGAAGGAAAGGATACGGGAAAAATAAGAGAAAATAGAGAGAAGGAAAAAGGAAATGAAAGAGAAGGCAAGGGAAAGGAATAGATAAGGAAAGGAAAAGGATAAAATTAAGGATATTTTAGGATAAAGATATTACATTTATAACTTTTAGATCAATATCTTTATTTCTGAGAGTATTTAAAAGATGAAACTTAGTTTAGATCAATTTGATATTTAATTTAAGTTTGGTTTAAGAATTGATATTTTTATACAAGCAGATAAACTACATTTTATGAGGATTAAGGAATTGGAATTTAAGTTAAAGTTTAAGGGTTTAGGAATCCACTAAACATTTTAATAACATGTTTAGGGGTTAGGAATTTGAAATCTCAAATTTCAACTTAATTAATTACTAATCTAATTATGTCAACTTATCTAAGTACGTCATATACTTCATTTGGTTCATTTAATCTATCTAAACTCTATTTCTAACTTAGGTGAAGGTTTAGGGTATTTCATGTGTACCCCGTAATCCTTGCTGAGCTACTTCGATCCCCAATTTGCTAAGGTGCAAGCCTAGTTTTGAGTAATGATGCACTTCATGACCTAACCTAAGTAGTGATCTATAAAGAAGAACATAAGAAGTTTTTTTTATCAATAATCTAGGATGCATGAGCTCTAATAAGAGTTTTATCTTCTCTGTTATGTGTTTAGTGATGTATGCTTCTTGTTCCTATAGGAGCTTTCAATCAAGACCTAGAGTTTCCAGTAGACTACTATGATTTCTAAGTATGATGCTGAGCGACTTGAATCTTATCACGATGTTGCACTTATAAGTTGCACTTGTTTCTATATAAACATAACTGATTATATTTGGGGATGGGAGTATTGTGTGATATATGGTGCTTGAATGTGTAACAAATTTTAACATCTAAAGCAATAAAAAAATTTTGATGTTGACTATAATTAACATTGATGATTATCTAAACAGTATATAAGACTACAATAACATGATCTAAGTCTTATCTGACCTTTAATCTAAAATAGACATACATTGCATGATAGCATGCTGCATTAGCATAATACCCATGTCACGTATTGATATTTTGATTCTATGGTAGTGCCTTATTACGCTGGGAGAGTTCAAGTAGGGTTATCATAGGATTGTCAGCTCCATGGGAACTAAGTAGGCATCGAAGGACATCGCTAAGTTGGAGTTAGCTTTTAGTTGTTAATACTTTGGGAGTTTCTAAGGTTCTAAAGTGAAGTTGAGACTATGTTGAATATGCATATAAGTAAACATCTATATATGCTAAGTAGTTTGGAAAAGCTTTTCCTTCCTTAATTCTCAGTCTTTCCTAGGCATGGACTACTTAAGTTGGTTCTTTAACCCCCAAGATAGGGGCATAAATCTCCATTGGTTTGGATTCCAATCATTTGAACTGTGTATTTCATATGGTTGAGAGTGGCATTCCATATGATTGAAACTAAAACTTGTTTGGCATTGGAAGTATGGTCTGGTCATATTATCTCACTGAGTTATGGTGTGCTACACTCCTATGGACTTTATGTGATTTCAGATATCTATGGTGTGGATTCATGATTAAAGTGAGGGGATTTAGTAGACTTCAAGGGAAAATCTAGGGCTCGCTTGAGAGTTAGAGATAGTTTCTCTTGTTTAGAGGGATACCTTATGCTTGTTTCTTGAAAGTTTGTAAGGTTATGTTGGGAGCTTATCCTAAGTAGTATGTAAGGAAACATGTTGTAAAAAACATATATGTATGGAAATTTCTTATCTTGACAATCTCATGATCCTGTTTTAAATATCCACACCACGGAGTATCCTAATAGTATAATGCCCGTGAGTTTTCTTGAAAGGCTTTGGTTAGGTTATTTACTTTTCACCACTTCCAAGTTATCACAAGAGGGGGCATCAATACTACTAGGGTGCCTTATGGAGGTGTGACAGCTACTCTTGCTATTGCTACTCATGTTGTTACTGCTACTGCTGTTACTACTGTTGCTATAATATATCATGCTATATGTC
Organism: Combretum micranthum; assembly: GCA_024138025.1. Taxonomy (NCBI): domain Eukaryota; kingdom Viridiplantae; phylum Streptophyta; class Magnoliopsida; order Myrtales; family Combretaceae; genus Combretum; species Combretum micranthum. The sequence goes on from JAMXBD010000384.1 coordinate 143,002, forward strand.
TACATGTTTTTCTTGCACTTCACCTTATTATAGATTTTGAATGAAATTATTCAAGTGAAGACCACTACAAGTAAAGCAATGATAATACGAAACATTATCTATGCACATATTCTACAGAAGTTCAATTGAATCAATATTATATATATAGAGAGAGAGAGAGAGAAAGTACTAAGGTGGTAGTAGTGCTGTATGAGCTACTATATATAATGGATTTTGATTGCATTATGATTCATATATATAAATATATATACAGAAAGAGGGGGAAAGTACCGAAGCGGCAATAATAGTGAATAAGCTATTAATAACTATCATTAGAGCTCTATATAAAAGATTTTGATTGGGCTATAAAAATAAAAATCTAGATTCATACATTCATACATGTGTATATATATAGAGAGAAAGTATCAAGAGGAAGTGTAATGAGCTACGAGTGACTATTGCAACTCGAGCTAGACTGAACGGGTTTGTAAGTTATATATATAGATTGGGGAGAGGAGTAGGTACTGGTGTTTTAGTTTGTTTCTGTTTAGTAGGTAGTAGAGGGGGTTTGGGATTTTAGTTAAATGTTACATTGTCTCTCATCTATATACCAAGCGTTGCCAAATATAAAGATCTTAATTGATTTTACTTAGACTACTACTAGTCATAATAATCCTTCAATGTCTTTTATACCTCATAAATCTCTATCCAAACATTTAAGTAGATCACTATTTGACTCTATAAAACCTTAACACTATATGTAAATTCTTTTTCTTCTTTTGGTTAACTACATACATATTGTAAATGGAAAGTGGCCATACTATATAGATGGTTTTACTATTTTAGTTAGTTGGTAAATATAATAACTTGAAAGTTTTATCTTTATTAACAAACCAAAAATAGGCTTACAGTTAATGGGAAATTCTATGGTCCCATCATTAATTTTAACGGGACCAGTTCCATGACTATCTAATGGCTCACACTATACTCGATCATGATCGAACCACAAAAATAGTTTATATTTCAATTATTATATATTTTAATGATTAGATAGTTAACTAGGCGACCCAATTGATGGGACCATAGAAGCTCCCACACCTAATTCTATAAAACCTTACAACTAGTTATACATTCTTTTTCTTCTTTTAGCTAACTACAAACATATTACAAATAAAAAGTGATCGTTCTAATTTTTATTTTTGCCCTACTCATAACTCAAGCTCTCTCTCTCTCTCTCTCTCCCCATCCCTCCTCCATTTCTTCTAAACAATCATGCTAAAGTTGTGTATGAATATCCAAAAAAGGCACTTAGTATTCTTAGAAGGAGCTAAGTGGAAGCAATTTTCTATTTTTCAAGAGTTTATCTTAGTTTCAAGGTTTCAATTGATAACAATGTTTTTCATTGAAATATTTTGATCATGATTGTTACAGTTTTATGGTGGCTGTGACTATTTTGCAACCATTAAACTTGATGAATTGCTCACTATTTTAGAATCAGCCACGTTGACGAACTTATATTATTAAGGATATATCCTCATGAAGATTCTACACTTCAAATAGAGTCAGGAAATTTAACAACGATTGTTAGATTCCACAAATTGATACTAAGGGAAATAAGTTGTAATCCTACTTAATCATCTTTCCTGTAAGACAATGACTCGACCTTTATTTAGAGAGATTGGATGGAACATATAGTCAACAACAAGCTTATTTGGGAAAAAAATGGCAATATTAACTTTGTCATGGGACAAAGTGGAGGTGCATCGATAACAAGACTAAGGTGATTGCTATATTAAGCAGGGAGATGAAAGATCATTGTTACTCTAGCACCAAGACATCACCTCAAGGTCAAATTAAAGTTGCATTTAGTCAAAATTGCATCACTACATTAGATCTAGTATTATGCTAGCTCACAACAAAGGATGACATATGGATACATGGATTGAGGAATGAACAAAAACTCATCACAGTAATTCTCATATTAAGGGACAAATTGTTAGAAATGATCATGACTATGTTAGGTATTTCCCTTAATCAAACGACACTTGTTTTGGATAGATTGAATTAGAATGCTTTGCATTATCCTATTGTATTCATTATTTACTTGTCTTTTTTCTTAAAAAAAAAAATTGATCGTACTAACATAGATGCTTTTACTTCTTTTAGTTAACTACATAAATATTATATAGTAAATATAACAACTCAAAAGCTTACCTTTATTAGCCAACTGAAAAAAGCCTTCAATCTAACTCAATAAAACCTTACCACTAAATGTATTTCATCTTTTGGCTAAGTACATGCATATTATAAATGGAAAGTGACCACACTAACATAAATACTTTTACTTCTTTTAGTTAACTACATGAATATACATATGGTTTAACAACTTGAATGCCCTATCGTTATTAGCCAAACTGAAAAAAGCTTTGACACTTTAAGTATATGCTTTTGCTTATTTTTTCTAATTATACACATATGATATATGGAATGTGACTATACTATCATACATGCTTTTACTTTTTTTGGTTGTAATAGCATATATATTATATATGTAAAGTGATCATACTAATATACATACTTTTTGCTCTGTTTAGCTAATACATACACCTACAAAAAAAAAAAAAAAAAAAAAAAAACTACATAAATTGGATATATAATTAAAAAATAGAATCAAATCTACTATATTGAAAAGCAGTTATTGCATTAATTAAACAAAGCACTTATTTTTTTTTTATTGCTTACATGTATTGTTCTTTCTTAAAATTATACATCTATTTACACTTTCCATTTTTTTTTTTTTGCACTTAAAAAATAATGACCTTTCTAATAAATGAGTAAAATGGGTCAATTGTTAGCATTCATTTTTCTAGCTAGTGTCAACTTGAAGCCGAGAAAATAAAAACTCATAAGGTGTGATCTAATCATGTATATTAGTAATGTTACAGGTGTCGAATCGTCGATAGTGTTTTGGGGTGCAGTAGCACCGTGGACCTATAAATACAGAAACTCGGTTAGTGATATGCTGGAGGTTATCTAACTCAGCTACTCCAATATCTAAAGGGTCGTTCACCTTATTGAATGAAATAACAATGTAATGAATAGCCATTCCTAATGAATTGCATAAGGATGTAATAGGTCATGTATGACATTATTCATTTGGATGTAACGAATTACTAATACATTATTCATTTGATTAAATTAAAATAAATAGCTCATGAATTGATAAGATAAATATAAAAAATGCCCTTACCTTTAATATATATATATATATATATCTATTACAAGATATATAATTAAACATATATCTATATATTTAATACAAATTATATAAATTTTAATAGTAATATATCTATAAATATATAATATGTTATTTGTAATATATATTCTATATATGTTAATAGAAAATTTAATTTTAATATTATATTAATAGAATATTATATATGCTATACCTATCACATAAAGCAAGGAAAAGTACCAAGTTAAAAATAATGTTATCAATATAAAGACCTAGGAATATAAACAACCTTGAACTTTAATTCAATAAGCTAAAATTCAAGCTTACCAATAATATGATGGGAAATGGTTTATTCAGCATTGTAAGTTTGTCTGCTGAAGCATATCGTAATATGTATCTAAAAGCATCAACATATAAAAAAGGGATCGATAAAAGTATTCAAAAGTAACCTAAAATAATTCAAGTCATGAATTCTTAACACTATATGGACTCTAACATAATCCAAATTCATGCGTTTCTGAAACTATGCGGACTCCAAAATGTCCCTAACATAATCCAAATGATCTTCTTATTCAAGTTCATACAGCAATGCTAAATTGTCCTTCTGCTTAGGCAACTTGATCAAAGCAGCTTTTAACTATTGTTGCATTAGACCTCAATAATTCGAAGAAATTTGTTTAATCTTTTCACTTCCTTGCTTGTCTCATCAACTAACGGGCACTTTACAGCACAATCTATACTCTTCTTCATATCCCTCATGCCAATCTCAAAGCTTTTAATAACATTTGATAACTCAGATATTGCATCATCTCTAAACAAGCTTTGTTTCCTTTTTTGTACTAGAATGAGTGGCACTATGATGGGACGAGTGATCATCTTTGTGAACTTTGTGAATCAAGAACTACGTAGACCAAAGAAAAATATGAATGTAAAGGACATTCTGTATTGAAATGTATTATGAAATAGCTCAATTCATTATAGAGAACGAAGAGAATAAGTGTTTATATACTACAAACTAAAACTTCTAATGAACAAACAAAATACACCAATTAATGTAGACATGCAGACCACTCTTCTAAAGACATGTGATGAATAAATATATAGCTTATCAGCATATTCTCCACAACCTCCCCTCAAGTTGAAGCTTCTTGAAGACCTAACTTACAATAACAATGCTGAAACTGATTAACTGAACAACACTTAGTGAAGATGTCCAACAACTAAGAAGAAGAAGGCACAAACTCTAGAGAAAGAAAACCACTAGAGATATGATCATGAAAGAAGTGAGCATCAATATCAGTATGCTTTGTATAACCATGGAGACAAGGTTTTTGACCCACTTGAATACCGGATTTATTGTCACAAAATAAGCTAATAGGAAAAGGAAAAGGCACTTGTAAATCACGTAAAATATAAGAGGTCCAAAGTAGCTCTTTAATGGTGGATCCCATGCATCTATACTCAACCTCAATAGTAGATGTGACCACTATATATTGTTTCTTGGACTTCCAATAAGCTAAACTATCACTAAGAAGGACATAAAAACCAGTAAGAGACTTTCTATCAAAAGTAGAGGAACCCTAATCAGCATCACAAAAAGCATGTAATTGCAAGGAATTATGATGTAGATAAAATAAACCTAAATCAGCAGATCCTTCAAGGTATTGAAGAAGATGCATAGCGGCAGCAAAATGAAGTGCAATCACTTGAGACAAAGCCTAACTTAGTTTATTGACAGCAAATAAAATGTCAAGACGAGTAAGTGTTACATAAAAAAGTCGACCAATAAGCCTTCTATAAGGAGAAGGATTTGCTATAATGTCTTCAAATGATTTAACCAATGGAAAATTAGATCGTAATGGCAAAGCCACTGGTTTACATCCAAGTAAACCTGCTTCTATCAACAAATCAAACAAAAACTTCCATTGATGAACAAGGAGACCATCAGTTGCTTGATAGAGTTCTAACCCAAGAAAAAAAAAAAAACAAGCAAAGCCAAGATCTTTGATTGTGATAGTAGAATAAAGACCAAACTTCAATTAAGAAATCATTCCTTCATTATTACCAATAGTAAGCATGTCATCTCCATACAAAAGAACAACTAAAAAAGCTCCTAAAATACACAAAGTGAACAAGGAATGATCACTTGCTGATTGAGAAAACCCACGACCAATTAGAAATTGAGATATTTCATAATTCCATAGTCTAGAAAATTGTGTTAGCCCATACAAGGACGTTAAAGACAACACACTTCACCCTTTTTAACCCTTAGAACAGCCTAGTGGAGGAACCATGTATATTTCCTCATTTAAATGACCATGTAAGAAAGCATTGTTAAGTCAATTTGAAAAATAGGCCAACATCTAACTGTAGCTATAGCAAGTAAAATAAACAATAGTGAGCTTAGCAATCGAAGACTAAAAGTACCATGATAATCAACTCCTTCTACCTATGTAAAATCCTTAGCTACTAATTTATAATGCCCAATTGAACCATTGGGTCTATATTTGATCTTATAAACGCACTTGCAACCTATAGGTGGTAACTCTACTAAATCCCAAGTATGATTTAATTCAAGGGGTATAAGCTCCTTTTTCATAGCGTCTATCCAATCTTTATGCTTAGATGCTTGCTCATAACAATAAGGATCTTAAATAGATAATACATGTGCTAAGGAAAAAAGAAATCATTAGAAGCAGAGTATGTAGTAAAAGGAAAAAGAGAATATGGTGTAGAAGTTGAAGTAGGTATAGTTGAACTACTATGCACAAAAATGAATATAATCCTTTAACCAAGCTGGAGGATAACATTCTCTATTAGACCAATGCTAGACAAAATGATCAGAATTAAAAGGAGACATTGATGAAGAAATTGTTTGATACGCTAGGAACTTAATCACTAATGTATCAATAAAGAAATCTCTAAGACATAACAAGTATTAGGGTTTTCTATGATAAAGATAGGTTCTTCCAATCCTCCGATATAACTTACCAAAAATGGTAAAGTAGGTTCTAACACTTGCAAATAACTTATATGACTCATAATTGTCCACTCTGTTTTGCAACTCACTACAATTAAAGATTGATAAGAATTAGAATTTCAAGGAATACTCTCAAGAAGAGAAAATTCCATTCAACTAATTCAAGATTTGTAAAATGTTTACAAATAAAGCCCTTTATATACTCATAGGAAAAATAGTATTTGATAAACCAAATCTAACAAAAGAGACCTAATAAAATAAATGAAAAATATTAAATAAATCTAATTGTAGGCGTCGAAACATCCTCCATCACGGCCGAAATGCGGGGTATGATCATCTCTGATCAGTTTTCTTCATGTTAATTACGGTCATGGAATAGGATGTGATCTATAGGATCACAAGCATCATAACAAGTATCAGCCCAAAGGATACCCTAAACGTAACAGTCCACCGCATGCTAAACGAGACTTAGAATCACAACCACAGTAATTCAAAAGTTTGTATTAAATGCAAGGCGTTCCCTTATGACAATAGAATACATATGCAGTTAGGGATAGATAGTTCAACTGGATAGTATAAGAATAGAAACATAAACCACATATATCACAGGATCATTTACAAAATACTAAGGGGCATTCTCCTGCAAAATAATAAGTCCAAATATCAGTTATATATATATATATATATATATAGCAACCCAAGCGTTTAGGTTTTCTATGAAAGTCTATATAAAGCTAATCATAAACTTCTAAGGGAAAATTCCTAACTTCATGTTATCTGATTTGGCCAAGTCCGAGGACACAACCATATGTATGGGAACTACATAAAAAAGAAGCCATGGGGTATAAGCTATGCTAGCTTAGTGAGCTTCACTTCCAAAAATTAAATAGTCACTCCAACAATGAGGCAAACAAGTTATATTAGACAATCATATGAAATACACAAACACGTGAGCATACAATACATAGGACTTTCCGAAAGTATCTAGTAGTAGCGATCCAGAGACAAGAATTCTTTCGATTGAAGGTCACCTAAACGAAGGAAATACCTAAATGAGTATTTCAAACCATAACTAATTCCAAACTATTAAATAAAAACTCTTAAGTTCGTAATTTTCATGGTAAATGGAAATCTCAATTTAAAACGGCTATAACTTAATCATTTCAGCTCGGAATTTAGCAAATAAGCTATCGATTTCTATCTACTTTAAAATATCTATCTATTTATGATGTTATTCATAAGTTTTGGAAACTTTTAGGTCTTTCAAAGTTCGAATCAAATATGATCAGTAGCTTAAAATTGTATTTCTAAAATTGTTTTGTGAAATTTGCATTGTTCCCACTAAGTATATTATATGGGCATGCAATATTTGCACGTTATTATCATGAGTGACATGATGTGAACTATCTACATGTATATCCTTAATGGTTTTTTGTTGAAAAAGAATTTTTGGAAAACCTTTACTTTATAATAACTTCAAGAACACTTGGTTGGGAAAAATTAGCTTTATCTCTTTCAAAATCATCCATATTTTTGCTAAGATAAAGCCTTAATGACTTATATATCTAATACCTTCACTGTCTTAATAAAATTCTTCATTTAAGAGTTAGGAGATAGATGTTTAAATATGGGTTTTTCCTAGTGACTAATTTTACACAATTTTTAGGAAATGAAAATATTGTTTTATCTATGTTTGGAAATCTTTCCTTTGTTTTAGGTTTATACTTTGATAAAATCCATTTACTTTTATCAAAATCAAGTCTTTATTACATCTATTTCCTAGGGCTTCTATTTTTCTATTAAAATTCTCATTTTAGAAATTGAAATAGGTGTTTAAATAGGGATCATTTTTAGATCCAATTTTGAAACTTATTTTTGAGATTATTTCTGTGTAAAACTCATTTAATCTTTCTAAAATTGAATCCTAAGGCTTCCATTTCTCTAATAAAACTCTTTTTAGGTTGGAAAATAGGTGTTTACTTGGCATTTCACCCTAGTTATGAATTTCAAGCTTATCGGGTTGGAACAAGTTCTAACTTATCTTTTATGACTTTTTCTTGTTTTAAAATTTCTCTTAGTAAAAATAAGCTCAACTTATAAAAATCATTCCTTTATGATACCTATCACCGAAGCCCTTCATTTTACATGTAAGATCTTCATTTTGGAGTTGGAAAATAGATTTTTTAAATAGGTTTCTCTTTCCACTCGAATTTTCAAAAATCATTTTTTTTGTTGAAACTAAAATATATCTTGAACTTTTTAACATATTCTCATTGTTATCAAGCTTCTACAAGTCTTTTATGTACATAAGACAAAAATCTATGGCATTTATATACTCTAAACAAATAGATCTACTATGTTATTCGTGTCATGGATGCAAATGCAACATAAACACTATGTAGATGAGTCTATTGGAAGAGTATATGTATAAAATATCCATAAGAAAAACATAAAGCAATATTATAGCAAAATAATAGTAGAACAACTTAAATATAGAGATCCACAACATTGTGATGGTAAGAATATCATGCTTAAGTGCTTCCACATCCCTAGCATAAAGCTCATGAGGATTTTAGTGGAACCACACATGTATAATCTTGCCATGACATGTTTTATTGTGTAGGGTGTAGATCTATTACCTGTTAAATATTTGGAGTAAGAAAAACTTGAAGAAAATGTGTGTGTGTGTGTGTTGTGTGTGTGTGTGAGAGGGAGGGGAAGGCTCAAGGCAATAAGAGAAGAGAGGGAGAGAAAAAGACTTTTTTCCAAAAGTTTAATTTTGTGAGAAATGAGAGAAAGTGAAAAAGTGAAAGGTAAAAGAGAGATTATATCGCAAAATAATTAGGGTTTTTGTGTGATTATTTAATAAAGAAAATGAAACTAATTGAAGGTATGTAGGGGGGGGATGGTGCCGGATTTGGAGAGGGGGAGAGAGAGAGAGATGTATTGATTTGTTTTGTGTAATAAAATTCAAATTTAATAAGTAATTTAAGAAGTAAAAGTTGTATTGGAAAAGAAAATGTAAGGAAAATGATGTAAGATTGTAAGAATAGGTTTTAAGGATATAAGAATAGGGTATGGGTAGTTGTACTTGGTGAATAGTGTGATAGAAATCAAAAAGTACATTAAACAATTAAATTATCGGTAATAATGAAAATATGATAAAAGGCTATAACTATAATTTTTATAATCCGAAAAATTCCTATAGTTATATTTTTTAATTCCTTATTAAATTTCAATCCTAAATGGTCCTACATAATATTTTTCTATTTCCTAGTCCCAGGGACCGATTTTCAAAAACAAATCCCAATCAGGTCCAAAACAAATGAATTTCTCTAAAATCTAATTTTTTTATGTTTTCATAAATTATTTAGGCCTATATTCTAGAGCTAACTCATTTCTATTGTTCCGAGGTTTCGTTCTCAGGATTGCTGGACTTAGGGTTTTCAGGTCTAGCTAGTCCTAGAGTATTCTTTTAGGGTTTCGGTTTCTGATTCCAATCTTCGAAACCGAATTCGGGTTGCTAAAGAACGAGAGCTTACAATGAGTCTTCAAGACCGTATTCTCCATTGATCAGCATCACAGTACTTAATACGGACTTCATCATGGGTATCTAGGGCGTGATCTTGGTTGACTTCACTTCAGAATAGATCACAGGCTTTGTTACGAGCATAATCTCTAGCTCTACAAGGTCACCTTCTCCAATGCGGCCATAATGTGCAGCTTTTCCACTTCCTTCATAATTATGTCCATATTTCACACAAAGTGACATACTATTTCCTATGTGATGAATTTCAAAGCCATAAAGGAAATAAATCTCATCTTCATAAAGCTAATTTGTCAAAATCATTCGTGTTAAACCCTGTAATCTCCTTGCTCTAGTTCTAGTAATAAGATCTTAACTTGATTCTCATCATAATTTTTGTATCAGAGGAAGATGAGGATATAGGACTAGACTATTCTAAAGACCCAAATTGCACCTGGATAAGGAATATCATCACAAGATAGGAGAATATGTGGATGTTGTATAAGAGAATGAGTAGGAGTATGTGTATTAGCAATAGGAACGGATACATAGAAAGGAAAAAATGTTCATGAAACGCGACATCTCGACTACTAACAACTTTCCTCTCTTCTAAATCATACACCTTGTAACCATTTTCACCATATAAGTACCCTAAGAAGATGCACTTAAGACCACAAGCATCAAATTTATCCTTTTAAGGTGAATGATTAGCAATGTAGCACAAACAATCCATAACTTTAAGATGAGTATAGTTTGGTTTCTTATGGAATAAAACCTCAAATAGGGTCTTCCAAGTCAAAACGTGTAGAGGCATAAGATTTATAAGGTAAGTGGCTATCAAGATGCATTCCCCCTACAAAATCTTTGGTAAATTGGCATGAATTTGCAAAGCTCTAGCTGTATCAAGCAAATGAAAATGTTTTCTTTCAACTCTTCCTTTTTGTTATAAGATATATATACCATAGAAGGTTGATGGACAATGCTTAAGTCATGAAAAAGAGATTAACATGCATGAGATAAGAGTTCAACTCCATTATCGGATCTAACTACTTTGGGCTTATCCGAGAATTGTGCATGAATCATCTTAAGAAATTGAGCAAAACAAGATAAAGTTTGTGACTTATGACGAATTAGAAAAGTCTAAGTACAATAAGAGCAATCATCAAGAATGCTAAGAAAATAAGTAGCACAACAAATGGAAGCAATAGAAAAGGGGGCCCAAATATCAACATGAAGTAATTCAAAGAGTAGAGCTGAATGATTTATACTACGCTTAAAAGGTAATCGATGTAATTTTTCTTATGAACAAGTATCATAAAAAAAATTCTTATTTGAAAAGGTTTTACAGCCATCTAAGTGACACAATTTCGACAAAGATGAGTGACCAAGTCTATCATGATACAATTTCAACAAAGTATCATCATTACAATAAATTGAATTAATTACATTGGACAAAGACGATTTATAGTCCTTTAAAAGATGCATTTCTCCTACTGGATTAACTTGCAAGATATACAATCCATGCATAGCTTTAGCTAAAGCTACAATCGATTTAGTTTGAGGGTCTTGGAAATTCAAGAAATGAACATCAAGATAAGCAATTAGCTGACTGTCAAGTAATAGTTTGTGAAATGATAAGAGGTTATCTTTGAAGTCGAGAACATATAAAACATGTTGTATGGTTAAAACCTACTTCTTGAATAGGTTTAACTTATCCATCTAGTAATTGAATTGAAATGGGTTGAGGAGTCATATGATCCTTAGCACTCATATCAACAACCTAAGCAACCACATTATTATTTGCATCATTCAAATAGAAATAATTGAGAATCGTACCAACAAATTCCATAGTTGCTTGCATCATATTTGCATTTTTTTGTTTGAGATCCAAAGCCTTAAGGAATTCTTAACAAACGGTTGATACTAGATTAGAATCAACACCCTTCCAGCAACATCAGTACTTGTTGAATCTATATCTAAAGGAGTCTCAAATTGAGGAGGACTAGTTTTATCAACAAAACAATGAGCTGCTTGCCTAGATTGTCTTTTAGTAATCATTTTCCCCTTGTACCAATCTAGATAACCAATTAATTGGAAACAATTTTCAATAGAGTGACCCTCTGTTTTACAATGTTTGCAAAATTGTTTTGATTGATTCTTCAAAAACTTCTTTTCAAACTGATTTCTTCCAGCTTTAGGCTTATTGGCTAAATAAGTAGAGACATCCATATCAGTTGAGCTATGTATAAATAACTTTTTGTCTTTCAACTTGTTGAACAAGATAATATACCTTGTTGACAACAAATAATTTCGTGTTGTCATATCCTTCATTTAATCCCATAAGAAATTGAATTAATCTATTTTCCATCTCATACTCTTGAATTCTATTTTTAAGACGACAAGTACAAAACTCAATCTTTCCACAATCATAGCATGCAATGCTTGTAATTCATCCCAATTTCTTTTCAATTTATGTAATAAACTCCTATGGACTGATTCTTATCTAACATTACTCAATTACATTGCAATTGAAAAACTAAAGGTCCATTCCTTATCCAAATTGTTCAGTAATTTTATTCCACAACTCGCACACAGATCGATCATTAAGATAATTCTATGAAAATTTAGTTTGCATTGAACTCAAAATCTAAGCACACACCATACTGTCACTTTGATTCCAACACACAAAATCAACAGAATTTTGACTAGGTTGAACAATAGTTCCATATATAAACCCTAGCTTCAATTTTGCTTTTTAGTTAAGCTACTTCATGTCAAATAATTCATTCCATTGAAAAGAATATTTCCAATAACCATATTAGGATTAATGAAGAAATATACAAGGGATCTCTATTCGTAGATTCAATTGTTGATTTTAATTTATATTTGCATAATATCCATGATAATGAATAGACAGTATAAAGCTCAACAAAGCAAGAGACTATGGAGAGATCTTACCAGAGGCGCTTTGATACCATGTGAACCTTATGAAACAAGAACTACATGAATTGAAGAAGAAGATGAATAAAGGAAATTTTGTATTGAAATGTATTGTGAAATAACTCAGTTCATTATAGAGAAAGAAGAGAATAGAGTGTTATATACTGCAAACTAAAACTTCAACTAGCAAACTAAACACACCAATCAGATGTAGACATGTGCACCAATCTCTTAAAGCTACGTGACAAATAAATATATGACTTATCAGCATATTCTCCGCAATCTTCAACTCTCATTGGCAACTCATCTGCAACGTCCTTATAGGTGCTTCTTCTCTATCCAACTCTTCATTGACATCTTCATCGATTTGTGCATTTTGACCTATGGCCCGATCTTTTTCTATATCATGGAGGACTCTTCTAAGTAAAGAAAGCTCCTATTCATAAAATTAGCAGCATCTCTATAGCTCTACAGATAAAACAAAATTTCAATCTAAAATACATTATAACTTGTAATATTAATCATGGCCAACAATCTGAAACTAGGCATATAATTCAAATAAATATATGGACAAATAAACATTGATTATGAAAAGGCACTAATAAGAACAATGGAATAATATCGGGCCAAAGGTGTAAAACCATAATGGACCTTTTTAAAAAGATACAGAATACTCAAACACTCACCAAAAGTACTGATAAGATCATCATAACACTAGTCACTAGCATACCAAAATAAATGCAATCAGATTTACTACCAAGATTTTTGTTTAGATATCGTCAATTTAAAACATGTAATTTTTCCATTGATAAAGTCATCTGTATGTGTCCATGCCGAGAATTATAGGATCAACTCTAGTTCCTCCTTGTCCTTAAGAAAAACACAGCAAAAGTCTTCTATTTTACATAATAACGTACATAAACAAGCAATTTCATTAACGTGTCAAGCCTTCTCTAACTTATAATCGAGTCAGCAACCCCAAAGGAAAAGAAACTCAAAATCAAGTATAATTCACTTATGAGGAGGGTAATAAGTATAAAAAGAAACTCAAAGTCAACTCTACATTAGCTTTCTTTTTCCTTTCATTTAGCTATTATCATATATTTTTTTGCCAACAAAGATTATAAAAATACGTAAGCAATGAAATGATCAAATGTTATATTTTCATCTACAATGTGTGATGGACTTTATAATTTTATATATTACAGAATTTGGCGTAACAGCAGAATATTAACATGAGCATTTGTTGTTGTCTTCATTATTAAAAGAAACATTGTCCAGTTAATGCGTGATACTTGTTAAAAATGAATATTGCCCAATTCTAGCTAGACAATTCTAATCACATCAATTCCTCTTCATATTGAATCGAATGTTTTCTAAATCATTAACACAACTATAATATCAATCACCGGGAAATATGACAAAATATTTGAAAGCATCAGCAAACCAACAGTACCATGAGAAAAAACAAATGTCCAAAACCTACGATCATCAAATTTAGTTGTCTCGCATAAAATTCAATCAAGTTTTTATCGAACAAACAATAATTTAATTTTGAAGAACCGAGTTTACATACCGATAAGTATGCATCCTGCACTTGCTTCTCAATGGTACCATCTTCCTGATGGATCCCATCCAAACCCACTAGTTGTTTTTCCCATAGACCAATGATACATTACACTCTAATCTTTCTTTCAGGATTCAATGTGTGATTCAACATGTGATTTTGCTTTCAAACCACAATTTGGTAACATATAGAGAAGCAACGTCTCCAATTCATTAAGATATCCACTTCTAAAGCCAATGTCAACAGTATGTGCTCCATTGTTATACAATTCCATCATATTGTGATACCCTTCAAATATAACGTAACAAAAATCTAAACATCAATGTACCTTTTAGTGTAATGGCTTGAAGTTCATCTGAACTCTAAAATTAAGCGTGCTTAGTGAAGAGCACTCCTAGGATGGGTGACCTCCTAGAAATAGCTGGCACCAAAGACAAAACCGTGAGGTATTTTGACAAAGCAAATAATAGCTTGATGGGTGGAGTTTCGGTCATTATAGGTGGCATTAAAGTAGTTCATTAGCTAGATTAAGGGAGCTAAGTGTTATATAGGACAAAGTGCCTCAGAGTCGAGGTATCTCTTGAGCCCGTATGGAGCACCTCTAGTATCCTCCAACCAAGTGTGGTTTCGGAACTTGCGTAACAAAACTGATGTGGACATCATTTCTATAAGTGAGGGAATATGTGATGCCCCTAAAATATAAAATAGTAGAACTCTAATCATCGAGGCGTCTTTTAGTGTAATAGCTTAGAGTTCTATTAGAACTCTAAAGTTAGGCATGCTTAGTGGAGAGCACTTCCCAAATGTGTGACCTCGTAGGAAATAGCTACTACCAAAGATAAAACCATGCAGTATCTTGCCAAAAGCAGACAATACCTCGATGGATGGAGTTCCGAGTTGTTACACATACATTCATCTAGTGCGTTGTCTTCAATAACCGTCCAATTTTTTTTATACCCTTTTTTGCTTTAGCTTCCATTTGTGCACATTCTATTCTAAATAAAAGAACAAACATAGATATCCACAAAAATATAATAATAATATAACAATAGCAATAGGACAAATTGCAATAAAGGAAAATAACATAACATCAATATGAAAATTTCATAGTTTCAAATGACAAATCATAAAGTCACATAGAATAACAATATATCAAAAAGAATGTACACTGAAAGCCTCATCTTACATCTTAGTAACAAATATTGAATATAGTTTAGAAATTCACTTCTATATATTCTAACTACGATTTCTTCCACTCCAATCATTGAACATTTTAGTTGCTAGTTGTTGTCTCCAAGATGTCCATGCATCATGACTTCCTAAGGTTCTAATAATTTCATCCTCATTATCTACGTTGTTTTCTGGAATGAACAAAGGCTATTTCATCCTAATGAAGTTCTGGAATGAGCAACAAGCAAGTATTACATGATTGTGAATTTGCTCGATAAAATGATGGACTTCACAGAATACTCTGTCTCATTTTAAGCAAGCCAAAGCATCTCCCAATCACATTTTTGGCAGAGGCATGCCTTAAATTAAGATCTTGGTTGATGACCTTGGTGCCATTCATTTAAATGATACATTTGACCCTTAAATGACGCCAAAAATCCCTCACAATTGAGATAACCTCCATCAACCAAATAATAGCATGCTATATGAGTGAAAGATGGAGGTGGACTATGTTTTAATAAAGATACTTTTAAAGAAAACAAAATTTAAAATCTTTTAAGTTACAACAAATCATACTTTATGGTATTTTAAGCCCATTTCTCCTAATCATTGCATCCCAAAGTATTCTACTATCAGTAGCAAAGCTTTCCTACCCAGGCAACATATAAACAAAAAGCATATTTAGTGTTCAAACACCTCGAACACATTAGTTGCAATCTTAGCTTTTCAAGTTCTATATTGACGCTTGTCTTTTATTGGCACTTTAATTTGGATGTTTGTTCCATCAAAAGTACGTAAACATTTCTTAAGAAAAAAATATGGGTAAAGTCTATAATGATTTTTTATTAAGTTTTTATTAATTTAGTGATCAATATGGGATTTTTTACCTTGAAACATTTCCATCGCTCATCAGTACAATTC
Organism: Combretum micranthum; assembly: GCA_024138025.1. Lineage (NCBI taxonomy): Eukaryota > Viridiplantae > Streptophyta > Magnoliopsida > Myrtales > Combretaceae > Combretum > Combretum micranthum. The sequence continues at coordinate 159,320 of JAMXBD010000384.1, forward strand.
TTACGAATGGGTTCATGCCTCTTTAATAGGTGATTACTTAATTGGAGAGAGGCATTCAATACATTGTAAAAATATTTACTCATATTGCTCCAGACCACCTAAAATTATGCTTATTGACTCTATTCTTCAAATGGTAAGCAAGTATATGCAAGAACATTGCAACTTGCTCATCTACATGTATTTTCCTTATGGATTTCAACCCTCCTATACCCTTTAACATCTCACAAAGTTTGAAGAAAGCATGCCTATCTAATCCCAACTGCTCAATACATGTCACATTATCACTATGAACAAGTCTCCTAATATATTCACATTGTTGGGAGGAATATAAGCTATAAAACTCTACACGAGACCGGTAAAAATGCAAGGCCAAAGCGTAAAATAAAAATTATGTGGCATGTAAATTAATATTCCACACCTAAAGCTAAAAGAAAACAAGCGATTTTCTTTTTCCTCCATTGATCATCAACATGCAAACAGGCTTAGTCCATCACTGCGAAAAGCACAAATATGCCTACATAACAACTAAAGGTGCTCTATAATGTAGAGAACAATGTGGAGTTCATACCCTAAACTTTTAAAAATAATAATAAAGGAAGTATTTGTGCTATACAGAGCCTGAGAACAAACAATCCATAAAGATCTAAATTGGCTATTTCATATTTTGTAAAATCTATTAATTAAATCAGCTACTAAAATGGTCACTTACCAGTTTTTGGGGATGAGCACCACCAAATACTATGCATCAATAAATATTTTTCATTAAGACTGATCAAATATACCCTATAAAAAGCAAAGTATACCCAATTTTTAGCTTCATGCATGAATCATATGTTCATTGTTTAAAATATTACAGATCTATTTTAGGTATATATATTAGCATCACTCAACTAGAAAATGAATTTTTCTAGTTCAACAGTTCATATGTGATTAAAAGCAATGACATATCACTAGAGTGGCTTAAGGAGATTCAAATCCTTTTTGTTCTTGTGTCTCTTATTTTATTCATCTTAGGAGCAAAGCAAAGAGATCTACAATCATGGAGCCTATAGAAGAGCATGAGAGTTTAGAAAGCTATAATGTGTCAACTGTAGAAGTATCAATCTGAATGTTTGTATGCCTTTGCATTTTTAAAATCTATGGACCTAGGTACCATATCTTATTGCTGCAAGTAGCACATGTACATAATATGTTGGTCATTGTGACTCTACTAGGTTGAACTCCTAAATTCTACATATCATAGGACAAGATTCAATGATTTCTAGCTGCTAAGTCATAGCACTCTTCTGATTAGATTGTTCCATGTAATAGCATTAGCTCATCAAAGACCACCTTTGTGAACCACAGTGCATAGACTGGCATACATATGCTCATCAGAGACACATACCACCAACTTTATCCAAGTAAATGCTTAAAAAACGGACAATGGGTTAAACTGTACCTATGCTCATGCAAACAAAGTATTGCAAGTGGTCATATCACAAACAAATTGCAATAGTTGGACTCATATTAAGTTTGGCCCACTTAATATGAGTACTTGACACAATTAAAGAAACCTTAAAAATCCTTTTTCAAAAATCATTTAAAATTGACTTAGGGCCACCACTAACCAAAGTTGGAAAAAATAAAATTAGAGTTAGCCAAGCGAGCCAACTATAATTTAAGATATTGGTCCATGGACTTTTCGAAAAGAAAAAAATCAATTTTCAAAACAATTAAACCGAAAGATTTTAGACTTGGGCTTCTATTACACCTAAAGAAGTTGCCACTGATGGGTTTTTAAAATATATATGGGTCTTGATTAATATATTATTTCTTTAAACACATATTTATATACATATGATAAAAATATAGACAATAATGAAATGATAGAAGTTTACTTGGAATTCGCCAAAATTTAATAACCTGAAATGTTTAAAGTTAGTAATAAATAATTAAATTCCTGAAAATGACAAGAAATAGATAAAGTTAGTAAAGATAGATAGAGAATAATAAATAATATTAAATACATAAATGATCTTATTGAATGATAATAATACATGAAATATGTTAAAAATGCTGAAAATACAATAATGCGAAAAATAATTTTTCATATTTTTTATGGTTGCTCCGTAGATAGCTATGTATCTGCCATGCCATAATCAAACCATCGTAATTCGTTTTTATTTTATAAAATTTGAGTGTGTTGGATAGATATTAATATTCAAAAATTGCTAGGGTTACATATTTTAGTCAATTTAATTTTATTCATTAAAAATTATTAGGATGCCTAAATTTAAAGGTCCAATTTTTCCTTAAAACACCTAAATGCAAATTCTTTTTTTTTTTTTAATGTCAACTAAGGATTTTTATTTATGAAAATATGTCTATGCGAAAAAATTAGTTATCATGCAATATGTAAATATGACTAATATGCTAATTCTAAAATCTTGATTTTTATTACTAAAATGGAATTTCCATGGGAGATCTGATTTTAATAAAACATGTCATGCCAAATCCTCAATGTTCAACCGATCAGAAAATGTGATTGCTAATACATAATGTATAACCTGTGTGGGGGTATGATTCAGATGCAATGATCACGTGCGTGCCACGTGACTATTGTACTACATGTGACCTAGGGAAATAATACGTGCAAGGGTGATCAGGAAAGAATCGTGTAGGAAGGAGGAGTGGGCAAACTCAATAGCTCTAACACACGTGTAATAGGCGAGGAAGCTAGAAAGCATTAACCTCACTAGATACCACGAATGTCATGTGTATTCTTAAGTGATCAAGTAATTGATTCACAAAAATGGAAATCCGATCACGATGGTGTTTGTCCAAGATTTCACTTATCCAAATGAGGTAAGGACTAAAGGTATTTATAGAATATCTAGCTGTCGATGTCATCCGTAGATGAGACAGACGACCAACGGCTAGGATGAGTCCCTTTCATTATGGATATGGATATGGGCTTCCTTGTGGACCCAGGCCTATTGAGGCCTTTATTTGTAATGTGTGTGAGCCAATTTGAGAAATGTTGGAATTGGGCAGGCTAATTCTAACGAGCCCTACTCCAAGCCTACCATGCCAAACTCCCATGATAATCCCAATTAACATGGCCTATCTCTTTGGGCCCTGTCACATTAGCCCAAAAAAATAAATCCAAATAAAAATTAAGCTTAAAGCCTTTACAATTGAATTCATATATCTACATTTTGCGCCCTGACCAAAATCCTTTGAATCGAATCAAAGGGGTTTGGGCACTAACATACCCTTTTACAAATAGCCAAGGCTTTCGTTGGCACATATGCACTGTAATATAGCTGCGTTGTTGCCTAGCATATTTTCATGGCTAAGCATGTTATTTTGCTTGTAAGCTATATTACAAGAGTTTGGCACTTGTGTTATGGAATAATCAATATGATTTTCCTTATTTATGAGTTCACAACATCATGCATCATAGAAGTAGATGCACCATTTTGATTGATTGTGACTAGTACCCTAAGGTGGCATAATGGATAAGTCTTCTCTAACTTCATGTCAACCAATTTGTTCTCTCCCTTTGATTTGCATGACTAGTCTATCACCGAGTTCATTTGCTTCTTATCTATATCCATTTTTGTATTCCCATTTATTCTTGAAATCTTGGCTTGCTCGTTGCATCATAAGAAATTAAGACCTTACTCCTGATTATTTCTCTATTTCTTCAATTCATACATGACTTTACTATCTTATCTAAATCAATTTACATTGGATGTATACGCATATTTATATATATTTTGACATTTTCTTTTTCTAGTCCCATGTAGAATCTCGATTCTCATGAAATTTCCTTTACTAAATTTTGCACCAGATGTGTGTCGGTCTTACTGTCCGATACATCCATTATCATGGCTTGATAAATGCATTTGGATTTCCACCATCAATAATACAATTTCACCTATGCCATCCACTTAATGGATACGTGTCTCAAGGTAACAGCACACAAAATACAACATTTTATTTTATTTCACCCTCACGTGACACCCCGTCCGATATAACAATTTCCATTTAAGCATCATCTCTTTCGCATTTCTTTTTATTCCATCTGCACATTACCAATACAAGTATTGTACGAGCCACATCCTTTGTTCCAAATCATAGCAAATTCATGAGGACTAGCATGTTCCATGTCTCTTTCCTTGTTTCTCATCCACATAGAGACAAACATGAAACCAACGTTAGACTCTTGCTCATTCCTCTATACAGACTAGGCACGTCCTTTTTTTTTTGTTTCTTTCTCCTTGCTTCGTTTTTTTTTATATCCTTGCCTCAACTACATGTCTGATCCCCAATACAAAAGAAATCGTATTGCTTGTTCTTATCTAATATCATGAACTTCCTGCATCATCACCATTCATTTAATCATTGTTGTGTCGCAATCTTATTGTGTGATGGTGGTATGCTTTGTCATTGCAGCTCAGCGAGGTCAGTTCTATCATAAATAAGCTTAGTTGACTTTCTTTATGGAGCTCCTTTTTTCAGTTGCTAGTGTCTGAAATTGCATGTTTTAGATGTTTTGTTTGATGTTGTGAGTTTCTTTTTTCATTCCTGATTTCGCTTGTCCAAAAACGCATGATAGATGACTTGCTATGGACATTTCATCATAGAATGACTTTGAGCGATAGCCTCTTTGTTTCTCTTGTCCGAGCCTTTCATACAATAATAACTTATAAAAGTTGTATAGGTAAATTCATCGAGGACCAGGCCAATTTACTGCATCTCCTCAAAGAGGCCACTTGTTTCATCAAGTCTCTTTTCTCCACAATAACCTTAAGCGTTGGGTAGGTAATCGAATCTGGCTTTATACCTTTGCTAATCATCTCCTGCTTCATTTGGAATGCCTTCGCCAATTTTTTATGTCCTTTATCATTTCTTCCTGTAAAATAAGTGGTTGATGGAAGTTTCCTGCTTTACAGTTTCCATTTATGAGGCATTGTAAGTTGGTTTATTAGGAACAAAAACCTTTATTATTCATTTCATCCAAAACCTCACTCGTTTCCTTCATCTTCCGTTCTCGGGCACAAACCATGAGAGTTTATTGTCGTTCCATGCGCTTAGTTGTTGTGCGTTCTTGATGGTTGACCTTGTCCCTTTAATTTTCTTCAAACCCAAACATTTTTTTTAGTTTTTCAAACTCTCTATAGAATTTCCTTCTATGAAAAATGGTTCCTCTTTTGCTGTGACTTTAGATTTAGTGTAATAACTCAATATTTAGTTGATCTTGGTTGCTAAGAAAGCCTTAATCAGTGTTTGTATCGTTGGACTTAGGCATTACTGATGTGCTTGGCTTGCTGTGTGTTAGGTCGTTGATTCTTGAAAATCAGCTTCACGAGTGTTCAGCTTCCCATCAGTAGCTCGGATCAGTTCATGCCAACATTAGCTGCTAAGACGCTTGATCTGGGATGCTTCAGCATTTCCTAGACCGCTCTAATGATGGCCTGCTGTGATGTGGCATGCTAGGGCTAGAATGAGGCGTTAAGTATTGTTTGTGATTGATGAGCACTCCAATTGTCTGTTGTGCTGTTGGTAAGTGCCACTGTGGTGTATTGGATTTACTAGTGGGTCTGAATTGATTCTTGCTGTGGATGATATAGTGTTGCACAGTATATTGCTGCCTTGCAAGAGCCCCTAAAATCATTACAGGTTGCTTATGGTGTGGATACGTTTCTATGTTTCAAAGGGAAATAGGCTCAAACAAAAGGAGGCAAATCAAAATTCTAGAAAAGTTGACCTGATCTCGAATGGAGAGGAATGATCCATTATCAGGGGACTTTGCATTAGTTTGGTCATAAGGCTGGTCAGTTTCAGCAGTCACTATATGATTGATCTGCTGATACTTATTTTTCAACAATCCAAAGTCATATTTTGTTCTAGAACATGCTCCTATCTTGTTGTTTGCATGTAAAGGTTTACTCATACCACTCATAATTATTGCACAGGCATTGTTCCAATTTCTACAAATTGCCAGTAGTTGGTGGATGGCTTGGGCAAATCTTCAAGTTGAAGGAGACAAACCTAAAGTCAGTCCTTTAGCCCTTTGGGCGGCTTGTTAAGCCACTGGCCAGCCAAAGGCCATGGATGGTGACACAAGGAAACCATGAAATTGAAAAGATTCCAATCATCCATGGACATTCTTTCACTGCCTACAATGCAAGATGGCATATACCATTTGAAGAGAGCGGATCGAATAGCAATCTGTATTATTCATTCAATGTCGTAGGAGTTCACGTTGTTATGTTAGGATCATACACTGATTTTCATCTGGATGCAGAACAATACAAGTGGCTTCAAGCAGATATGAGCAAGATCGACAGGAAAAAGACCCTATGGCTATTGGTGCTAACCCATGCTCCCTGGTACAATACCAATACAACTCATCAGGTAAATCGGTTAATATGAAAAAATTTATGGAAAGTTCACTCTATGAGGCTCGTGTTGATGTAGTTTTTGCAGGCCATATACATGCCTACGAGCGATTTGATCGTGTGTATGATGGAAAAGCTGATAAATGCAGTCCTACGCACATCACAATTGGAGATGGAGGCAATAGAGAAGGCCTTGCCAAAGAGTGTATTGATCCGAAACCATCCATATCTCTTTTTAGGCAGGTGAGTTTTAGACATGGGGAATTGGAAGTGTTCAATTCAACGCATGCACTTTGGACATGGCATGTAAATGATAACGATGAGTCCGTCATCAGCCACTCGGTTTGATTAAATTGCCTTTCATTTGAAGCAACCTTTATCTTCTGGATTGTTTTGCTCACCCATTTTTTTGTAGCATTGCAGCAATTGAGTGGTTGTGCCTCCTTATGGAATTACTTTCTACCTTTGTATTTACCTTTTGCATGATCTTCCTTGTCAGCCTTCCCCATGGAACTATTGATCCTAGCATGGCTGGCCTTGATTTTGAATACCTATCATGAGGGAGAATCTAGGCTAGATTCCATCAATAAGAAATGAGTCTTCCAAAGCCCTTAGGCATATTATCAGTCAAATCTAGAGGCCCATCTGTATATTTTCCATCAGTAAAACTCTCAAAGAATATCGGTCTGAAATTGGCTAAAATCAATTCTTTTGGCATGATCCATGAATCTATTCCTACCTTGTTATGGGAATGCAGCAACATGTGCAAGCAATAATGGATATGCTTCAAGCTTCCTCTAGCAAGGTAAAATTTCTCATTTTGAATGAGATTTTTGGATTCATGGTGCTCTATTAGTGAAAATAATGAAGACCCATATTTTTTATTGCTTTTGAGAAGCTAATTGTGGAAGCAAGTTTCGAACTTTATTAGAGAGGAGATAATTGGATTGGTGGTGGTAGTGGTGGTAGTTAGGACAGCAACGACAGTCGTAGAGTTGATAGCGTTATTTAGACCCTCTTCGTGCATCTTGTGAGACGCTTGGCAATACCATGCACATGTCTTCGAGTTTACCGTGCGTGTTCCAATTGATTATGAACCTCATGCTTAATGTCACTCACAGTTTGCTTTAGTTCTCTTGCCTTGTTTGATTCTGGCGATTTGAAGACTTTTGCACTCTAAACCCATGCTGTTGCAACATGGAAGCAATTTCAAAGCATCCTGATTTCTCTGCTATATCATAAGGAGTTTCTCTAGATTTGTAAACTGTGGATTTGTCGAGATTTTCTGGGTTCAGAAGCGCCATATAATCTGAGGCCCGAGACTTGTGTTTGGCAATGAGCAATGCAGTATTACCCTTGTTATCAACCATGTTGATTAGAGAATCATTAGACTTCAAGATCTCCTCAACAAGGTCATTTCTCTACCCCTTGACAGCCATATGAAGAGCTGTCTGACCTTTCTTGTCACACCTAGTTGCAAGTCCCGGTTCCTTACTTAGGAGAGCCTTTACAACTTCCAAATGACGGTGCCTTGCAGCAGAGTGCAAAGCTATTTTCCATTATTTCTCAGTATATTAGCAAGGTTAGAACATTTATCCAAGAGGAAAACAACAACTTCAAAATGGCCCTGAGCAGCTGCAGTGTGCATTACAGTGGTATTGAAGGAAACTGGGGAAATCTTGTTTCTCATGTTCGGAAGTGGAAAGCAGAAATGGAGGTTACGTTAAATAATCCATAAAGCAGAAAGAAAGGAATATATGCCCATGTTTCCATCAAAAGGCGATTTTAGTGACGTTATGGGCCTGATTAAGCATACTGACTCAAGGACGGCTACAAAGATAGATCAGAAGGTAAGGGAGATGAGGAGTTTGTCGGTGGTGTTTTTGATGATTGGAAATCTTGGATGCCAAGTACATGGTTAAGTTATTCAGAAAGAAATCCAATGGGATCTATTTGTAGCTAATTTTTATTATCGTGTACTCTAACGACGGAATGTTAAATAAGGCATGTTGGTTGTTTCACTACATGCTTGAAAGGGATGTTGTGTCATGGAACGCTATAATCTCAACCTACTCGAAGCACTCGGACGCCTTGGCATACTATGAGCAGATGGAGAGAGCTGGCGTAATACCTGATTGCATCACATTTATTTCATTTCATGAATTGCATAAGGTGAATGACTAGGGCAGACCAAGGCTGAGGATGACTAGCTTCTGACTTGGAATTCTAGCATGAACGACAATCATCTTTCCTTGGACAAGTCCCAACAACCTAAGCTTTTCATGATGCTGCTAAGTTTGGCTACAACAACTGATGGATCGGCATATGACCCAAATAGATTGATAGCATGATACCCCAATCCTTTCCAAAGGGTAATCAAAGCAAAATGTGGGCATCTATAGTCGATGCTAATGATCTCTAGAATCACAGTTCTTGGTGATGCTAGCACAATGTGAGTTAATCCAGCCCCATGGGTGCCAATGATGACAAAAGCATCTTGAATTGCTCGAACTTGGTCTTTCATGGCGTGTGGGCAAACACTCCATTGAAACAGTTAATTTTGCAAGCAAAATAAGTAGATACCTAATTTGTACGAAATCAAAAACTTCTTGCTCATTACTCAGCCTTGATTTAACTTTTCTCTTATGAAGTGGATGGGCTAAATAATTTCCACACTGTATGAAAAGTAAGTTATGGACAATGACAGGCTTTTCAAGATGGTGTAGATTCACATTCAAACCAAAGGCTGCCCTAATCATCTCACCAAACTTAGAGAGCCGAGCAGTTTGAGGTCATCAGGATTTAGCCAGAGATCTTGTGCAAGAGCTCTTTGACAATGAATTGGCTCACTAAGTCCTTTAAATAGTGCAGTCTCATATCTCAATGTAGAAAAGATTGCACGACAGAAGCAAACTGAGCGACTGAAGTTTATGGCATATCTAAGACCTGAAACAATGCTCTCCATGTTTCTTCCAAGCCTGACCTACAGTAGCCATCTAATTGCATGATAATTCTTGCATTGTGGATGGCCCACTCCTCATGTATATTGCAACATATGGAACTTTAAGATCAGAAACAATAGCAAACATCTTTTCGTCTAACTGCCTAGCAGGCACGTCATTTACAATGTGAACCCCCTTCTTGATGGATTTTGATGCAACTTCTAAGTGGAAAATATCAACCGCTACTAGTTTTCCCTCCATCATTAAAACTATCAACCCAGTTTGAAAGGAGATCTCCAACAGATAATACCCTCTTCATTCCTTCCTTACAATCAAGGATTTACCACTCAAGCTCTTCTACAATTCATGAATCTCACCGGTTTTTCTTACTTTTGGATAGCCCATGTTTTGATGAGGACCCTACCAGGCAGCTACTGCAATACAACGATCCTAGCTTGATGATCACTGGTTGATCATGAAAGCCGAGCTTCAAGTCTAAGCATTTTTACTTCAATCACATTGCCTTGTTCGTTTCTCTTTAGAGTATTAGTAGTTTTGCTACTCACCTTGCTATACGAAGTTATCTTACCTTTAAATTTCTTGCAATATAGGTCCTATGATTGAATTGTTGAATCTTCACCGCGTATCCTTTTGACTTCGTTTTTGTAAGTATGATTTTCCTGTTTTATGAACTCATATTAATGTCATCAACTGCTAATAGTTCTTGAACATGTGCAAAAAGAATACTCAACTTCAAACAATCTTGTATATCATGTATTCTATTCATTCACCAAATGACTATGATGCCTCATGATTTTTAAGACAAAGTTCTTTGTCGTTCGTGTTCCAACCACATAGATGGCAATGTTGAGATCACACATTGTATGATGACACTCTAAGCAGTCCGTGTCCTAAACTTTATGTGACAATCTTGGAACCGCACATTACGTCCGTGTTCCATTCCTCATGTGATGACTTTGGCACTGCACCGCTATGAGAGAGGCTCTCCTCAGTTGTCTGTGTCTCACTTACCCATGCGACGATCTTGGAAACACCACTGTAAGAGGGGACTCTTTTCTCATCTTGTGTGCCCAGTTGTTTGGTGAATGAATGTGATACTCTACTAGTTAATACGCTTGTTGTGTATGTCTCATGTTGTCGATTTGAGTTCACAAGTAGCACATCTTGTCCTTTAAATCAAAGTTTTGCATAAGCAATTTGATCTACTATTTTCATTGTACCAAGACTCTTTCTCCTTTTCTTCATTATTTTAGTATCAAGCTTGCCTTCTCTCACCATCTTGTAGATGAACGATATCATAATAAGTAAATACTTCATAATAGACAATTGTCTGGTATGTATCATTACCTTGTTAGAAAATTAGATGGTAGGAGACAAGTTGTTGATAACGCGTGCCGTGTTTTGGAAATGGCACTCAAGTACCTTCACTTCGATAATATGGATAATGATTGATGGTTTTATTCGAAGTATGAATCAACATATATAATGAATCCTATACCAGTGCTCCTTAAGACTTTGTAACGTACCTTGCTCCCCTCGCTTTGTATAAATCTAGCACCTATGCTTGTCACAGCTCATAGTGCATGTGATTTTTTTTTTGTACTTAAGTTTGGATGTCGTGTCCTACGCTCCTTTGAACTTGCTCAAACCATCATTGCAATATCTTGAAGGAACATATCGACTTTGTTTGAATACAAGCATTATTTTCATGCATGTACTTGTAGTAGCATTATATAAGAGTGATGTAGCATCATGAGCAAGCTAGTGTCACATGCACGTACATGTTTTGAGCATTTTGCACAAATGAACTTCATGCATTCTCGCATAAGTGAGAATCACGCACAAACAAACATTTGGCACTTTAAAACCACAAATGTGCATTGCACATAGAATTTATTAAGTTGTGATAGGCATCCTCTCATGTCTTTCTTTATTGTAATCTTCCTGGTCATGTAATATTGTCTCTCTATTTTTTTTCAATATGAGTTGTATCAAATATGTGAAATCAACTCGTCAACTCTATATCCATTTATATTCTTGATACTCATTTTCGCCTTGGTGATATATCTAGTCATCATGCCCTCTGGAGTACTAGCTCTCATATAGTTGTAAATGAAAAGATGCAGTAGTAGGATCACTTCAATTCTTTAGACACTTGTAAAGTTATTATAGGCATCACAAACAAAGAACGTGTCTAGATAACAAGGATTGTTATTGAAACACAACACTTAATTTTAAAACATGCCTTTTTCTTTATGATGATATGCACTTAGGAGCAAAGCTTCAACCAAGCAGTAATATTATCTAATACAAGAGATGAGTAGACTCTTTACATTATCCTCGTGATGATGTTTAGACAATCCATTTAAGGAAAATGATCATTCACGCTTATGCAGCGATAGTAGCATTCATTATTAATCGCACCCATGCAACAATGGTAGCAGTTTTACCATCGTGCTCATGCAGCGATAGTAACATTTGTTATCAATCGCGCTCATGTTGCGATAGCATTTGTTATCGATAAATTTTTATTAGTCAAGAGGGTATTTCCCACTACTTGACTACATAGTACTTGTGTAGAATACCATGTGCCAAGGATTACTTGGCTCAATGGAGCATGTCAAGAGAATTATCTTCACTACCTGACAACTAGAAATACCAAGAAGAAAGTGATGATGAGTTATCAACATCATGCACCTGGAGCTAAGCTCTAACCTGTCAGCAACGATGTCTAAATCACATGTTATATTTGTTATTATTTTTTTCATTACTAAAGGATAATCTTACTCAATCTAATGTCGATCTTTTTTTTTTAAATTAGCTTTGCATGCTAAAAAGATTAGTTTATTACTTTGCAGCGACAATAGCGATGAAAAAGAAAATAAGTGATCACACCATCATATTTTCACGAACAATACTCACTTTTTAAGTAATACAGCTCATTCATTAGGTAAAAACATCTAACGCTTTGTTTACACAGGGAGATATGATAATAATACTCTTGGTTATAAACAACTCTTTCTTCAATTCATACAATGTTTTACATTTCCATACTACCATAAGCCTTCTTGTGTTTCTTTACACCTCTACGACAACCACGCTTCTTTCTCTTTTTAAATTCTCAGGTCTTAATTTCTTCTCCTATAGGTAGTGATTCCGTATGGGATTCCACTAAAGTCATATCCACTTCATTTCACGTTCACAGAAAAAGGTAGCTTCAGCAAGGTGGAGTTCATTATGATTGAATGGATTCTTTGTCACGTGGATTAGGATATCACTTCCACTCCAATGACCTTTCATGCATTGATGTTGTGTTGAGGTTATCATGTTGTACTCGTGCAGCCATGTACTTCTTATAAGAAGGTGGTAGGATACCGGTGCATTGATTACATGAAATGTAGCGAGGCTATAAATGGGCCCAACTTTAAAGCTTACTCTGACATAACCCATTGTCATTGTAGAAGATTCGATAAAACTGTTCACTGCGATGGGATGCTTCATTAAGTGTCGTATATCTATTCTTGCAGTTCTGAAAGTAGACATGGGCATGATATTGAATGAGGATCCATTATCGATAAATGTCCTCTTGATGGGGTAACCATTGAGTACACTCTCTACATACAAGGGACGATTGTGATTGAAGTTCTTCAAGTACATATCAGTAGTAGTAAATGCAATGGCATAATCCCTTATAGAGACTGCTTCTTTCTTAGGTTGAACTATGTCGCATTCACTATAATGACCTTGTATAATTTGGTTAAGTATAGTCGTTGCTACAAATCGTGCATGATCATCAAATCCAAGGAGATCAAAGAAATGCTTAAAATTTAAAGTCTTCATTAAAGTAAGAAAACATTATCATCCCCATGAGTTTCAATTTTGGGTGCATTGTTATTTTCTTCATGTCCCCAACTGATTGTGTGTCTGTTGACTCATTATGGTAGGATCATGGGTAATGGCATTCACAGCACCACGTTGATTGTCATGAGCTAGAAGTGGGTTATTCCTAACATCATTATTCTTGATGATAAATTCACCATTCTGCACTCTTTCATTAAGATCCTCTTCAAAGTAAAACAATCCCTAGTAGGATGCCCCACAATCCTGTGAAATCTATAAAATTTATGATTATTTTTTTCTTCCTGAGTTGGCAAATGTTCTACTCTTGGGAGTTTGAGATTTCCATCTCTCAACCACTGATCTAGCACAGCGTACATCTTTCCCATTAAGCAAGGATATGTTTGTGCTTCTTTTGCCCTTTTACCCTTGGGCTTCTTAACCCTTAGTTTCTTTCCTTCTTTAGAATCTTCACTTTGAGCTAGATTCACTGATGGTTCTCTTTTGTTAAACTTCGCACGTCCTCCTCTTTGTCGTGTAACCGAATTATTGGTCCTTCGCGCATTCTCAACCAAAGTGGAGAATGAGGCTAAGGAGAGATTTTCCAAATGCATCGCATACTCAGTGAAACATGCCTTGGATGAAAATTTTCACTAGCTCTCTTTCATCACATAGGTCTTAAATGTCCAGTGAATGCTCCCTGAAGCGCTCAATAAATCCATTAAGTCTTCTTTGGGCTTTTGGCTATTCCTTCCCATATCAGTCAAGGTCACTCATCCTTGTATGGAGAAGAATTTCTCTATAAACATCTTGCACATAGTTGCCCATGAATCTACTGATCTAGAGGGAAGATTGACGTACCTGGTGTACACTTTCTCTGTAAGGGACTTAGAAAATTCTTTCAACTTCAAATCATCATCAAATCCATAAACCTCTAGTATTTCAATAAACTTCAACAAATATTCCTTGGCATTTCCCTTCTTACCATTGAATAGCATGAATTTAGGACTCACGTAGTCCTGAGGATATGGCTTAGCAACAATACGATGATTGTATGGGAGCTTGAGATCCAATACTCCCACATCAGACTTAGCTTGTATTTCCCTCAGGTACATGTCTAGATCTTCCTTCGTAACAAATGTGTCTTTAGGAGTTAAAGTAGGAGATTCAGTTGGTGTAGCTGAGTAGTCATTTGGAGTGGAGTTGCTTGGGTTGAACAGTAAGTCCACCAATGACAATTTATGGTATAGCCTGTGAGGATGAGGATCCTTCAGGTTGAGCATGTAGTGCAGGCTGGGGGGCAGATGGTGCTCCAAGTTGAACTCCTACATTCATTATCTGAGATGTGAGCGACTGTGTAATTACAGGCTCCAATGGAGGTTTGCTCTCCAACTATGATAGGATCTTGTTCAGGAATAGGAGTAAGATTAGCAGGTTGAAGTGCTTGAGGTGTCTGAGAAGTACCCCGCACCTTGTTGCGCTACAACAATAGCAGCTATACTAGGCAGGTACTGAGCAAACATTGTCATGAATTGTTGTAATTGTCTTGTGGACTCTTGCATTGATTGATTGACTTGCTTAGTATTTTCTTGCACAGCGCACAAGATCGCAGCATTGTCAATTTGAGTACCAGCAGGTTAGTTCACATCCTCAAGTGCTGGCATGTCATGTTCAACAGCCTCGAGATTAGCATCAAGTTCTTGATTCGTACTCTCATTAGGATCGGTGAGTCTCTTTCTTGGAGGTGCCATCATACGAGTGTCAATTTCCCTATCCCTAATGGAGTAGCCAAAAATGTATAGGTATGATTCCAGACGCAACGGTCACGTGCGTGCGCGTGACTATCTCACTACACGTGACCTAGGAAAACAACACGTGCAAAGTTGATCAGGAGAGAAGCGAGTAGGAAGGAGGAGTAGGCAAACTCAATAGGCTCTAATAAACACGTGACAGACGAGGGAGCTAGAAAGCATCAACCTCACTAGATACCATGAATGTCGTATGCGTTCTTGAGTGAGTCAAGTAATTGATTCACAAACATGGAAATCCGACAACACGATGATGTTTGTCCAAGATTTCACTTGTCTAAATGAGGTAAGGACTAAAGGTATTTATAGAGAATCTAGCTGAACTATGATGAGACAGACAACCAACAGCTAGGATGAGTCCCTCTCATCATGGATATGGATATGGATATGGGCTCCCTTGTGGACCCAGGCCAATTGAGGCCTTCATTTGTAATGTGTGTGAGCCAATTTAAGAAAGGTCGGAATTGGGCAGGCCAATTCCAACGAGCCCTACTCCAAGCCTACCGTGCCAAAACTCCCATGATCATCCCAATTAACATGGCCTATCTTTTTAGGTCTTATCACATTAGCCCAAATAGATAAATCCAAATAAAAATTAAGCTTAAGGCCTTTAAAATTGAATTCATACATCTACAACCTGCAATGAATACTCATTGGTAACCACAAAACAGTAGAGAAAATACAATATAATATAATGGTAATGGAGATGGATGATGGTTCTGCTTGAAGGTGATGGTTTCAATGTTTGGCTTGGTGGAATTTCGGTCAAGTTAGATATTGGTGATGGCGACTCTGTTCGTGATTTTGGATTGGTGGTTTTGTACTGTGTTCATAGCGAGGATTTCTGGGAAGAAGATGGTTTTAAAAGATCACTTCTGCTCTTCCCAGAAAGCCTTGAAGATGATGTTCTATGTTGTTCCTCACTAGATTCATGTTCATCCCTCTATCTTTATCTGATCACCTTTTGAGTTGATTTTATCTTTTTTTGTCCAAATTAGTTAGTGATTTGTGTACATATAAGACTTCCATGTCAAGGAAGACGCATCCAAGTTGCATGTGCAAAAATAAAATATAATTGTATAATATTACTTTTCATATTTAGTCGATATTAATTTTAGGTTAACATTAAAAGCTTTCTTGGAAAAAGTTGAAATTATAAGTATGTAGATCATATTAATTAATTTTTGTAATATGAATCTATTCAAAACAAAATCCTAAATTAATAGTAGGTAATAACAAAAGTTTATTAGAAAAATGGCTCCATAAATATTTCATGTAAAAGGTGAATATTCCATTTAGATTTTGCACATATGATAAAGGTCTTCATAAAAAAATTAGATGCATTGGAGTATGAGTTAAAATAGCATATATGAAAAATTATGTTAATGCATATATTATTCAAATTAGGACATCATATATTGCACATTCAATTACCAAAGTTAGGCTTTTAAGAAAGAAAAGTCATATAAGATAAAGGACATATTCATTGTGGATAATTTTTTTAATGCTTGTATTTTTTAAATTAGGATACAAGAGATTCAAATAAAAACTATTTGCCAAAGTTTAGATAAAGATGAAAGAGATGACATTATCATATCTCATTACAATAATACTTATTGTCTGTGATACATTTTCATTATATGAATTGACATTCCTCTTAAAAACTTACTAAAATACAATTAATACAATATAATGCTCATATATTTTATCTTCAATAGGTGCACATAAAATTGATTCGATATATAATCATAGAAAATAAAAATACAAAAATACAATAAATTAATTGAAAAACCCAATAATTCTCTAGACCTAGAAAAAGCTAAAAATTTATACAAACATAAAATCAAACCAAAACCAAAAACCAAAATTTTCATTACACCACAATACATAATATGATCAAATCTATACCAAGTGCAAACTGAGAATAAACTCAGGAAGTAAGACCACATATCATCCTCATGCCTTTCATTTCTACACCTTTCTCCTCCATGCCACTTGCATTACTCCAACATCACAATTTTAACAATCCCCTGCAAAGACTCAACTTTTGCTTTCCACGCCCATTGCTCTTTCTTCCCCTTTATCTTAGACCCTGGCTCCATAACTGTTGAAACAAACTAGTACATGTGAGAACAAAAGAAGAGAAGTAGAATATAGCCCAAACATAAAAAAAAACTAACACATGCTTTGTAAAATAATTTGTTATCTAGTTGCACATATTTCTTCACCATTAGAGAGCCCACTAACAACAATTTTAGGATTAACCTTTCTAAGAAAAATAAAAATACAAAATTGATAAGAGAAAGAAAAAAGGCTCAATTTTGAAAAATAAAGTCATAACAAAAAAGTTAAAACGAAATATGGAATTATTAAAAGCAACAAAGTGGCACATATTTCTTCATTATTTGATAACCTATTAACAGGTAAGACAAATTTGAAAGAATAAAGGGAAAAAAATTCTCCATTAAGTTAAAACTTAACAAAAATGTAAAACTTAAAAAAATATAAATCCAAAATAAACTCAGAATTCACTATGCAACATGATTAAAGGTCCAGCACTTTTGACTCGCATGCTTAAAACTTTATGTTTCTCTTCCACATCCAATGCTGCCTTTCACCCTCTACAATCAAATTAAGCACATCTAATATTCAAAAATACTAATTAATTAATTAATTAAACAAAAACAACTTAAATGCAATTCAAATGCAATAAATTTCTATGTTCATTTGTTCAAATAACACACAAAAGAACCAATCTTTTACATCGGATTTTGTTACTTGAATTGAACCTCCATAATCACACTCATCACTCATTTTTACAGAAAACCTGAGTAGAAAAAATCAAAGTTTATCACTTAAAAGTAATTGATCAATAATAACTTGTACAAATTGGCACCAGCGTATTAAAAAAATAAAATGAAAACCTTCATTAAAACGAAATGAGTATGTGATATTAAAGACCTTGTTGCTATTTAAACGTAAAAGTTTTGAATGTTGGAGATCAAATCTATGGAGATTAAAGGTTAGGTTTTCTAAGGTATTATAGATCGTTGAGAATTTTGATTTTAAGAGAGAGAGAGAGGGATGGGTTGTTTGGAGAGAAAAGGAGCAAAAAGTGGTGAGAATTATAAAAGAGGGAACAATTATTGAAATTCAAAAGTGGATAATTGGAATGAGAATATATGAGATGGTTACTTAAGATAGAGTGCGATTGGGTGTGGTTGAAGAGAATGGTTTCGTTCCAAAATACAATAGTGAGAAATGAGGATACAATTGCATCAAATTTGCCTCAACAACTTCAAGTACCTAAAGGAATAATTACTTCAAATAAAGCCAAAAAGTTTCGGGAAGAGTTCCCAGGATTTGTGCAAAGATTTATTATAGATTATTTAAAGTTTACCAACATCAACTTCAAATCGGAAAACAAAGACTTCTACTTTTGTTTATGCAACTTAGGAGGAGAATACAACACTATAGATGGAATCAAACCAAGGCTGACTATTTTAAGTTCAAAGTTGCTGATGTAGGAGACAAACACGGCCAGCCTTAAATCGCAGAACAGCCAGCCTTCATTCTGTTGTTGCAGGATCTGTGCCCCACCACTATACGCCGCCAAACTATCCAAATACATCACCAGCCTTTAGCCGGCACTGGACGTGATTAGTAGCCAATTTTTTAAAGCTAGTTGCAAAGCTGTTTTTGTAGCTCGGAAAGGTCGCCAACCTTATTACACGTTAAACTTATTTTTATTTTTATCTTTTGAGTTTCCTTCTTATTATTACAAATAGTCCTTGATGTTTGTTTTGTAAAGACAAATTACTTTTTTATTGATAATCAATTGATAGAATTCTTCTCTTTGAGTTCATTTGAGAACTTGTGTTCAAGAATTTGATTTCTCATTGATTTTTCTTCGATTATACCAAGGTTCTTGGTCAGTATTTCCTCAGAGTCGCGATCTCCATGTCAAGATTCTTAGGATTACTCAACCAACGGGTCAAGGTCATTCCATCTAATTATACCAAGGTTCATGGAATTTCGGATCCAATTCTGAATATTTCATTAGGTTAAGGTCTGCTTTAATTCTTGGAGTCCACGCAAATTCAAGATTCGTGCCTAGCGTGCATCAGTTATAGAGAGAGTGGTGAAAGAAAGGGTAAAGGTTTGAACTTGATGATAACTATAAAAAAGGGTGAAAATATGGAGAGAGAAAAACTTTAGTTCAATAATAACTACTGCGATTTAAATTTGAAATATTTGACATCAATGAATTTTGCACACGTAGTTCCCATTTAATAATAATAGAAGAGAGAACAGTTTCCATGCGAGAGTGAAAGTGGGTGAAAAAAAACCACCATTTAATAGCAAGTATATGGAAAATTGTGGAGTCGAATGAGTCAGTTACCACTTAATAATAATAGATAAAGATATATCAAAATTAGATACGAATAAGTGTTACGTTGTGTGTGGCAACTTTGTGCAAAATGGAAATAGATGGAAGTGTGCGAAAAGAGATGGAAAGAAGTGGAAATGAATGGAAATGGAAAGAAGTAGAATTTTAATTTTATGTTTGGTAACTTGTTAAAGAAATGGAAGGAAAATAAGAGAAATGAAATCAGTGATTAATAAAATTATTCCTATATATATTTTTATAAAATATTAATAAAAGAAGAGAGATGGGGTATTTTAGTGTTTCTAATATACATCTCTCCATTTCTCCCCAACTTTGCATAGAAAGTGAAGCTATCAATTTTTCATTCAATTTCCATCCATATCCATTAATTTCTACTCCCAACTAGTATGCCAAATGGTAGCACTTCATCCCATTTTTCCCACTTTCCATCATTTTTAATAGGCTTGAAATCATGATGATAAGGAGTTTTACTATGTTTAATTCGTTTTGAATTATGATTTCAAGTACTTTGCAACGGAGTCTTCATTTATTATTTTTTATTTCTTTTTTTTTCCCAATCTTATAATTTTAATTATTTTTTTATTTTTCAATTTTCCATTTTTTTTATATAAACATAACAAAATGCAAAAATAGCTATAGGCAAAAATAAGGTGTTTCCAATAACTAAGCAATAACCACCTTAAAAGGCTAAATTTCCCTAAGTCTATATATGTATTTTCCCAATTACTTATCTCACATGCTTTTGATATGTGGAGAGAGCGACTTCGGATTGTTTCGTATGGTCCACCCCTAACAAAAAGTAAAATTAGCTAGTAAATTTATGTAAATTAGATACAAAATCTATAGCATAACTGAGGATTGGTTATTCTGTTGCAAATCTACATATCATAAACAGCCATTCTCCTATCTCCGCTATTATTCATAGTCCAAGAAGATATGTATTTACAGGCTTATATGTATGAATATCATAAAGATCTAAAAAAATGGATTAGTAATAACAAAAAAGAGACATAAACTTTTTTTACACGCTAAGAAAAGCTTGAAGCCATGTGGTATTGGCTAAGCAAAACATCTAGACTATTTCGGTTCACATTTAAAGAAGTAAAAAATACAGTATCCTAATGATAGCAAAAGGTCCAAGAGAAAACAAAAAGAGCCTGATACTGGTTGTATAGCATAATAATAATTTCAAATGAATTAAACGCAGTAAAGCAAAATGAGGTGACTATACTTGATTCAAACATAAACAACTATACTTACTTATGACTAAAACTCCATATCATCATCAAGTACTCGAAATCATAATTCAAAACGAATTAAACATAGTGATGCGTGCTCGGCACGATCTTGAATTTTCCGGACTCTAAAAATCAAGAAGGCGGACCTTGACCCAATAAAATATTCAGATCTGGATATGATACTCTACAAACCTTGTTATGATAAGATGGAATTGACCTCGACCCTATGGTTGAGTAACCCAAAGAACCTTGATATGATAATCGCGACCCTATTGGATATACCGACCTAGAATCTTGGTATAATGATGAACTAAATAAAATTCAAATTCTTGAAGAAATTCAAAGTTCTCAAAAGAACTCAAAGAGAAAGGATTTCTCTCAAATTGTATTTCACAAAGGAAAATATGTTCTGTAATCTGATTTTCTATCTCCCATACTAGCCTTAATATATAGGCTATTATAAGACAGTTGCGTAACTGAAAAATCATAATTGTGGTAGTTACGTAACTAAAAAAAAAAAAACATAATTGTAATTAATCCCTACATTATTAAAAAAATAGAAATTTGAAAAGACAAAAATTAAATGAAAGCCTACGACATTGGTCTTTGTACTGCCGATGTTTAACCCAAAACAGGCTGCTCTGACTGATTTCCATTGATGATATTGTATTATCCTTCTGGGTTGCGAAAATGATAGTAAAAGCCTTCATTTTTTTGTTTTGAATCGATGTTGGTGAACTTGGAGTGATCTTCAACAAATTTTTGCACAAATCCTTGAAATCTTTCCCGAAGCTTCTTGGCTCTATTTCGTGTAATCATTCCTTTAGGAACTTGAATTTGTTGAGGCAAACTTAGTGAGATTGTACCTCCATCACATAGTAAAACTCTAGCAATTCTACTCGATTCAAAGATCTCAATCAAAATTCAGTCACCTTAAAATCTCCTTCAAACTAAAACCAGTGAGAGAGAGGGAAAGGAAGAGAGATTTCTCCCCATGCATCAAAGTTGAGAAAAGAGCAATTGAGCTAGAATTCGAAGAGAAAATGAGCTGGATTTGAAAAGGGGATAAGCAAGTTTGAAAAGATGAAACAAGAAGAGGAGCTAAAGCGAGAGATTGTAGATTTATGTGATTTGATCATAGCAGGGTTATTTTTCGAATAGGATAATATAGGCAAGTGTTGAATTGTGATTCTTAAGTCTAGAAATGGAATCTCGATTCTTTATTTTGCATAATGTGGATTCAAGGCTAAATACCTATTATAGGCATAAAAATAAACTAAACAATGTAATAGAAGCCTACTTGGTGATAAGCATGGAATGGAATTAAATTTACATGTGGATACCCCATTTTTTCCCCATTTAGATCGAGGTTGGATTTGACTATGTAAGTTAATGATTGGTTTTTCCTCACCTGAAAGAATGATTAGAAATCTAAATTGTACATGTGTTTTAACAAATTAAGAATTCTATTAAAAATAGGCCCAATTTATCAAATTAGCAATTTTTCCAACATAGTATGGTTTATCCAATTTTACAATTCTATAAAATAGACAATTTCAAATAAGAGGGGATTCGAAGGGAAGCTCAATTGAATTCAAATAAACTATTTTACAAACATTTAAAGTTTAAGGATAAACCAGACTTAAAAAATTATATTTTGGTGCCTAGCTTAGTTAGCTTAACTTTCTATTCATAAAATAATACACCATTTTAGAAGAGTATAATTTGAAATTGGATCTTAATTTAATTTAAAATTGTTATTTTATGAATTATTGAAGTTACAAGCTTAACTAGAGAAAACTAGGCTCATAATTTTGTCATTTTCAAAAATTATCCATGCAATTTAGTTACATCACATTCTAATTCAGGTCAGGCATGGACCGATTTGGACCTCAGTTGGGAATTGGACTTGAATTGGCCCAAACATTTAGAGAATAAAAGGGATTTAAATCCCTGGAGCAATAAGTCAAAAAGGCCACATTAGTGGCCGAAGCATGCGATTTGCATGCAAAATGTACATGGGTTCGGCCCCATGTGCCTTTTGCATTTTCTAAGCCAGCACTGTGGCTTTCATGCGTCATATAGGACTGTGCCACGTGCCCTGTCGTCTTCTTCCTTCGAGTGGTTTCAGCTTGATATGGGGGAGATCTTCTAGCCCATATGCTTGCCATTTTAGAGCTCATTCTGTTTTAATATTTAAAAAGATAATCTTGCGGATGAATCACGAATGTGTCGTATAATTAATTTGACATCAAATTTGGTTCAAGAAATAAAACAATATTGGTCAAAATTGACCGTAAAATCGGAGAAAGTTCAATGCATAACTGAGCTGTGAATGACAAAAATAATTGATATACTTCCCATTTAAACAAGATTCCAACGCGTTTTTGGATTAAATCAAGCTCAAGTGAATCAATTCAATTGATTTCGACCAAACGATGCCCATATATGAAAGATTCGATCTTTAAGCTAATTGGAGCTTTCCCGATCTGATTCGCGGCTTGGAACCTATAAATAGGGGATTAGAGGCTCGTTCCGAAGCGCACAACAATCAGAACACGCAAATTCACTTGTACACATACTAATCTCGTTTGTGTTTCTTGCTATGATTTTAGAGCAAAATTCGAAATTCTTTTTCGAATTTACATTTTTGCAGGTAAAATCAGCGAAGATAATTGCTTCAGAGAGCTTCGGGGAAGTGTGGTCCTTCTGTACGCAGCTCAATTCAACTTCGACGTTGCTCAGTTACTACCGCCGACCGCTAGTCCGAGGAGTGGCTATCTTCACCGAAACCACCAATCTCTGGTATGTTTTGAATAAATCCATTGCACCGGTATGTTTGTCATACCCAAATTAGCTTATCTATACTTTCCCGGCTTAAACCCACGAAAATCGTTCAACTTGTAATCGTAAGCCACTATTTGTTCTTTGCCCACCCGAAGTCTAGCCGGCCTCCGATCCTCACCTTCCCAGATTGACCCACGTGATCTCAACAGGTAAGTTCATTCTACTTCTTTTTATTTTATTTTGTCTATATTCTATTTCATTTTATTAATGCTCAATAGAAAAAAATAAAAAAAATGTGTATATATTAAAAGAAATAATAATGTAAATAAATATGAATGTAAATTATAATAAAAAAGTTCTTGAATGTATTGCCAAATAGATTTACATATGTATATAGACATATATATATAAAGAAGTCTGTACACCAATTCATCATATAAGGCACAGTGAGAGGAAGAGGAATATTGAGAGGGTTCGTTTATGTTGGGTTTGGACATGCAGTGGGCTGGACCTAGTGTGGTGGGGTGGTACTAACATTGGTGCTCTCGTTTTCTTAAACGAATCTTAGAAATTCTTAGGGAATTCTTGCTTGATTGGTAGAAAATGGTACCTGATACAAGACACATTTCAATAACAACAAGTATTGAAATTTTGAAGTTCAACATTAATCAAGAATTGGACTAGATATTCATTGCATTCATGAAAGAAATTAAGCAAAGTATTACAACTAGTATGCAAAATTTAAGGAACAAGACTCAAGAACAATTATCACAAATAATTTCATATAGAGAAGAGTCAGCATATTCCATTATTAGTGAAGAGTCTTCATTTTCATCTGTGGATCAACATCTGAAAATGCAATATCAATATAGGTAGCGGATTCAATCTCCACATCATCATAGGTAACATGGTTAGGTTAATCAACAAAATTTATCATCAATTTTACAATTTCATGTTCCATCATCCGAATTAGAGGGTATCAAGAAATTAGTGAGTGATTCTAATTGTTCAATGAAGTTTGTCAATTCTAGGCTAGATAAATTGAGACTTAATCAACTATATTATGAGGTATTGCAAGTTAAACCATTATAATTACTTCATCATCCATGGTAAGCATAATCAAGCGAAAAATTCATAGATTTTAGGGTTAAGATCCACTATCTTGAGTGTTATAGGTGGAGTTTTTCTTAGAATACTGTCATATAGATGAAAAATTTTATCTTAAGATTGTCTTATTTGCTATGCAAGGTCATGCCATCATATAGTATAAATGTATGATGAATTCAATCATTTTAAAACATGGGATCATTTTGTTAAACTACTTTTCATACGTTTTGGGTCTTTTAAGTATGATCAGATAGAGGATCGATTTGATGTTGTTGATAGTGAGATTGTATTGGTTGGAAAAGATGATGTAGACATAGATGAACAAACCACTTATTTTTCACATGAAATTTTAGAATAGCACAAATGTAATTTTGATGAATTAAAACATGTATCAGATTCATATAGGGATTGTTGGATGTGTGACTCAAATCCTGTCCAAGCTACTAACTCTGGGATCAAGGTTGCCAGCCATTATACTATACACTGTCGGCCTTTATGCCAGCTCTTAAAATTTGAATTCTGTGATTATTTTAAGCCAGCTCAAAGCCGCCAGCCTACATGTCCAACATCGCTGACCTATCCATTCAAAGTCGTCGGCCTTTAGCCAATGTTGGATCAAAACACTGACCTTTAAGCTGTCGACTTTTGTGTTAGCTTACATCACACATGTGTGTGTGTGTGTGTGTGTGTGTGTGTGTGTGTGATATTATTAAGGTTAAGAGAGATTTTAGATCTGTTGTATCACTTGTATTCACATCCTTTTATACTCCTTCTTCAATATTAGTGAATTCCTCTCTTCTCTACCCGTGGTTTTTCCCACAATGGTTTCTATG
Source organism: Combretum micranthum (assembly GCA_024138025.1). Taxonomy (NCBI): domain Eukaryota; kingdom Viridiplantae; phylum Streptophyta; class Magnoliopsida; order Myrtales; family Combretaceae; genus Combretum; species Combretum micranthum. Next base: position 184,696 of record JAMXBD010000384.1, read on the forward strand.
TAAATCTTATGTGTGCTTTACTTTGTTTTTCCTTTCATTTTTGTTTTTATTTTTCATTTCTTTTGCCACTATTTGTCATATCCATTTTTAACAAACTGATATCAGAGCCAAAGGTTTGGTTTTGTTTTCTCTACAATGGCAATAGTGAATTTTGATATCCTTTTGTTAGATCGCAATACAAGATTTTCGCTGTGGTAGGTCAAGATGCAAGCGGTTCTCGCATAGATAGATTTGGATGATGTTTTATTAGCATTTGATAAAATGCCAACGTCATGGTCACCAAAAGAAAAACAACGTAAGGATTGAAAAGCCCTTTCTAAATCCATCTTCATTTATCAAATTAGATATTACAAGATATGTCGAAGGAGAAGATAACTGCTAGATTATGGTTAAAATTGGAGCAGTCATGTATGACAAAGAATTTGACTAGTAAATTACATTTGAAGCAGCGACTATATTCATATCATTTGACAGAAGGTGGGTATCTAGAAAATCATTTGACCATCTTTAAAGAAATTATTTCTAATTTGGAAACTTTGGAATTTAAGTATGATGAAGAAGATTTAGCTTTAATTTTATTATGTTCGCTGCCCCCTTCTTATTCGACTTTTAGAGACACAATTTTGTATAGTCGTGATTCACTTACCATGGAGGAAGTTTATGATGCTTTAGCTTCTTTTTTGAGAAGATGAAACATTTATGATTGGATTAGAGACTCAAGCAGAGGGTCACGTTGCTCATAGTAAGAGTTAGGAACGCGATTCTAGTAATAATTCAAGAGCAAGATTAAAATCAGCAAATAGAGATAAGATTTGTAGGTATTACAAGAAGAAAGAATACATCAAATCTAAATGTTATAAATTGCGGAGCAAGAATAAGAGAGCTACTGAAAATCAAAAGGGAAAACAACCAGAGAAATCATGTGAAGCCAACGTAGCTGAAGATTACAGTAGTGGAGAACTTCTTGTTGCTTCTAATGATGATCCTCAAACACGTGAGAAGTCGATTCTTGATTTTGATTGTACTTTTCATATGTGTCCCATTGCGGTTATTCATACCATCAAAATTAAAATGTTTGATGGTGTTGTCAAGACTCTAGGTGATGTGAGACATGTGCCTAACTTGAAAAGACATTTAATTTCTTTAAGTATTCTTGATACAAAAGGGTACAAATATACTAGTGAAGGTAGAGTTTTGAAGATCAATAAGGGATCACTTGTGGTGATGAAGGGATAGAAAAAGAATACTAATCTACATGTTTTGCAAGGTATTGTTGTTGCAGATGATGCAACCATCACTTATTCTTCTTCTTTGTCAAATGATGATGTTAATAAACTTTGGGATATGCATCTAGGGCATGTGAGTGAAGTCAATATGTCTAAATTGTGTAGAAGAAGACTTCTTAACGGGTAAGGCATCAACAAATTGAAGTTTTGTGAAAACTATGCCTTTGGAAAGCAAAAGAAAGTCAGATTCACCATAGGTACTCATAATACAAAAGGTACTCTTGACTATATCCATTCTAATCTTTGGGGGGCGTCTAAAGTGCCTTGAATTGGAGGTGCTATTTACATACTGACCATCATTGATGATTTCTCTAAAAGAGTTAAGGTAGTTTCTTGAGACAAAAGAGTGATGTTCTACCTACATTTAAAGAATGGAAGATGATGATTGAGAAATTATGGGAAACAGGTAAAGCATCTTCGCATTGATAACAGTTTAGAGTTCCGTTCTAATGACTTTAATGTTATGTGTAAGTCAGAGAGAATTGTGAGGCATCTAACAGCTCTTAGTATACCTCAACAAAACGGGATAGCAAATATATGAATAGAACTATTATGGAGAAATTCAGATGTATGCTTTTTAATGCTCAATTACTGAAGTCATTATGGGCTGAAGCAGCTTCTACAGCATGTCATTTGATTAACAAGTTTTTGTCAACTACAATTGAGAAGAAGACTCCACAAGAGGTATGGTCTAGTACTCCTGCTAATTATTCCTAATTAAAGATTTTTAAACGTTCTACATATGCCCATGTTGACAATGGAAAACTTGAGCTTATCTCTGAAATGTATATTGTTTGGGTTTAAGCCTGGTGTCAAGGGATATAAGTTATGGTGTCTTAAATTGAAGAAAGTCATTATTAATAAAGATGTAATTTTTATGAAACAACTATATTACATGACTTATCTTCTAATACTTCATTTGATAAAGCATAGCAGAAATTAAGTATGTAGGTGGAGTTTGAGATTGATTCAGATTATACACCAAAGCCTACCTCTCAGCTTGTTACTAGTACTCTATTGCTAAAGACAGACCTAGGAGAGAAGTTAGACCTCCTCAAAGATATGCAGAAGCTGATTTGTTAGCTTATGCTCTGAATGTAGCAGATGGTATAGATTTTAATATGGAGCCATCTACTTACTCAAAGGCTGTTACTTGTGATGATTCTGGTAAGTGGATGATTGCTATGTAGGAGGAGATGGAATCTCTTCAAAAGAATTGTACATGGGATTTAGTAAGCTTCCTAAAGAGAAGAAGACTACTCGGTGTTAAATAGGTATTCAAGAAGAAAGAAGGAATACCAGGAGTCGAAAAACCTAGATACAAAGCAAGACTTATTACAAAGGCTATAGACAGATACTAGGTATTGATTTTGTTTGTGTTTCTGCCCAATGCCAAATATTGGATATTTTCATTTTATAATTTGTTAAGAACAATAATTTATTATCCTAATTGGATTAAGAATTCTTATGTTCGTAAATTATTTAATAATTTATTCTGTAAATTATTTTATAATTCATTTTATCCCTAATAAGATTAGGGGACTAATGTTATTATTCGCATGAATAATTAACTTTAGTATAAATAGAACATAAGAGGTCTCTTTTAGGGTTAATGACATGTGTTGTCAACATCAGAAACCCTGGAGGGAGAGGGGAGAGAGAGAGAGAGAGAGAAATCGTATCTCTTGGAGTACCATTCTAAACCTGATCTAGAATCATTCTAGATTGCGCTAGCACGCAAGAGGGAGGATCTGAATCATATTCATTCTCGTGTGGATACCGTAGAGGATGTTCACGACATTGCAACGTCTACAGATCCGCCTCACCAACGAGTTTGAATTCGCATGAGGTATTAAAATTCAAACTTCTATTTTTCGTTTTTGTATCTAATAAAAAACACATGGATATTGGAATTAGGGTTTTTATTTTTTTTTATTCTTTTGAAATTTCCGTTGCAAAATCCATGATAAAAACCCGACAGTGGTATCAGAGCCACTTGTGTTTTTTATTAGATCGAAATCAGGTTATGATTTGCATGTGATGCAAAAATAAATTGCCTTTTCATTTATGATTAAATTTGTTTTCTGTTTGTATGATATATGAATGTATCATGATATGCAAGAATTCAAATTTTATACGTATTGCATATGATGCCGTGAAATCGTTTTTATTTGAAATTCGATCAAATCGGATTTATTGTGGTACACGGATTAAAATTTGTTCAAATAACATGTAATTCGTTTTGGTTGTTAATCTTATGCTTCGGAAAGATTAAAAGAATTATTTGTCCATACAATGTTGTCAATTGGATTGGCAGAGGTTTGGTTGTGGTAGGGTTGATTAATCGGGAAAGTAGAATTAAAATTAAGGTTCTTGAAGAAAAACCGTAATTGTTATGTGTGACATAACGTAATCCATGAACATATAGATGTTTATGATGAAACAAAATAACGTCTAACTGTGCTTGTATGATTCCTATTTATCAGGAAATAATTCTATATTATTAATTGACATAAATTTCTAGCCTATGAGTCTAAGTGTGCTTGTGCATTATAACATAACAACAAGGTTCTATGTACATACCTGCAATTAGCCCGGTATCTTCAATATCTGCATTATCCCATATATTTTCTTCATCAACTTCTTCTATTTCTTCTTCCATTGGGATTCCTTGCATGACATAAACTCTAGCGGTTCTAGTAGCTTTATTTGCATTATTATCTCTTCGATTTGTTTCTGTTCCCACTGCTCCTTTTTGTTGGGAAGATCCTGATCGTTGTGGGCAATTGATAGATATATGCCCAACTTTTCCACAAATAAAACAAGTAGCTTCGCTCCTCTTTGGACATGAGTTGGCCATGTGTCCACTTTCTCTCGGGTAACATTTGTGTTGCAATTGAGGACAATCTCTCGGGTAATGGGATTTCTTGCATTTCCAATAGGTAACACCACTTTTTCCAGTCATTCCACTCTTTATTCCACCTCTTTTTATGAATTTGGTATTTTTAAGGATAAAACTGATTCCCAAATTATCAAAGGTTCTCTTCCCATATGTTTGTCCTCTTTTCTTATACCTTTCCACTTCATAAACCTTTGCACGTTCAATAACTCATGCTTTCTCCACCAAAGCAGCAAAATCAGATATTTCAAACTCGGCAAGCCTTCTTTGGAAGTGTCGCTCTAATCCTGCCATAAAGGTTTGTCTCTTCAACTCGTCACTATCCTTATACGCATTGGGGGCAAATTGTAGCAGTCTATTAAACTCATGCTCAAACTCATCAATAATTCTGTTTCCTTGACTCAAGTTCATCAACTCGATACTATATTTGGCTTTCAAGCTTCCAAGGAAATATTCCTTTAAAAATTCCCGTTTAAATGTTTCCCATGTCACCGGTTGTGGCAAAGTCCTTAGTTTAGAATCCCACCAAATCCTTGCCCTTAACGCAATAGATATGATCCATAAGATGTTTTTAAAGCTTCGGGTACTTGGAATGCATCAAATGACCTTTCAATTTGAGCTATCCAATCCTTGGCTTCTTCAGGTTTGCCAGGATGCCCTTCAAAATATTTATTACATTTGATGAATTCTGGCAATAAATTCCTTTGATTTCGGTGTAGTGGTAACAATTCTTGTCCAAGTTGTACTGGTGTTTGTACTCTTAGGGCAAGTTCAGGGGGTTTGTCCTGAAATTCCAGGCTCAGTATTTGATGGTTGAGTTGACATATTAGAATTTCCCGGTCTCCCACTAGTATCTTGAGATACATTGGGTGTCTCACTTGATGGGGACATTGTCTGGTGTGTTTGTCCCGTTCTTAAAGCTTGCAATATCAAAACATTCTGTTGTTGAATTGCCAAAAGTATAGCTTCTAAGCGATCTTGAGGTGGCTCAGATGCATTATTAAGTTGGTTTTCTTGTGAGGACTCGCCTCTTCCTCTACTATTTTCCGGCTCTTGTCCTTGGTACTCTATCAACATTAGAGACATTTTTAGTACCAATATGTAATTTGAACAAAGTTTACGAATTTAAGCATCTAATCTTAATGTCAACCTTATAAGCTATTTAGAAATTCACATCATCATACACATATAAAACTTCCATTACTATTAAACATAATTTACATTACATAGTCGAAACTCATAGTACATATGGTTGACAAAAAGAGCTACCATCACAACTATTATGCCTAGTACTACTATGTACATGTCAAAAGTGGCATTTTATAACTAGTAGCTCATTAGTCTTTTATGTACATATCATCACTCATATCTCAATCATTCATTTCTCAAGTCTCTCTCCTGGGATAACGATATAGGGGCCTCTTACCCCTATCCCTAGGATCCAAATCAAGGTAAATCTCAACACTATTGGAGTCACTCTGACTTCCTTTTGACTCTTTTTCTGGTTCTACCTGCTCGTCTTGCTGTGGTACTTGTACAGGATCAGGCTCTTTAATTCTTAACCCAGCTGTCCTAGGTGTCTCGGGTATTACCGGTGCTGAGACAACTTGGTCCATATCATTTGCTTCTAAAAACTCTGGATGCTCCACTTCCCAATGAATCCACCCTTCAAAAGGTGGTCCAAGATCTGGATGCAATGGCTTGGGCTGAAATGCATGGATATATGCATCATATACTTGCCTATATGTCTCATTTGTTGTAGCCAAAGCCTCCCTTAAGCATTGATCCTCAAATCCTCTCCTGTTTCTATTGTCTCTTTCTGCCATGCCAGTTCCTCCTACAAGTGTCCCAAATAGACCATCTCCCGGTGCTCATGATCGAGTCTCCATAGGTGTGATGTTCCAACAACTTGCCTAGAATGTGAGAGTATTTTATGCATGTGTACTGAATCTCCTTCAGGTATCATTGGTGGTCTAGTCATCAAGTCACCATAAGAAAATTGTGCACCAAGAGCACGATCTCGCATCTGGCCATCAGTAAATGGATCAGTATCCCTAACTCCCACATGATCACTTCTTATATCATGAGCATAGACTTTTCCTCTTCCAATGGGCTCCCAGAAGCGAAAGTCTGGAGGAAGTGGCTTAAGAGATTTTGCAGAAACAATAAATACAATATCATTTATCTCGATACTTCCACCTTTCTCCTTTACTATCCTTTCCAATCTATATATTACCTCTACTAGAGTGCCAGGGTTTAGAAAAGCCCTCTCTATTAGCATCAGCCATTCTTTAAACAAAGGTAGCAGTCCCTTTTTCCAAGTGCTATACACTTCATCTAGCTTCATGACAATGCCATTAAGTGCCATGTCTTCTAGTAATACTTTAAGCCTCCTCCGGTACTCTATCAAATTCTCCATATCTAACATAGCAAAAGATTCCCATCTCCTTAAGCATGTATCCTGGTCATCCTAAAACAAAACAAAACAAAATAAAAGTGCATGATTAATCAAAATCACACAAATTTATTTTCATTTGTTTAGTTGTACCTATTCTTAAATTACTTATCCTATGCTACCCCATGACTATTTCATTATTGTTCTTGTATTTCTTATGTATAGTCATCTTTCTTATCATTGCAACCGTGCTCTGATACCAACTAAGAACTGTTACGCCTCAGAGGGTACCCTTGTTGTACTGTATTGTATATAGTATTGATTCTTATACAATACAACTAGTTACTCTAAGAGATGTGACATGAAGACAGGATCTTTTAAGTTGCTTCATAAGAAATGATGTACATACATAAAATATACAAAAACAGATAAAATAAACTTCATATGAAGTTTGTATAAACTATTACAAACTGGTTCATCAACTTACGACTAAGAACATAAAATAGATGTAAGTTTACCAATACAATAGATCCAAAAGTTCCTTTAACTATTCCCATAATTTGCTAGCTTTGCTTCCTTACCTGTTCTAACCTTCGGGATGGTGCTAGCCACGGTCTGAGGATAATCCTGAAAAATCTTTTGGAGTATGAGCATTTCTATAGCTCAGTGAAGAACCATCACATATTACACATCAACTAAAGCAAACAAGTAATTTATCAAGCAAGTGTAATGCAACATTCAAACATATGTACAATTACAAATCTGGACAACTGGAATCCAAACAGGATGTAGATTTGCGCCCTCACATCGGGGTTGAAGGAACCTAATCAAGGATCACATCCTTATGACCCACCTGCTCAGGAGAAACAGAGAACCATGGGAATAATAACACTCACTTTATTCTTTACTTTATGATTATAGTTTCTTCACTCAATTTCCTTTTGGAACAAATAGACTCCATTAAGTATTAGTCATTTCAAGCCGATACCACGGGCGGTGTTCCTTCTTTTTCCGTGGAACCGAACAGAACAGGGATAATCTTGGAAAGACTAGGAAATTTACATCTAGAAAAACCAAGCATTAACCGAGATCTGAAATACTAACACGTAGCAAGCTGTCACATTTTTATGTAATATTTATGCAAGTTATGCAATGCATGATCCTTTAAGTTATAAGCTTGTCAGTTATAAGTTGATTATAAGACGATCAAGCAGTTTACAGACAATATTCAACATGCTTCAACAAATTTCCACAAAAATCATGTTATTACTTTTAATAAGCATAATTTGGCATTCACTCCATCCACCACTTCAACAAGAACAATTCCCATCCCCACATGCATCATACAATCATTTTCATATATAACTTTAGATGCCACTAGTATTACAAACACAAACAATGTAATAGATCAGAGCCACTCACCTGCTCATGGTGCTTTCAATCATAGTAATCTTCTAGGAAGTCTAAATTTGACTCAGATTCACCTATTAGATGAATGAAGTTCCATAAATTAGATAATTGACTTTGTAAATGATTCTTAATGAGCGTCTAAGTGTCCTATATTAGTTTTACCCTAAGTAAAGTCATTTTTATCAATTCTAAGGGTAGTCTATATTTAGTTGTTTAAAAACTTATGAAAAATCTTATATTTTTATAAAATTCGTGTAAATATACTTTTTCTACCAAAAGTGATCTAATTAGTTCTAAATGCATGTTTTTAGTACAAAATCTTTAAGTATACTTATATTACTTATTTTAGCTTACATTTTTATGTATAAATAAGTGTTAAAAAGCTTATTCTACCTATAGTATGCTAGTTATTCAAATTGTTTGTTTGTAGTTAGTTTCCTATAGTTGGTATAAGACTTTCTTAGGTCTTATTTTTATTTCTTATTTTTTTATTAAGCTTCTAATAATGGCAAAGAATTTTATTGAACTTCGATCTATATTACCCATTAATGTGTTTTGGTGATAACAATATTTTCTATTATCATTTACTTTGTCTTTCAACCTTATGAGAGATAAATTTTTAACTAAAATTAGGGACTGTCATCTAGATTTCTAATGACCATTACAATGTTATTTTTAAGTTCATTTAAGTATTGTTTCTAATCTATTCAAATTCTTTATTTTTGTTTTAGTAATTTTTTTTTTACCACAAGTTTTATGTTCAAGATTTCTTATAGACAATGTAGGATTTATGCTGGCTAGTTTTATTTGTTTAGATGATTTTTACAATATGTCTACCAATTTATTTTGAACCATAAAGTCATGAGCTAGGGTTTCAAGACAATAGTTTTATAGTGACATCAAAGTTTGAATCTAGGGTTTTCTAATGCCTAGATTAATTTTCTCCAAGGTTTCTCTTCATTCTAATTTATCCAAGATGATCATCCTACATTATCTCCACTTACACTACCATCAATATAACATTATGGATGCTATTATATAGAATGTCTATGGCAATTGTTGTCATCAAATTTCCTAATTTCTATAGTGAGAATAATTCAAAGGTTGGTATAGACCTTACCTTGAGAGCTTAGAAGGGTAGATGACAATTCCTCCTTCTTATATTGATTAAGACTTACATATTTTGACAAATTGGTAAGTCTATCATATTCTATATTTAAAATAACCAACTATACAGATTCTTACCTTTGTTTTCTAAATGGTAGAATGGTTGGTTGTCTACTATAGTGATGGTTGGAGTCTTGATTGGTTGGTCTTTAATTGTTAGAAGGTCAAGAGGAGACTAAGGGTTGCAAGAGAGGGAAATTTAAATTGTTGAAGTGTGAGTGTGTGTATTTAAGTATCACGGTGCTGGAGGGGAGTGGGCTGGTAGTTGTAGATAGGTTTCTTTAATTTTTTTGTTGGTTAGTTACTTATTTATAGAGGTTAGTGACCTGTAAATGAAGAATTAGATTAATTGAATTTATTTTTGCACAAATTCTGATGGTGTTGTGTGTGTTACGATGAGCTGGGAGGAAAGGAGGGCAGTTTTCCAAGTCAACATAGCTGATTTGTTTGCTTAATATTTGTTGTAATAATTAAAGCCTTGTTGGAACAATTTAATTGGGTCATTTGTCCAAGTTTTAAGCCTCTTATCTCTCCTAATTTACTTGCTGCAGGTGGTAATTTATAAGAACATTTGGGCAGCAAAATGGAGCTCCTCCCAACCGTAAATTGTATCTACCATTAAGAGAAATAATAAAAAATTTAATATCTAGCTAATTACGTCAAAAACTACCCCCTACACGTATATTAACATTAGTTATGTAAGGGTTTTATTCTAAAAAATTTAATTTAGGTCCCAAAATATTTCTACAATATTGTTGACTTCAAATTTTAAGTTTAAAATTTACGCGATTTAATATTTTTAAAGTTTTGTCTTACGCGATTAAGGTTTCGGGGCCTAAAAGTTCAAAATATAAAATTGGTGTCTATGGACTCTAAATTTTCTAACTAAAAGTATGGTGTGGTCTAAATTTTTATTTGAAGTCTAGATTATTAATTATGGGTCTGTTTATAGCTTTTTAGTATGTATTTATAATCCTAATGGTTTATCTTTAATGGGTCATTCTTATCCTTATACATACTATAAGTTATTAGCTTCCTAATGTTCTTGAAATAAAATTCTATTTATACTTACATCCTAGGTTTTTTATTATGAATTCTAGCTGTAGTGTCTTTTAATATCTAAAAAAAATTTCTGACCTAGGGTTTTTTTAGATTATAAATAGGTTCACAACACTCCAGAATTTCTAAGTAAGGCCTAATCGGGTAAACAAACTTCAATATCCATCCTAATTTTTACTATCCTATTTCCTTAGAATTCTTGGGGTTTACAGAAGTTATATGTGATTGATGAGGCAATCCCTAATGAACCTGCTCCTGATGCTCCAAGAGCTGAAAGAAATGCTTTTACTAAGCATAAGGAAGACTCATTGGATGTGACCTGCATTATGCTTGCCACCATGGAACCTGAGCTGCAGAAGCAAATGGAAGACATGGAGGTGTACGATATGATCGTACACCTAAAGGAAATGTTCCAAGAACAGGCAAGACATGAGAGGTTTGCAGTCACCAAGGAGCTGAATTCTTGTAAAATGGCTCTAGACGCTTTGTGAGTGCACATGTACTCAAAATGAAGAGCTATATTGATAGACTTAAGAAGATTGGCTCTCCAATTACTAGGGAGATGGCTATGGATTTGATCCTAGGCTCTTAGCTTCCTAACTATGACCAATTTGTGATGAACTACAACATGCACAAAATGGATGTGTCTATCATGGAGCTACATGGGATGCTTAAGAATGCAGAACAAAATGTTGACACAAACAACAATATTCTGATGTTTCAAAAAGGACAAGGCAAAAAGAGAAGTGCCAATGGTAGAGCCAAGGGTAAAGCAAAAGGTCAGACCAAAGCAAAAAGGCCTAAGCCTCAACCTAAGGCCAAGCCACCCAAGGAAGGGGTTTGCTTCTTCTGTAATGAACTAGGTCATTAGAAGAGGAACTGCAAGCTCTATTTGGAAGATCTGAGAAAGAAGAAGGGTAGTGAGACTACTGGTTACGGTATTTATGTCATACAGGTCAATCTATCTACTTCTACATCATGTGTATTAGATACTGGATGTGGGTCTCACATTTGTGTAAATGTGCAGGGTCTAAAGCAAAGTAGAAAGTTGTCTAAAGGCGAAGTGGACCTACGCGTGGCAAATGGTGCAAGAGTTACTGCATTAGTTGTGGGAAATTTTGAATTAACTTTGCCTTCTGGACTTATTCTGATTTTAAATAATTGTTATTATGTGCCTGCTATGAGCAGTAACATTATTTCAGTTTCATGTTTGGACAACGATGGTTTTAGATTTATTATTGAGAATAATACAATCTCCATCTATCATAGAGACATCTTTTATGGTATTACTCATTTGATGAATGGTCTCTATGTTCTAAACTTTGATGAACCTAATTATAAGTCTATCTATAACATTAATACCAAAAGGTTCAAATCTAATAATTTGAATCTAACTTACTTCGGCATTGTCGTTTAGGCCACATTAATGAGAAACGCATATCAAAGCTTCATCAAGATAGGCTTTTAGATTCATTTGATTTTGAATCATATGAATCATGTGAATCTTGTTTAACAGGAAAGATGACAAAGGCTCCTTTCATAGGACAAAGTGAGAGAGCTAATGACTTATTGAGCCTAATACATACCGATGTATGTAGATCATTAAGTTCACCTGCTAGAGGAGGTTACTTGTACATCATTACTTTTACAGTTGACTTCAGGAGGTATGGATATGTATACCTAATGAGACATAAATCCGAATCTTTTGAAAAGTTCAAAATATTCAAAAATGAAGTACAAAACCAACTTGGCAAAAATATAAAAACGCTTCGATCAGATCGAGGTGGTGAATATTTAAGCCAAGATTTTTCTTATCATCTTAAGGATTGCGGGATAATCTCACAATTGACTCCTCTAGGAACACCACAATGGAATGGTGTTTCTGAAAGGATAAATTGAACTTTATTAGATATGGTTCAATCAATGATGAGTCAAACAAATCTTCCAATATCCTTTTGGGGATATGCCTTAGAAACTGTTGTTCATATTGAACAGGTTCCATCAAAATCGGTTGAAAGGACACCGTACGAGTTATGGAATGGGAAACGTCCCAGTTTGTCTTTTCTAAAGATATGGGGCTGTGATGCTTATGTTAAACAACAAGTGTCCAATAAGCTAGCAGCTAAATCTGACAAATGCTTATTTGTGGGATATCCGAAAGAGACAAAAGGATACTACTTCTACAATTAATCTGAGAACAAGTGTTTGTTGCTCATAATGGCCATTTTCTAGAAAGATAATTTGTCTCTAAAGGAATCAATGGGAGTACAATTCAACTCGAAGAAGTTTGAGAACCACAAACTAGCATAGAACCCATGATGGATGTTCAATTAGACTAATTAGTTGCTGAGCCTGAACCACTAACTGAAGGCCCACGTAGGACTGGTAGGATTTGTCACGAGCCTGGGAGATATGGATTTCTCGTTACTGACAATCGCGATGTGATGCTCATAGATCAAGATGAGCCCACATCATACCAGGAAGCAATGATGGACCCCGACTCTAAGAAATGGTTATTAGCCATGAAATCTGAAATGCAATCCATGTGTGACAATCAAGTATGGATTTTGATTGATCCACCCGATAGTGTAAAAACTATTGGGTATAAATGGGTTTTTAAGAAGAAAACTGACATGGATGGCAACGTGCATGCCTACAAAGCACGACTAGTTGCAAAAGGTTTTAAACAAACTCATGGTATAGACTATGATGAAACCTTTTCACCTGTAGTCATGCTTAAGTCTGTGAGAATTCTTCTTGCCATAGCTGCGTATTATGACTACGAAATATGGCAAATGGATGTCAAGACAGCCTTTCTGAATGGACCTCATTGAGGATGTATACATGACATAACCCGAGGGTTTTATTAATCCAAGGAATTCACATAAGGTATGTAAGCTTCAAAGGTCCATTAATGGATTGAAGCAAGCATCTCGAAGTTGGAATCTTCGTTTTGATGAAGCAATCAAAGAGTTTGATTTCATCAAGAATGAAGATGAACCTTGTGTTTACAAGAGAGTTAGTGGGAGCGCAGTAATTTTCTTGGTGGTTTATGTAGACGACATATTGCTCATTGAAAATGATATTCCTACATTAGAGAAAGTCAAAACATGGTTAGGAAATTGTTTCTCAATGAAGGACTTAGGTGAGGCAGCCTATATTCTAGGCATCAAGATCTATAGAGATAGATCTAGAAGGATTATTAGCCTAAGTCAGAGTGCATACATTGACAAGGTACTAAAAATGTTTAGTATGGAGAATTCCAAGAGAGGATTTCTGCCAATGTCACATGGAATTAAACTGAGTAAGACTCAATGTCCCACTTCAAAGGAAGAACGGGAACGCATAAGTAGGATTCCATACACCTCAGTTATTGGTTCCATCATGTATGCCATGTTATGCACTCGACCAGATGTCGCTTATACTTTAAGCATCACAAGTAGATACCAATCAGATCCAGGAGAAAGTCACTAGATAGCAGTCAAAAAAATTCTAAAGTACTTGAGAAGAACTAAGGATGTGTTTTTGACATATGGAGGACAAGAAGGTGATCTTGTAGTAAATGGTTACACAGATGCCAGCTTCCAATCTGATTCAGATGATTTTCGATCGCAATCTGGTTATGTGTTTTGTTTGAATGGAGGTGCTGTAAGCTGGAAGAGTTCCAAACAGGATACACTTACAGATTCTACTACAGAGGCTGAGTACATAGCAGCATCGGATGCAGCTAAGGAAGCAGTTTGGATCAAGAAGTTCACTAGTGCATTGGGATTTGTTCCTAGCATCGCAGATCCAGTGGACCTTTATTGTGACAATAATGGGGCCATTGCACAGGCTAAGGAACCAAGATCACACCAGCGATCCAAACACATACTCAGGCGTTACCATCTCATTCAAGAAATCATTGAAAGAGGAGATGTTAAGATATGCAGAGTACCTATAAATGACAATGTTGCAGATCCATTGACTAAGCTTCTTCCCCAGTCTAAACATTATCGTCATACGAGAGCACTGGGCATTAGACTTATGATTGAGTAGACCTAATGCAAGAGAGATTGCTAGTGATGTGCCGTGGGCCATATAGATTTTATGTCATTTGGATATTTATTATCTTTACATTATAAACCATTCTATTTTTCAAGGTTTATTATTGGCATTTTTACCTTGATAAAAATAATTCCATGAGTAAATTTATTATTCCTTATGCCATTAAAGTATATGAATTTAATAGTAAAACCATAAAGGAAAAAAATAACTTTATTCTAAATTATTCCTAATCTTTCATTACATGAAATAATAATGAATTAAATTAGTATGTAGGCTAGATGGTGGTCATGTTTTACTGACCATGGATATAAGATATCATTTCAGCACATAGATACATGTAAGAGTACATTGTATTGGAATGAACAATTATGAGAGTACTATATGGATCAAAATGATGAGTATTTCCCATTACAGTAATTATTTAAGTCCTTTGACCCGATGACAACATGGATTCCTACATAACAAGCTCCATGTTTTAATTCAGTTCTTTATCACCTTTAATCAGGTGATTATAAGACTGTTATTGGATATGGACTAAGTTATGTGGAGGAATGTGAGTGTTCATGAGGGAATTTATTCCTCTCATTAAATTGAGAGAGATATCTTTTGGGCCCCTTGTTGAGTAAGACTGAGATATGCACGGCCGTGCTCAAATGAATTGATAAGGAATTATCAATGTTATTTGTTTAAGTCAGTCAAACTCTGGATTCAAGAAATAGTGATTAAACAATATAAGTGTGTATTGATCTACCTTATGTTTAATCATAAGATATCACGTGACAAAGGGATTAAATAATTAACTGTCTATAAGGTAAAATCGGATCACCGATCTTCACTTAATTTGGGTAGGCATAACGTCTTGCTAGAGGCTGCTTATGTCTTGTAAGTCAAAAGGGTTTTTTATCTACTACCATCATTAAGTGAACCTACAAAGTCACACACAAAAGAATGAACTCAAAGGATCATGGGCTTTATTTAAATAAGTCTGATGGGAATGATAAAGTCATTTATTAATCTTAATTTGTTAAGATTAATAAAAATTATTTGGCCTAGCAAGTGGGAGATTGTTAGTGTTTCTGCTCAAGGCCAAATATTGGATATTTTCATTTTATAATATGTTAAGAACAATAATTTATTATTCCCTAATCGAATTAAGAATTCTTATGTTTGTAAATTATTTAATAATTTATTCCATAAATTATTTTATAATTTATTTTATCCCTAATAAGATTAGGGGACTAAAGTTATTATTCGCATGAATAATTAACTTTAGTATAAATAGAACATAAGAGATCTATTTTAGGGTTAATGACATGTGTTGTCAACATCAGAAACCCTAGAGAGAGAGAGAGAGAGAGAGAAATCGTATCTCTTGGAGTCCTATTCTAAACCTGATCTAGAATCATTCTAGATTTCGCTAGCACGTAAGAGGGAGGATCCGAATCATATTCATTCGTGTGTGGATACCATAGAGAACTTCGCGACATTGAAACGTCTACAGATTCGCCTCACCAAAGAGTTTAAATTCGCAAAAGGTATTAAAATTCAAACTTTATTTTTCGTTTTTGTATCTAATAAAAAACACATGGATACTGGAATTAGGGTTTTTTATTTTTTTTTATTCTTTTGAAATTTCCGCTGCAAAATCCATGATAAAAACCCAATATTTACTAATGTGATTTCTCTTTGTAAAACATAGCTCAATTAGAGCATTGCTGGGTATTATAGCTTTGCAAGATCTTGAGCTTGAACAGTTAATGTGAAGACAGCTATCTTATATGGAGAGCTTGATGAAAATATCTACATGCAACAGTTAGAGGGCTTTGTGGTATGAGGAAAGGAGTCTCTTTATGGCTTAAAGAAGTCGCCAAGAAAATGGTACAATACAAGAGGTTTGACTCATTTACGAATTCTCATGATTTCAGAAGAAGAAATTTTGATAGTTGTATCTATTTCAAAAAATGTGATGATGGGTCTTTATATATCTACTCTTGTATGTTGATGACATGTTGATAGCAACCTAGAATAGAGGAGAGATTGAAAAGATTAAACTTTAATTGAGCAAGAGTTTGAGATGAAAGACTTGGGAGTAGTAAAGAACATACTTGCAACGAAAATTATAAGAGATAGAAAAGCAGGTTTGTTGCAACTAAGTCAAAAGGGGTATATTGATAAAATCCTTTGCAGGTTTAATATGAAGAATGCAAAGCCTATCAGTACTCCTGTAGCACTCATTTTAGACTTTTATCTACTTTATTCCATAGTAAGATGATGAGATTGACTATATGTCAAGGGTTCCATATTATAGTGTTGTAGGATCTCTTATGTATGCTATGGTATGTATATGTCTTGATTTGTTATATGCTGTGAGTGTTGTTAGTAAGTATATGACAAATCTTGGTAAAGAACACTGGAGAACTGTTCAGCGGATTTTCAAATACTTAGGTACTAATGTTTGTCTACAATTTGGTAGAACTAGAGATGGAATTGCTGGGTTTGTTGATTTTTATTTTTGCTGGAGATTTTGACAAAAGAAGATCCTCACAGGGTATATTTTTACTCTTGGTAGTTATGCTATCAGTTGGAAAGCCACATTGCAAGCTAATTTGCTCTATCCACTACTGAAGCTGAATATATGGCTATTATAGACGCTTTAAAAAAAGCTATTTAGTTGAAAATGTTATTTGGTGAACTCAGTGATAACTTAAAGACTGTTATAGTTTTTTTGTAAGCAGTCAACCTTACAAAGGATTAGATGTATCATGAGAGGACGAAGCATATTGATGTCACGTATTACTTTGTTCATGATGTTATTGCTAATGGTGAAATTGCTATAATCAAGGTCAGTACTCAAGCTAAACCTATTGATATGATGATCAAGACACTTCCTATAGCTAAGTTTGAGCACTATCTGAACTTAGTTAGTGTTTATTGCTCATTAATCCCCTTTGGGGTCCTATGGAAGATGAAGAGAATATTTTGTTTTTTGTGTTGAAGATTGGAGTTTTTACATTGTTACTCTTGAATTTATGTCAAGGTGGAGATTGTTGGATGTGTAACTCAAATTCTATCAAAGCTGCCTGAGATCCAGCTCTGAGATCAAGGCCGCAAGCCTTTAGACTGTACACTACCGGCCTTTGTGTCAGCTCTTACAATTTGGATTCTGTGATTATTGTAGGCCGGCTGGTGTCCAACACCACTAGCCTTTCCATTGAAAGCCGTCAGCCAATAGTGACCTTTGAGCTGTTGACCTTTGTGTCTACTTAAGATTTGTTGTAACTTGTATTCACATCCTCTTGTACTTCTTCAACACTAGTCAATTCCTCTCTCCTCTGGCCGTAGTTTTTCTTGTAAGGGTTTCCACATAAATCTTATGGGTGCTTTACTTTATTTTTGTTTTACATTTCTTTTGCCATTGTTTGTCATATCCATTTTTAATAGGATGATATTGCTATGAATATTCCTACATCACAATGGAAAGAGGAGAATGTTCCAAGAATGACAGAATGTGGAAAGCACATTATAGTCACCACATCATGCCAATAGTCAAATGACCTGATAATGGCATCCAATATATCGATCAAATAATGGCATATGGTTTTGACCCAGGTGACCTTTATGATAACTTAGAGATCGACATGAAAAGTGAAGTTTAGAGAAAGAAGCAAGAATGGAGTCAGCAGCTAGGTTTTTTTTTTTTTTTTTGGAGGGACTCAAGTAAGAATCACTATTCCAATCCCTAAAGTAAACATGCCTATAGTTGGTTTTTCATGTGCTACTAATGTTAGTTTGTGTTCTATAGATGCTATTCCTAGAGTTGGAAAATAAAACAAGATACTATAATGGGGTGAAGTCAAGGAATTAGCCCAGGAACTTATTTTTATCAATTTTTGCCTACTACCTACATACTTAGTAGTATGGGAAGCCAACACTTATCATTAAATCCTTTGTCATCATTGCCAAATTTGAAGTATTTTAACAAGGGTTTTATCAATTGGGACAAGAGAATCCAGCTATGGAAGATAACAAATTACATAGTTATGGAATTCACAGAGGTGTTACACCAACACAATTATTGTATGGGCAAATTACACCTTTCATTGTCACACATTGACGGTTTTGTGGAATCAGGCAATGCTCAAGTTTAGATTCTATATTTCCATTTTCCAAATCAACAAATAATAGACAAAACTCGGCCTTCAGTCCCATATTCAATTTTTTAGTTAACAGGTCAACAAACAGCAACACAATTTTGGTGGACTCTGAGTTGTTCATTAGTTTTATGTTGTTGAACCAGCTGAAGCCTCATATGTTGAATATTAAAGTTAGGAGGCAGAAGTTAATAGCAAAGCAAAGGAATAAACTTTATTTTATCCCTAGAGTGCTTGTAAAATCACTACTTTACAAACAAATATTAGCTCATCAGGTTTATTTTTCTAATTTAGCCAAATGTTTTTCTAGGACTTTTAGAGTACTTCATTGAATCGAAAATATTGCTTATGATGGCATTGCCAAAGTGGGTTAAAATGCATACTATTTTTAATGTGTTAGTCCTTCAACAAGCTATTAGATTTAAACTAAAGAAATCAACATATCAAAGTCATCATTTTCATACTAGGACTAATGAAATGATTGGGTCAACAGTATTTTAGGGATTTTCTACGAAACAATTCAACAAACAACACTACAACATCATCGTTTTTCAACCTTAAAGGCAAGGTTGATTTTTGTGGAGCGAAGAAATTGTTATAACTCAGAAAGGAGGATAAGGAGCTAAAAAATTACATAGTTATAACAATTACAACGGATTTGTAAACTAACAAATTGTAGTTAATAGTAATTGTAGGTAACAACAAATGTAACTACCAACAGCTATAAAAAACAGATCAATAGAGATCTATAAATACAAGAAAGAAACAAGGAAAAGAGTATCAAAGATAAAACCCATTTTTAGAAAAGTCACTATGTGTGATTTAGGAGTCGTCAAGCCACTCAAAGTTCTTCGGTAAGCTACAAACATAAACATCACATTAGCACCGTAAAAGAAGTTGATAGAGAGACAAAGTTAAGGTTTTGGGTATATGAATCGAAACATTTAAGAGAAAGAGAGTAAGAAGTCTACACATTGATTCACCAAAAGAGGCATGGTAAGAGGGAGAGGAATATCGAGAGGGTTCAGTTATGTTAGGTTTGGATGTGCAATGGGCTCGACCTAGTGTGGTGGGCTGGTACTAACACACACCCATATACATTGTGTAATTGAAATGTAATAACATTAATATGAGGATGTATGATATAATGTGAATATGGAGGACCAAATGTAACATGTATTTTATCACCTATAAAAGAGTTATTTCCTAAATATAAAATTAAACCGGTAGTTATTAAGTTTTTATTTTTATATTTTTTTAAAAAATAGAATATAAAAAACTTATAGCAAAAATAACTTAAAAATTAAAAAGAACCGACATGCTAAATTTTTCTAAAAGAACTATGTGGCATCTAATCCTGACTAGCGGGTACATAAGCACATCTAAGGTGACTTGAAATGAATTTTTTTTTTTATTTTCCTTTTGTAAATATCAATTTGATTCATATTTTCTTTTTGTGATATATTATTATTCTGTGAATATTAATGTAAATAATAATTGTATTCCTTTATAAACTTTAGCATGTAAATATTCTTTGTAAAATTTTCAAATATTAATAAACTTTAAAAAGCATTAAAAGGATAAAATTTAATTAAGAATTTAAAGATGGTAACTATTTGGTTTTAATAGGATAGCTCCCAACCCTATGACATCTTTTGGTTTATTTCAAGTTGATTTTTAAATCAATTTTTTTTTTTTTTATCATAAACTAGTGGCTAAGTTAGGATCAATCAACCCACTAATTCTAACTTACAATTTTTTTCTCGGTTTCTATCGGATGGCGACTCGTTAAAGTTTCTTTATAAAAAGTTCATTGCTTTCAATGCCTAATCGATGACTCATATCAAATGGGTTAACGTTTGATACGGATTGAATCGAAAGAAATCAATCTATAAATGAAAAATCTAAGCTCAGCATTACATTAAACTGAAAAACCTACAAGTTAACCGTGGGTTAGTGAGAGTGCTAAGAAGAGGAAGAAGAATAATTAGAATAGCACTAAAGTCAAGGAAAAATATCTTTTTTTACCTCTCGAGTGAAGGTCCTTTAGATGAGGTGGCCATTACAAAATTCAAGGGACCATAGGATATCTTTGTTCCTTATGGCAAATTCTCTAAATTTGTTAGCTAGTCTGATTCACGAAGCACAACAAGTACAGATTGTAGCTAGATGGGTGCGAATTACCAGGAGATATGAATGTCAGGTCATCGTGAGCCCCCTTAGGGTCAAGATTGCGATTAACTACATCTCGTCACCATGACCCTTTATTTAGGGTTCATGCACTTAATAAAAAGAAAAAAAAAATCTGCTATCAACAGGTAAATTATTGTTTCGACTCTTTAGGAAAACAAGTCTTCATTTTCATTAATCATGCACTTACTAAAAGGAAAAAAGGTTATGCTAAAAATATCAATAAGGCCATTGTTAACTTTGTTAAATCTATGCTAAATTTTCTAAAATTTCACATACTTACAACCATTTCCCTTCCACATATTTGTCCATAATACTCCATAACAAACACAATATTAATTTTGGCCTCCATTATGCCTTTGAAAGCTACGAAGACGCACCTAAACACTAGACCGCAACTTCAACAATAACAAAAGTTAATTATGGACCAATAAAAAGTTTGGTCTTTCTCCTTTCCTCTTAAGCTTGCAAAGGTTTGTCATATCCTCCACAAGTTTATTATTACAAACTTGATTCCATACTCATTTAACAAAAGATGATTCTTTGAAAATCTAAATTAAATTGCAGATCACACTCAAATAATGAAAATGCAGATAGGCCTTTAAATCAAATCAAATATGATCTATTAGCGTAGCATGAATAAATATTGATTATATTCAAAGTTTGACAACAATCAATAAGATTAGTAATAAGATGAAGAAAAGAAAGAAAGAAAACACACAACAATTTTTACATAGGGAAAAACTCCTAATTGTAGTAACTAACCCATAGGGAAGAGTAGAAAAAATATTACTATAAGAATAAAGTTTATAGATAAATTACAAGGAAAAGTTGCCAAACTTTAGTCTCTTTTGGGTATTCATGGATGTCTTGATAAATTTGGAGATTAAATAAAATGAGATAATACAAAAGATGCACTTAATATATTTAAAAGATTTTAGAGGATTACATGAGGATATCCTAATTGACATGGGAAAGAAAAAAATGGTGGGGAAAAATACAACAAATCTCTAACTTTTATCCTCACGATCATAAACATAACTCACCTGAAACTCAATATACCAAATGGTCAATAAATATGTACAAAGATATAAAAAATAAAATAAATGCATAAAAATATATACAGTGATCCAAACAACAAAACACCTAGTCTTCACTTACCAAATAGGCCACCACAACCTTAGTAAATCTCCCTAAAACAAAAATCAAGTCTAGTCACAAACTGAACTTGTCACTAGGAAGCATCTTCGCTAACATGTTTGTTGGATCATTGTAGATAATAATCTTCTTCACATGAATGTCATCTAAGCTCATGATACCGCGACTAATGATATTGCACATTAAAGTGTTTTGTGTGCTCACGAGGCATGGGATCATAGATGATTGCATTCCAACTATTAAAAAATCTGATGATACTATCACTTGAAGATCGGATAACAAATCCTTTAACCCTAATGTCTCCTTAACTGCTTCAGTCACTATCATACATTCGCCTACAACAATAGCTACCATTCCACAATCCAAATGCCACCCTCTGAAGCCTTGTACGGACCATAATGCAGATCACCCTTGTGTTGGGACAACGTGGAAAAGTTAGCAATCGGACCTGACCTTATACAAGTCATAGCAAATAAGGTACAAATCATTCGGTGAATGATGAAAGAGGCATAAGATAGGTAGAAAAGTTGGGTGGATTTGAAGCAACGTGC
Source organism: Combretum micranthum (assembly GCA_024138025.1). Taxonomy (NCBI): domain Eukaryota; kingdom Viridiplantae; phylum Streptophyta; class Magnoliopsida; order Myrtales; family Combretaceae; genus Combretum; species Combretum micranthum. The sequence goes on from JAMXBD010000384.1 coordinate 207,009, forward strand.
GCTCGAATTTAATGTTGGAGACCATATATAATTGAAGGTGAACCACATTAAAAGCATCAACCGAATACATGCCCAAGAGAAGCTAAGCCTAAGGTACATTAGACCCTTTGAAGTACTCAAAAGAATAGGAGCTCTGGCTTACTGCTTGGCTCTACCACCAAACCTGTCAAGTATGCACAATGTGTTTCATGTTTCGATCTTACAAAAGCATGTACTGGATCCTAATTGAATCATGGAATTGAAACTTGTACAGTTGCAAGAGAATCTCACCTATAAAGAGCATCCAATTCAAATCTTAGATCGAAAGGTCCAAAGCTTCTAATAAAGAGATTAAGTATGTCAAGTTTTTATGGAGGAATCATACCCATGAGGAAGCAACCTGGAGGGCCAAGGATGAAATTCGGCGTAGATATTGGAATCTGTTCAACAAATCAAGTACGTAAGTTAAGTTTTGAGGATAGAATTTTCTTTAAGAGGGATAGGTTGCAATACCCCTAGATTTTATGATAGTCTTGTGAATAAACCCTAAAGCCAGAAGTTAAATTCGAACCCTAAAGTTAATATAGGTCAACAACAAGTCTTAATGGATCTAGATCCAACAAGACCACGCTAGAAACCCTAAAACAATAAAAATGAGATAACCTCATATTATAACCCGGAAAGATGTCTTATAACCTAAAAAGATCATATTCGCCAAAAATTCGATTGTTTCAAACCCAAACGAGATTAGTTTTCAAAATCAGGGTCTCAACATGTAAAATGATGAAAATATTCCGACAATCAATCTAGACTTGTAATATAGTAAGAAATCATTAAAATATCATATACAATTTTTATGGCTCCTGAAAACATCAGATATAGCTCATTTATGCGTATTTTTATTACTATCGATAATTTATTTGTCTTGTTTACACTATTCATTTATCTCTACTTTTTCTTTCTATCTATTCTTACAACCTTACACACATATTTCTTACATTTTCTTTCCTAATATTACTTTATATAACTCATCTTACACTTTAATTACTTTTTTTACAAAAATTAATTTTTAATCATTTCTCTCCTCTCTACAATCTAAAACCAGCGCCTTCTGTAAATCCTTAGATTTTATGTTAAGTTATGCTTAAATTCTAGAATTAGAGGTTAACCGAGAATCCTAAAGTTAACGAAGGTTATAATAAACCCTAGTGTTTAGATTCGGCAATCCCGCACTCTTAACTCTAGAACAATGAAATTGAGATAACCATGGAATATGATTTGTAATAATATAAGAAAGCCTAAAAAGATCAGATTAATCAAAATTTAATTCGTTTCAAACCTAATGGGATCAGTTCTGAAAAACGTGCCCTAAGACTCAAAATAATAAAAATATTCCGATGACACCATTAAACTCATAATAATATAAGGATTTAAAAAACATCGGTTTTACAATTTTTTGATAACTAAAAATATCATATATTGCACTTTTACTTGTATTTTGTTAACTATTGGTATTAATTTGTCTTGTCTATTATTCATTACTATTCACCTATCTCTACTTTTTTTACTACCTATACACCTATTTCTTATATTTTTTATTTCCAATACAATTTTATATGACTCTCATCTCATCTTAGTCACTTTTTATTATAAAGATACAAATTTTGGTAAATTCTTCCTCCCCCATTCCTAGAACAGACGCGCCCTCTCTCTCATGCAACCCAACTATTTTTCTTTTTCATTTTATTTTGTTACTCCTAATTTCCCTCCACAAAACTCTGTAAATACTCTTTCTCCCTTCATTTCTTTCACATGCTTCATTTCCTTACCAAAACTCTCCCAAAATATCACCACAAAATTCCTCTCCACAAACTCCTCTCTACAAACTCTTTCTAACTTTTTCTTCTTCTTCTAACCAATAGGTAAAAGTCCTAATGTTTTATGTCCATGTAACTTAACATGACCATAATGTATGTTTTCTAAGACTCTTAAGAGTTAAGGAAGCAACAATTGTTCATATTTTGTTCTTATTCATACTTAAATTTTTATGTTATTGTATTATCGTTAAATGATTTATATGTTCATGTAAGTTAATATGACCATAGTGTGTGTTTTCTAAGACTCATGAGAGTTAAGAAAGCAACAATATGTTCATGTTTTGTTCTTGTTCATATATAATTTATTTATGATGTTTTTATATTATTATTGCTCTTATCATGCTTTTTCTTTTTTTTTTTTCTTTTGAAACTAGTCTTTTTTTAGTTCTAGGATACCTTGATGAAGCTAAGGCTCCCAATACTTGACCTTATTATCATGATTATTTGCTCCTTATATATCTCTTTCCATCTTATTATATGTTATTACTATCTTTTCATGGCTACATAATCATATTCATGCATGATTAAGATGTTATTGTCTTAATAAAAATAAAAAAGAGGTTCTTTCTTTAATAAAGAAAACAAGACTAAACTCGCTCTAAAATGGATTTTGTCACTTAACAAATATTTTTCCAATAAAGATTTAGAAAATTATTCTTAATAAATTCTTTTCAAAAATTTATACAAACTCATCATGAAATTCCAAAGTGTCAATAAAAAGGATTTATTTAAAAATCTAACTAAATTGAAATACACCTTCTTTTCAAAATAGTAACATGAAAATTTTTGGTTAAAGCTTTAATGTTAATAATGCTTTGCCATGCAATTTTTTCATAAAAACTTATTTATAAGAATTTTTACCAACTTTATAACACACACCAAGAACTAGATAAGTTTTCAAAATTAAAGTAAAATCAACTCACTAGTTTATCAACCTACTTAGAAAAAAAATGAAAAAAATTGGAAAGAAAGTAAGCTTTAGAAATGATAAACCTATTTGCTAAGATGTAGAAAAATATAAATATAAAGAAAAATATATTTGTAACATTACTCAAAACCTTAGAGATAATCAACAACTTAAGAGAAAACTTTTGGAAACATCATTTTCAACCACTAGAAATAAAACTTGATAGATATCTTAAAGAAACCAAGTTTTTTGAAAATTAATTTATCTTTGAAAAAGTCAGGAAATGAAATTATAATAAGAAAACACTCATTTATAATGACCCAAGAATTTTTAGTTTTCCTATCAACAACAAAAAGGGAAATTTTCAAAGTTTCTATCTTTTAAACACTTAAGAAGAAAATTGTTTTATGAAAAATCAATGTTGAGACAATACCACTAAAATTATACATATAATATGAATATATATACATATATTCAAAGGATTTTTCAACCATACAAATGTCTATGTGTTTGTTTGAAAATTTTGGATGAAGAAAAGTTTAGAAAATTGTTTAGTCAAAGGCTAGAAAATTCGTGGTGATTATGCACCGAACCATTTTGGGACCCAAATGACTTTTTATGATAAAAATAACCATAGAAATAGATAAATCTTTTTTATTAGGTAGAAAATGATATATAATAAATGAAATTATGAGTAAAATGAGTAAGTTATGGCCATTTTAAGTTGAAATTTCCACAAATCCGAATTTTATCGCCAATAGAAGATGGAGTTAGAAAATTTAAGTAGAAATTCTATGAAATACTCATTTTGGGTATTTCCTTTGTCAAGGAAACAAGGAGGACAACTTTTGCTACCTTGAGGATTATTTTGATTAAGAAAGCTTATAAGCCCCAGAAAATTTCAGTAAATAATTCCAAGCTGAACTTCGAAAATAAACCCTAAAAATCACTCCAAATTAAAACCGAATTTCAACTAGTCCAAAAACACGAGCGAATCTAGAAATTTCTCAATCTAAGGAAAATAAGAATCCTTAAAAATAAAATAAGAACTCAACATACTTCAATTTCAAAACCACTACGTACGACAAATTCCATACGTAACTCCGACTTATAAAATCAGGTAATAAGATCCAAAAACAAATTATTAAAAAGTAAATAACGATTAACTTTCGAAAATGAAACCCAATTCAAAAATTCCGAAAACGTTAAAAAATATTAAATACTTACAAAAAATGAAATGTAAAATAAATTTCTCAAAATCAAATATGTTGTATAAACATAAAATATCAGTTTCCAAATTGGCAAAGATCTAAACCGGAAAATCACCCAGAAACCCTAAGTGGAATACAATAGTTTTAGTCCGGTAATCTAGCGCCCTTAACCTAGAGGCCGAGGTACAGTTTAAATATGTAGAATATCTCGTAGTAATATAAGTTTATTTAGAAATATAAGATTGGTAAATTTTTTACCTATTTCGAACCATTCGATACTGACTTCAAAAAGCGTGTCCGAGGCTCGAGATATAAAAAATATACCATTAGTACCGTTAGACTCGTAATTTCATAAGATTTTCAAATATATCAGTTATATAATTTTTGGGGTTATAAAAGTTACAGTTATAACCTTTTTATCGTATTTTCATTACTGCGGTAATTAATTAGTCTTTTGTACTATTCATTTTTATTTCATTACACAATTTTATTATTCTTATAAAGCCTTATATTTTTAGATAAATATTTTATTATTATAGAAAATTTTGTTTTTCTAAAATATAGTTAGTTCGGGCTTTTACAAGATCAAATTCTATTTAAGACCCAATACTAAAAATAAAATAAATTAATTTAATAATTGGAAAATATTTTTAAAATATTTTTATTTTCTTAAAATAAATTTTTAGAATTTTTCAGGTTATAAAAATATCATTTATAACCCATATTCGCGTATTTTGATCATACCGGTAACATATTTCGTTAAAATACTAAAATAATTCAAATAATTATTTAATTTTAATTATGAAAAATTTGATACAAATATTTGGAATAAATTTTCTAATTTTTTTATTTTATTTTATTTATTAAGAAAGTACTCTTACACCCATACTTTTAAGTACACCTTTCACACATCACTTCTTTTTCACTTTAATCTTTTTACACTTCATTATATCACTTCATGGCAGATTTTTCCCTCCTTTATGGCTGGCATTGTCCTTTAATTTACTTCATTTTGACTAAATTAATTATATTCTACTCCTTCTTAAAGAAGCTACATTATAAATTTATTACACAATTCAATTTCAAGTCAAATTTCAAACAAATTCCCTCTCTCTCTCCTCTCACATTTCACGTGCAGCACACAAAATTTGCTGCCCTTGTTTTATTTTTTTTTGTCCTTTCATTTAATACAATTATATCTCCATTCAATGCCTCTTAATTATTTCCTCTTATTTCCTTTTGAAACCCTCTTTTTTTCTCTCTCTCTTTTTCCTCTCTTTTCTTCTTCATTTTTGCTCTTGTTCTTACAAGAACCAAGCTACCCCCAATTCTTTTATTAGCTCCCACTCCTATTTCTTGAAGATTTTTAAGTAAATCTTCTTCTCAGAGCTTCCATAAGTGATATAGGTGAGGTGTAATGAGAGTTTCATGCATTAAATGACCTTCCATAAGTTTAAAAGCTTAGGATGATGATGCCAAAAATGAAACACTCCCTTTCTCTGTGATTAATCTCTTGTATCATTATTATTTTCTTTTTAAAGTAGTTATATTTTATAGATCTAACTTTTTATAGCTTTGATTTTTGTTTATGCCTTTAGATCTTGTTGTTAAAGTTATTATTCTTGTTATTGCTTATGATTTATACATATATTCATCATCCACATGTCTATCTTAGTGATTCATGCATTTAAAACTAGTGTAGTAAACTAGGTCTAGTGTTTTGAGTTCATAAATGCATTAGACTTTTGTGTTATGTTCATGAACAACTTGTAGTGGCATGATGATTATAGGAATGTTTTAGAAAACTCAAGATCTATTTTATTTTCAACAAAAATCATTTTTTGAAAATTCGGATGAAAAATGAACCATATTTAGAAAAGTTATTTTTCAACTTCAAAATGTAATTTTCATTTAAAATGAAGGGCTTAGGGTATAGATAACATAAATGACTGATTTTGATGAGTAAAATTTAGATCTATGAGTTTATAGTTTACTACCATGGGTTTCTTTTAGATTTATGTTTATATTAAGTATAGATCTTGCGTTTGAACTTAAACAAAGATAGTGAAATTCGTATTTTGGCAAGACCCTATTTAAAAACCACTTTTCAAATTTCAAAATGAAGTTTTTACTTGAAATAATGAAAGCTTAATATATATATATATCATCAAAACTTCTTTTTACAAGAATCAAAGGTGATTTTCAAAAGTTATTTTCAAAATAAAAATCTCATTTCGGATTTTGGCCAAGGCATATTTTTAAAACATGTTTTCCAACTCAAAAATAAAGTTTTTATTCAAGATATGAAGGGCTCTTAGGATAGGATATAAAAAATGGATTTTCATAAGTTTAGATGGATTTTATCAAAAGATATATCCAAAAATAAATTTTGTAAATTCGGATCCCAACCAAACCAATTTTGAAAACCTATTTTTCAACTTCAAAACAAGACTTTTATTAAAGAAATGGAAGCCTTAAGGTATAGGTTTGATTAGGAAATGGTTTTTGAAAGACTAAGTGAGTTTTACAAAGAAAACAAGCTCACATGAATTTCTCAATATTCGGATTTGAAAATAGCACAATTTAAACACCTATTTCCAAATGCCAAAATGATAATTTTGATAGGAAAATAGAAGTCCTAGGGAATATATATAACAAAGACCAAGTTTTAGTAAGGATAAAAGAAATTTATTAAAATATAATCTTAGAATAACAAGTGGTTTCCAAGAATAGGTTAAACAATGTTTTCATTCTTTAAAATTTTGTAAAATTCGTACTTAAGCAAACCACCTATTTAAACATCTACTTTCTAACCCCAAAATGAAGGTTTTTATTGAAATAACGAAGATGATGATTATATAGATCATCAAGGTTAAGTTTTGATAAAAGAAAGTATGAAGTTTTCAAAAAGAATTCTTGGTACTATATGTATACATATAGGCAGATCATCTCATAACCTTCATAACAATAGCTTGTAGGTAATACATATATGCATGATGCATTGTAGAAATAAAGTATGAAAATTGAGTTTATCCAAAATTTGTAAATTCGGATGATTTCAAAGCCATGCCTTAAAAAACTCATTTATCAACTCCAAAACTTGTGTTTTATATGAAAAATGAGGAGTTTAGGTCATAGGTATCATCAAGTGATGATTTTGATAAATTAAGATAGGATTTTCTAAGGAAAATATATAGAACAAGGAGTAGAAACAAAATAGGAAAAATTGAGTTATTGTCATTTTTAAGAAATTCGTAATAATGAAGTAATGGCATAAACTCAAATTAGAAGTTTTATTAAAGAAATAAAGTCCTTAGTGGTAAGGCATGATTGGGCCTTAATTTTCTAAGTATCGAATGACTTTTACTTAAAGGAATCACTCAAAAACAATTTTCACAAAATTCAGATTTTGGAATCAATCCTACTTGAAAACATGTTTACAAAGTGTAAAATGGAAATTTTTATGTAGAAATGAAGGTAATAAGTAATAGATATAATGAAGACTCAATTTTAACAAAAATAATTGTATTTTCTTAAGTAATAAATCCAAAACAAATGGAAATGATCAAAGTTAGGAAACTAGTATTCTTAAAAGTAGTTATCCTTGAAGTCTTGCAATATAAAGAGTTATAAAATTTCCTTTTAGTAATAATCATCAAGATCATGCATACATTAAGCTCATCTCATGTCATTCATGTTAGGAAATCATTCATATTTCGTGTATAGCTAATCTATATAGTAGGAACATTTCGAACATTTGCAAAACTATTTTTTGGAATTGGAACTTGCCACTGTTCTGATCTGATCCTACTTTTTCGAAGCTTCAAGGTTTTCAAAACTTAAATATAATATTATAATTAAATAGATCTTTCGAAGTAGATAGAAATCGATATATAATTTGTGAAATTCCTAGTTAAAATGATCAAGTTATGGCCGTTTTAAGTTGGAATTCCCGCTTAGGACGAGAATTACGAATTTGATATTTGTATGAGATAGCTTGGACTAGTTAAGTGATGAAATACTTATTAGGGTATTTCTTCCTTTTTAGGTGACCCCGATATCGACCATTCCTTACCACCGGATTACTTTTACTAAAAGACCGGTGATCCAATGGCCGAGTGAGTATTACTTCCGATTTCATTTATTGTATGTGATTGTAATAATAGTTGCACTAGATATTTGGTAAAGATAAAATGGATATGCATGATGGGACGAACGAGAACTATGTATGCTTGTTGTTGTTATAAGGAATGAATATAAGAATATCGAAGCCGAGTGATTAACTATTGCTTGTATAGATGAATTAGAATTGATTGTCTGCGGTTATTGATTGATCACTTAAAAGAATTGGTATAATTGATTATTCGGAATTGAAGATGAAATTGAACTCATTCATATCACGATGGGGATGGAGCATTAGCATTTGTTGGTTTATCGTTGTACCTTAAACGATTTTATAATTTATAGTTGTCCGTAAGCTAAAACGGTCTTGGTTCGTACCGCGAGATTCGTTAATCTGCTAACCCGAGATGAAGGGCACAAGTCCATCCACATATGATTTTCGGCAAGTCATATGTTTGTTGAATTCCCGTGTTTGATGCATATCACTTGTCTGACTAATCACTTGATTGTATGATGTTATAAATGTAATCCTGGAAGTTTTCACTCACTAAGCTAGTGTAGCTTATACCCAATAGATGTTTAAATGAACAGGTTATCTCAAGAATGCTAAGTGGGGACCAAGATGGTTGGAGCCGGAATGACTTCAGGATTCCGGCAAGGAATAAGAATGTTTGAAGTTATTAGCTAGGTTTTATATTTTCTTATAATAGTTTTATGTAGTATAATCTTTTGATGAATTGTATTTGGAGTATAGTGATTCGTATTTGAAGTATAGTGATTTGTATCTGAAGTATAGTGAATTGTATTTCCTTTACGTTGTTACTCAAGTTGTATCAATATAAAATGTATCTCTCCAATGTGTCTCCTTATGTATTAGATGCCTTGTACATAGTATGGAAGCCTTCGCATGACTGAGGCGGTCATTCCTAGGCTTTAATATTGTGTACGGCGAGCTGCCACGTTTAGGATACCCTTCGGAGCGTGACAAAGCTACTATCAAGATATAGCCGAGTGAGCTCACTTCCCTTTATTTTTCATACTCATGTTTATGCTTGTAGTTTAGTATTACTAGGAATAAGAAAAGATAAAATGGAAAAGCATGTGATTTATAATGCTTAGTGAATTTATGTTAAGCATATTGAGTCTTGAATTGTCAATAGTAAATTGTATATTTTACTACCATATTAGAGTGTCTGAAAATTGTGTAATCACCCTCAAAATAAGTAACTAAATATTAGACTCTTAATAAAATTGAATCATGTACTTTTACGAATAGTGACATTGCATTAGCTATTATATATTTGGTAGGACAAGTATATGATAGTGGTGGTCGGCATAACCGGTAGTATCTGCATGTGGCAGATAGTAGCCAGTAAGATCCACATATTTTTGGTGGCGAATAGCAACTATAAGAACTATAAAATTTATTAGTTAGTTGTAATTAGCTGGTATACCTAACCCGAATGAAAGGCGTAAATTCATTCAACATATGGTTTCCAAAAAACCAAATGGCTTGTATGCTCATGTGTGTTGCATCTCATTTGTTTAAATAATTAAGCCTGTTTGATATCTTTTATTCCAAGAACAAATAGGGAAGGAAACTAAATAGAAAGAGTTAAAATAAACCAGGACTCCCCTAATTGAAGTTTGAGTTGCACATCCATGGATCACATCACTACTCTTCTATATACCCATAAAAACAAATGAGAATCCCCAAACTGATCAAACCAACAGGTATAAGCTCTCAGATTGATAATCCTGTCGATCACGGGCGTTGCCAAGCCCATGATCGTCTCTGATCACTAGACGATGTCGCTCACAAGTGGCATTGTAAGGTCGTTATGGTCTCTATTCATCTTGTTGTGTGCTCCTAAGGCTCTTATAACGCCCGTTATACGACCTGTGATGGTCTCTAGAGCAAAATTTTTTAGCACACGAGTCCATCATGGGCGCTATGACAAGTTTGATTCATTCGTATGATAGCAATGGGCATGATGAGCAGGTAAATGAAATTTCCCTACACGTAATGCCCGTGATAAAGGCTGTAATGCAATGTTTTGCCATTGTTCTCCCTAAACTTTAATCTCCATTTTGACTACCTTAACCTACGTATCAAGACTACTTTTCAGTCTTCATTCGTAGTATTTCATGCGCATTTCACGATTTCACCAATAATTTAGTGAAATCGTGAAGTAAGGATGATTAGAAAAAGGCCATGAAGATGACCATGATCGTAGCTACTCTTGCGCGAAATTAGTAGGGGGATGGAGGTTAGTGATGACACTAACGTCAGCACATCCATTCAAAACGTGCCACGTGGCATGTGTAGGAGAAACAAAAACCAAAGTTTAATCTTAGCCTTTGCCCAAAGTCAAACCCATGACTTCTTAATTACATGGTTGTGACTTATTCATTCAGACTTTTAGCCTGTTCCTTGTTTTGGTTTAAATACAAATAATTTTTAAGACTTTGAACTGGACCCAATTAAATGAGCTATCCTATTATAGGTCATTTGATTGGGTCCAAAATTATATGTAACTAAAACTTATATTATATTAAGTCTAAAAAATTTTATTTAATTCTATAGTGCTATTTAACTAATTTCTTTTCTTCCTTTTAATTTTTTTATAAACATATTTCTTTTTTTTTACTTTTATGAAAATTTTAATTTTCAAACTTTTTGTAATATTCATTTTTATCATATATTAAAGCCTAAATTTGATGAAAATGGGGTGTCTACACTTAGCAATGTGTTTATTAAGAGAATCACCCTTCTACACTAATGGTATATAACTTATGCTTTAGAATAGCGCCTTCTCATCTAACTCAGCCGATTCATCATTATCCATCACACTTGATTTTGGTCCTATAACCCTCTTTAATCCGTTGCTCCAAAATTGTCAACATTCTCACTTGTCATAAACTTACAAATGGATAAAATACTATAACTACAACATAAAGTGTTTAACTGCACAAATTCAACACGAATATTGAAAACCCCCTAAAAATTGAACAAACCTTAATCTTTAACAAATTTACCCTACTTCACAAATTGAGACTTTGATACTAGTTTGTTAGTGTCGCAGGAGTAAAGTTCAATTATATTTAAAGATTGACATCAATCAATAACATTAATGACAAAATAAAAAAGAGAGAAAGACTAATTGATAACAAAATTTACGTAGAAAGTTGTAATTGGACTATAAAACTTATGAGCAAAAGAGAAAAAAAAATCACTATGACAACAATGTGTACAAATGAATCACAACAAAAATTACTCATTCTCTAGTCTCTCTAAGATATTTATAGGTATTTTGACAAATTTGAAGCTTAGATACAATGAGATAGCGTAAAAGATACACTTAATATTTTTAAAACATCTTAGAGGATTATATGAGAATATGCTACCTAACATGGGATAAGAAAATAAATGTGTAAGAAAACATAAGATGATTAACCAAGCTACACCAATAGCATATCTAAGTGAACTGAAAGTCATAACCAGAGGACAATTATGATTAGCATAAATAATAAAATTGAGAGTGAATAAATTTCATAAGGTTGATCAAAAACTATTATTCAACTAGTTTTTTGGAAAAGAAGAAATTACAATTATCTACACCAAAGACACATAAAGATTAAATTATTATGATGGAAAATATGGCAAATTACTTGATGTTGTCAAAAATGGGCTTTGTCTGCAAGTTGACTACACTGGAGACCACTAATCCTCCTATTACTGTGTTAATTTTAAATATGGAAAAACTTTGGCTTCGATATGTAAAAACAGAAGATTAGTAGTTGAAAAATATTATTTTTTCTAGAACTACTTTGACTCTCAGAGTTGAACACCTATAGGAGACAAAGTTTAGAGATATAGTGTGGTGTATTTTTACTTTTTAACAAAAGGCTAGTTAGGCTTAAGATGACAATGATAATGTTAACATTGTTGATTTTGCATTGAACTTCTTAAAAGTTTGTGTATGTACAATAGTTTTTGTTGGTCCTAATTAAGTAAACAAAAAGAGGATTGAAAGTCCTAGTCAACACCAGGAGCAGTGAAAACATAATTTTGGTCACGCATCCGATCAACTAAGAGACGACCACATCTAGAATGGACTATTTATGTGATGAACTTTACAAGCTTATATTGTAATTGTTCGAACCGTAGCTTATAAGATCCCTTCATGGAGTATCAATAGAATCCTGAGAGTTGAGAGGAGTGAAGTAGACAAGCTCTCTAAGTTTACTGCGGTTAACATTCTTGCACTCAATCGAGGAGAAGGTAGGATAATTATTGAATATCTCCATGAGAGAACCATTAATAAGAAGCAGTAGACAATCTTTGAAGTAGATTCAACACAAACTAAACCTTTTTAGATAGACTTGGTTCTCAAATATTTAAGGGATGAAACTGCCCTAATTAGCATAATAGAATGAAGGAGGTTGACGTATAAAAACATTAGCTTTACTTTGATCTGTATTGTCCATTATCATCATGGATATAGTCTACCATGCGCCTTATGTCTCTAACTAGAAGAAGGCTAAGTGCACTAGAAGAAATGAATTTAAGTGAGTGCAATAACCATGTTAAAACCTAGACTCTCCACAATAAAGCCCTTCGACTCTATTAATACTGACCAACAATGAAGTAAGATGCCTAGAACTTATGTGGAATTGCCCACAATCTTAAAAGCATGCCCCACTAATATATACATTGAGCAATCATCTATAGTTTCTAATGACCCCTTTGTCATTCACCTATTAGGGAATGGATAAAGTAGGCCCTTTCCTAAAATAACTAGCCAAAAGAGATATATCGTTGTGGCCATATACTATTTCACAAAATGGGCAAAGCATAAGTGGTCATCAGTATAACTAAGAAGAGCACGGAGTCTTTCGTTCTAAACCACATCATATATAGATTTAGAGTATTCAGTGTTTTCATTATTAATAATGATACACACTTTGACAACAACATATTTAGAGCGTTTTTTCAGAAGCATCACCATGAACAAAGATGTACCCAGGTCTCCAACCCTCAAACCAATTGTTAGGTGGAGGCAGTGAACAAGGTGATAGCTGAGTGCTTGAAGAAAATGGTTTAAAACAAGATGAATTCAAACAGATAAAAAATCATTTTGGTGTAAGATATTTGTAACTGCAAGTTTAGTTGTATAGTTCTATTCTATGACATTATGATTTTACCAATCATATATGACTATATATGATCTTACATGATTTCATATGATCTCACACTATTATGCTTAATTTGGATCCAATGAGTTATCAAACTAAGGAAAAATAATTGTTCTTCCACAACTTAGAACAACTCCATCAAGTTATGAGTGAAATTACACCACATTGCTTTTTTAACTTAAATAGGCTAGACTACTTACTTCATTATTAAAAATTTCTCATCTAATGACTAATAAATAGTTGCGAAAGAAGATATACTTTTTATTTAATATAAATTAGCTTGGTTATTCAAGAATAAGCGAGAAGAAAACACATAAAAATGTTATCATGGAGGAGATTGGTGCAATTGCAAATCGGTAGAGTCGTAAGGTTAAGATAGAGATGATTTGATATTCATGACACTGATGATATTGAAATTAATGTATGAATGAATATTTCAAAAGATTTGGAAGTATTTATAGTAGTACAAACAATTATGTTGGCAAATATGATGGCAATGAAAATGGTGATTATGGTGAAGAGAGCTTGCAATAGTTTTATTAATGACAAGACATTAATGATGTAATTTTATTTTTCTATGCTATAATAATAACTTTTGTTGTAACTCAACTTTTATCAACACTAATGTGTATATATTAGTCTTATGCCAAGGGTAACAATTTATAACAAATTATTGATATTATAACCAATACTATGACTGAAAAGTTACATTGATTTACTCTATTTCTCTCATATATTTCAAGTTTATAATGAAAAATGTAAGCACATTTATAGTATTTCAAAGCTATTTCATGTAAGTTGCAAAAATATAAGTTTCCTCATTATACCTTGATTGTATTTTATTATTAATTATGAATTTTAGTAACATAAATGTCTACACATGTTATGGCACGTGGTGGGTGTAGCACCTTGAGTTTTGGGTGTTACACATTCCATTTCAACATATATATATATATATATATATTAAATTATTCAGCCACTATAACTAGCATCCATATGATATTCACAATAATTCAACTCATCCAGAGATTTTGAATGTTCAGTTGTAATAGTCCTTAGAGTATGGATCCTCTAATCCAGTACATTCTTCGAGAAAATGCAAGTAGATCCTCATATGAGTAATGAGATTCATAAACTTTAATGTTATCCAAATTCCTTACTTTTTCGATCTTAATTTATCAGCTTGACATGGATTAACCATATATTGGCCATAGGTTGAAATCATGCCCATATATAGTTGTTTTAAAAGTCTTAAAGTCTGTTTTCTTTTGCTATTAGCCTTGTCTAGTTTCGGGGGGTTTTAAGGTAGCAAATTTTTTAAGAAAAGTTGCTAGTTTCATATGTGTAAAGTCATAGTGTTCTCAATTTCGATTCCTCTTGTATTTAAGCATAATTGGGCGCATATTCATAAGAGTATGCCTACATGATTTACTAATTAATATCTATGAGTTTTATGAATTGTTCTCAAGTCTTGAGTTTTGATTATTCCTTGAGCTATTCGTTTAACACTTTACTTAAGCTCATCTTCTTAGCGTAAGATCAAGTTATATGTGCGTGTATGGGTGGCGCATTTGTGTAAGAATGTTGGTTAATTAACAGAACTTAAATAAGTAGGCATCATTTAGCTAGTTAGTGTTAATGTATGTCTTAATTTTTTTCAATATTCTAAAGGTATATTTTACATATGTGTGTTCTAATTTCTTCAAATTCACCTTTCATCTGCTTAAATACACATTACATACATGATATCCTCCTTGTTAGTTTACTATAGAATATAGGGTTCAAATTTATTATGTGGGCAGTTAAAACTCATATAACTCGATATACTGAGTAGATTAAGCTATAGAGTTATGGTCATATGAACATATGAGAACTTTTATGATTCTTTCAATGAAACTCTCTAATCAATAATTTAATCATTAAAATTGATATAGTATTTGACAAGTTAAGTATTTTCGTAATATGATCACACTCAACTATAAAGTTAAACCATTAAAGAACGAGTGAAACCAATGCTGTTTTTTCCAAAAAAAAAAAAAAAAAAAAAAAAACCTCTATAGAAATTTTCATAAACATATAATGGTGCTTGCACGAGATTGAGGTTTAGGAACTACATCGATGAATTAAGCCCATTTTCAACTTGCCAATTTAAGTATGGAGTTCGAGTATGATATTCTCAATCCAAACGGAGCAAACAAATTTGGAAAAGGATCTAACCGTGCATTGCAATTGATTTCATTTGGGATTTTTCTTTTTTTTTATTTTTTTCAATATTAATTGGCTGCTTTGGTCTTAATTCAAGATTTACTATAAGAAGTTCAACGTGTAATCTTAGGCCCATTTATTTTGCGAAAAACATTCGTTAATGAAAAACATTTTTCTTTGAAAATGTTTTCTTGAAAAATAACATATTTTTATATGTTTAACTATTTTTATAAGAATAGCTTTTCTTGGTTTGAGTAACTACAACATAACTCATATATTTTAAACATAAAAAATTAAAAAATACATATATTATATTGAAAAATAAATCTAGCTAAAGGAAAGATATTAATAAATGTCATGCCCTGAATCGGCTTAAGGTGTGTCCAGTCCGCCACAGAACGCTTAGGCATTATACGATAAGGCTAACCTAGTCTACAATTTATCATAATCGTTGCTAAACAAATTTTAAATTCTGAAATCATGGTATTAGTTTGTGGAAACAACTTGAAAGTCACAGCAGAAAATAAATTTCTCAAACATTTTTCTAAATAGGCTACTCCAAAGAGTAGACCAACACACACACATATATATAATAGTATCATACGATCAGATATTTCAAAATAAAGAGTTTCAAGTATCTCAAAATACAAACCATGGGCTTACAGATAGGCCCTTATTAAAACATAAGTTTGATGAAATTTATAAAATAGAATAAGATAATGATCCCATAGATCCTAATCATTCCATTCATCAAGAAATTCCTCGAAGTCTGTGCCATACCTCATATAGTCATAAGTATCATCATCATAATCTTCATCACCTGAAAAAGAAAAGAATGAGCCGAAGCCCAGTAAGACAACAACACAGGCAAACACAAGGTGGGCACACACATCTGTTCTAAATGCAATGCAACAATTAACAGTTTATATCCTTAAATTGAAATGCAACAAAATAATAATGGAGCACTCAACACTCCGGCAACACGCTGGGAACTTGGGGGTCCTGAGTAACAGCAACTACTCAGGAGGTCGATATAGGCAGCCCGAATACTTATATCTCTTACCTCTATGAGTAATAGCCTCGTCTGAGGGTCACAGTTGCTACACACATCTCTACCTTTCACAGTTTATAATACAGTGCAGCTCAATCGGTGCCCATAGTCGTGAATCACACTATACTACTTCTCTTCGATCTAGGTAGATGTTATCCTGCTATTGTTCCCCCTATGAGGTACTCGCCGAGCCACCCATGATGGCCTAAGCGCCTAACTACCGTGCTGGCATCGCCTAGCAAGGTTGCCGTCCCTCAGGCCAGCCTCAAAAATAGTCATACACAAGCAACAAGCAATTATTAAAATCATCTTTAAGTATTAATTCATTTAGAATGCCTACCCTAGCACGCAACACACAAGTCACTACATACGTGATACAAAAACTGTATTCTACATAGACTAATGATAGACGATAACTTAATACGAGGACAGACTCCTGATGAATATCTGCTTAAAGATTGCTTTATATAAGTACTTAAATCGATTATCGATTTATTTTAAACTCATATAAAATACTCCTATTTCTAGTAGGTATTCATTTGAAGCAACATATTCACCTTATTATTCATAGGCTATCCTCAACCAATTACAAATTATTATGGTCTTATATGAATTTACTAGTTGATTAATAGTTAAGTGTAAATTATTGGCTTGTAAGGAATTTACTAAGCCAATATTAGTTAATAAGTCCACATATCTGGCCAAGTTGGATAGAATCAATCAGTTAAGTCTACTGAACTTATTTTATGGTAATTAGGTTATTAATTAGTATTTTAAATAACATATCCTATGTTAAATCTAATAAACTTTATTAAGTAAAATAACTCATTTAAAATATAATTATTTTATCTATATAATTTGTAATCTATTTTTACATCTACATATGTAAAGGAATTGAAATTAGTTTCCTATTAGGTTCATATTATGTTAAAATATCATATTTATACCTATTTTATTAAATAAGTTCCTAATATCAAAATAATTAATTATCCATCTGAAAATTCAAATTTCAATATGAAAACACCCTTTTTTACATTTATTTTATTATAATTAATTTATCTTAAATTCCAATATCTCATTTCCTATAGAAAGCTAATGTGCCTCCTAACTTTAATGAATCGGCTCACTATCTTAAACTCGGGTTCTTGAGCTTAAATTTTTATGTAGATTACCTAACACAAATGTTAACATGATCATAAGTTTACTTGGCCTAAACTAATTATTTAATTAGGGTTTTAATATTAATTTTATCTAATTTGATCAAAAATAGGGAACAACACTAGCAACCAATCAATTCGATCAATTTTGACCATTAACCCGGCCTGTTCTTGGTTGGTTCTTTACACCACATTAAAGTAAACTTCTTAATCTTTCAAACCGTTATAGTTTCTCCCAAAAAGAAGAAGAAAAAGCCATCGGTTCAGCCATAAACATCCACGTCATCGATGTTGGTCGAAAACTATTTTACCCTGTTTTCTATTTGGTAATTTAATTTTTAAAAATAGTAGATGTGTTTCAAAAATCACAAAAATTTACAGCATGTATATAAATATGTTAAACTATCACTTTTATAAAATTTCATCCAAAAATAAATTCATTTAATATTTTATTTAAATTTGATAATCCAAGCTGTCTAAACTAATATATATATATGCATAGAAATTGATTTTCAGCATATTTAAATCATCTAAAACATGTTTATTCTATTTTTTATCTAGTATATACTTAGATTTATATTTTACAATTTAAATCACAAATTATCCTTATCAACACAAATTTATCCAATTTCTATCCTATATCAAAACACACATACATGCATATACATCATGATTTTTGTTTGAAAATTTTAACTCAACAACACATATCAAGCTAATATATTCATACATATATATACATATTTTAGCACACACATGTACACATACATATGCAATAATTTTACTAAATCAATAATTACTATAGCCCATATTCATATATATATGCTTGTTTTGGTTTTTATGCATACATATATTAATATATACTTAAATCTAATTTATCATTTAGTAGTTTACATGAATTTATGTACCATTAACATAATTAAATACACTAATTAAAATTACTTACTTGAACTAGCAAAATCAACCAACTAATTGCATCTACTACTACTTCTATCACTCAAAGATTGATGAAGCTTCTTCAAACTTATTTCTCCTAACTCCAACCTTGTCTTAGTCTTTAATTTTTCCTAAGATTTAATTTGAAATAAAGGTTAGATTATGAGGAATAAAAGAGAAATTTAGAAGCATAGACTTAGGTTATACTTTACCTCTTGTATGTTTGGTTGATAGAGGAGTTTTTATGTATTTTTTGGGAGATTTTTTAGAGTGTTTTGAGAGGGAATTTGAGAGAATCGGCTGCTGAAAATGAGTTGGGAATTAGGGTTTTCTAAGCATCCTATTTATATTAATTCATGTATGTAATTCCCATTAGGTTTAAGGGCATTTTTGTCATTTTGCTTGATTAATTGAGGGCATTTTGGTCTTCTTATGTGTTTTAAAACTCTCTAGGATTGGAAGATATTTTCTTATGTAGATATTTAAGGGGTATTTTGGTCTTTTCCTAAGGTTAAGAATTTTCAAGAGTTGGCTAAGGTTATTTTCGTCTTTTCACTTGTTAGATTTTTCTAGACATTAAAATTTTATAAGATGTATGATGGTGCATGATAGCTAATATGGTCTTATGGGCTTTGATGGGCTGATGGGCTAATGGGCTTTGATTTCTTAAGCTTTATGGGCTTGAATTTAATGTTATTAGGCTTAGGGTTTTAGATGATGAATTAGGCTTTTAGGTTATGGGCTTTAAGCATCTAGAATAAGAAATTAAGGAGGAAGAAAGATAATTAGCTAATTGGAATTAGAAATTAATTCTAGGAAATCTAATAAAAGGAAAATTAATATCTTACTTGAATTTAGGAGTTTAGGTGCCTAAAAATTGATATTTGAAGGTAAATATTTATTTTTAAATTTCCAGGATTTAAGGAGTTAAAATTTCGGTTCAAATGGCAAGTCGATGATTTAGGGGTTTATGCGATTGAACTTGACAAACAGAATTTAGTTTAATAATTAGAAAGTATTTAATAAATTCGAATTCGTTAAAATAGGTGATTGAAGTAGTTTAATGGATTAAATAGAGTGTTTATGGTATTAGAATCTCTATTTTAAATTAAATTCAATTTCTAATGCAATTAGGTTAAACTATCTATTTATATCCTATAATTTGAAAAAATTCCACTAGCTAAATCATTTAAAATCAATCTCTAAAATAAATTTATATTAAGGTTCGAAATTACCTGTACTTTCACACTAATCATCTAATAATATCTAGTTAACTTAAATGAAAATTTAGGGTATTTCAATAAATGTCTTTGATAGTAAATGATTGGTAAATGGACTAATAAATCAATAAAAACATGAATTATGCTTTTGTATCTCGTAAGTTTTTTTTCTCGAAAATAAGTTATGAATGGGTTTATGTTTTTTAAAATTAAGGAAAATGTTTCCCATTAATCATCCCACTTTTTCTTAAAGAAACATGGAAAAATGAATAAAAATTTTCTCAAAAACATTTTTCATTAAAACATGGTTTTCGGTATGTATTCTTGAATAATCTCATTCTTTAACCACTCAATCATAATCATTTAATTTTACTGGGTTCTATGTAACCAATGGATTATATACTGCATGTTAAATTAACTAAGCACTAAATAGTGGCTAATGGCAATGATTATCATCATTCAACCCTTCCCACATTATTAGTCGTTTATTCAATAAATCAACCATGGATAAAAATTAAATGTATTAACAAATTTTCCAAGTGTTGAATTGAGGTTGGGAATATCTTAAAACATCTTTATCCCTAAATATTTAGTAAAAACTCCACGAAATATGAGTGAAGCAACATCTGTTTGTATAATTAAGTGGATTGCTTAACAACCAATGTTACTATGACAAACAAACCTATCGCTACTTCTCTCATTGTTCCTTCCACACTTAATTTGTATAGAAAGCAACTCTCTCCCTCCTCCTTCTATTGATTCCTTCATATTTATTTAATCTTTATAAATATGTATGTAAATATTATTTTAAAGTAATAAAATAAAATGGGCACCACAAAAATTTTTAAAAAATAAACAAATAACTCTCTTAAAAAATTCAGGGATAAAGCAGAGAGTTGTTTCATATACTGATATGGCTCTTTAAGCAACACCTTAGAGTATCTTTATTATAAGTTGCTTGGCACGAGTTTATGTCTTAAGCAACTTTCCTCAGCAATAAAGTGTGTTACTTAGTGTGTGGGTATGATTTTGGATGCAACGATCACGTGCATGCCGCGTGACTATTGCACTACACATGACCTAAGGAAACAACACGTGCAAGGGTGATCAAGAGAGAATCGTGTAGGGAGAAGGAGTAGGCAGTCTCAATAGACTCTAACACACATGTGACAGATGAGGGAGCTAAAGAGCATCAACCGCACTAAGTATCACGAATATTGTGTGCGTTCTTGAGTGATTAAGTAATCAATTCACAAAAATAGAAATCCGACAGCACGATGGTGTTTGTCCAAGATTTCACCTCTTCTTCTTCTTCTTTCCAAATGAGGTAAGGACTAAGGGTATTTATATAGAATCTAGCTGTCGATATCGTCCGTCAGATGAGACAAATGACCAACGGGTAAGATGAGTCCCTCTCATTGTGGATATGAATGTGGCTCCCTTGTGGACCCATGCCCATCAAGGCCTTCATTGTAATGTGTGTGAGTCAATATGAAAAAGGTAGGAATTAGGCAGACCAATTCAACAGGCCCTACTCCAAGCCTACCATGCCAAAACTCCCATGATCATCCCAATATAATTGGACCTAACTCTCTAAGCCCTATCACTTTAACCCAAAGAGTTAAATCCAAATAATAAATCAGACTTAAAGCCTTTATAATGAAATCCATACGTCTACACTTAGAAATTTGCTTAAAACTCTCCCTCATTAGAAAGTTACTCGATTAAGCAACCCTCTCTCTCTCTCTCTCTCTCTCTCTCTCTCTCATTTCTAGTGGTTGAAATATGACACATCAAAATAGATTAACGTGTAACTCTCTAGAATAATTAATAACACGATCCTACAAAAATATTAAAAAAATAATTAAGTAACTCTGAGAAAGTAACTTAGGAGTAAAGTGGAGAGTTACGAGTTGTTTAAGATGTTAATATGGTATTTTAACCAACCTCCAAGCAACTTGATGATAAAGATGCCCTTAATTCTACAAGCCACTAATTGTTAACCGTTCATCTCAAAGTGCATCATCCTGATTTTTATAATTTATAGTGGCCACTAAGTGTAAATCTCCAAAGTTTTGTGAACGGTTTAGCTCAAACCTAAATTGAAAGTCAAACGGAAATCATAAAGTCAATAAAACCCTAGTTACGTAATGGTTTAAGTCTAGCAATCCCATATTAGCAACCCTAAAAAAGTAAGTAAGAGATTAGTATGTACAATAGCTCGTAATTACATAAGGAAGCTTAAAAAGATCAAATTAGTAAAACCGCAAATCGTTTTGAACCCGAATGGATATAATTCTTGAAAAACGTGTCCCACGGCTCAGAATAGTAAAAATATTCCTGATATACAATTAGACTCATAAAAATATAAGGTTTTAAAAAATATCACTTTTATAATTTTTCGGTAAGTAAAAATAATAGATATCGCAATTATACGCGTATTTTCTTACTACTGGTCTTTATTAGTCATATCTACTTTACATTACACTATTCTTTTATCTCTACTTTTTCTAACACCTATTCTTACACCCTATACACCTATTTCTTTACTTTTTACCTTTTATATAACTTTATTTTACATCTACCTTATTTATTATTATATTTAATCAATAAAAATACAAAATAAAAACACTCTCTTCCCTCTCTCCTAAAGTGGCCGCCCCCCTTCTCCAACCCCCCCCCCCTCCCCCTCCCTGGTCTCTCTCTTAACTTTTTTTTATTTTTCTTTATTTAAATCACACAAAAATTCACTCATCCTTTCCTATAAATACTCTCCTCCTCTTTCACTTCTTTCACATGATTATTACCCACAAATTTACTACCAAATCACTCTAAAATTTTCCTCTCAACACTCTCTCCATCTACACTCTCAAACTCTCTCAAAAACACTCTCAACCATCTTCCACATACACAAAACCCATTCACACATAATATCTCAAAACATTCTTTCAATAAAATTTTCTTTACCAAATCTTCTTCTCATGTCTGTTTACATGACCATGGTATAAGTTTCCAAAAAACTAAATGTTATGAAAGCTACACTATGTTCATATATTGTTCTTGTTCATGAATACCTATTTATGTTTATGTTGTTACTTTACATTGTTCATATTATATTTTATTATATTATTATTATTATATTATTATTTCTTTAGAGCATATAAGCTCACTTGCAATTTATTTACTTTCATGCAAAGTAATTTATTTATTTCTTCATTGCAATTTATTTATTACATGTTGTTTTAAGACTAGTCTCTAGTCTTAGACTGGTTCTCGTCAAGTCAAAACAGTTTTCTTTCTTTCATTTTGTTTCTTTCTTTTTCGGACTTGTCTACTTCTTAGTCTCGGGAGCCTTGAAGAAGCCAAGACTCCCAATACTTGATTTTATTTATTATTTATGTTATTTTTGTTTGTTATTATTTCTCATAATCATGCCCATTAAGATTGTTGTCTAAATCTTTAAAGCTCCAATTATACTTTAACAAAAAGGAGATTTTATCACTTAAGAATGATTTTATATGAAATGTAGAATCTATGGTTTAAAAGTAAATTTATCCTTTTCCAAATTTTAGAAAGAACTCACTACAATTTTAAAAGCTACTTTTTTTGTTTTGAAAAGCTTTTTAAATCATTTTCATATTACTTTGTTTTCCTAAAAGAAGGTGATTTTCGGTACTAAAATGTTTTCCATAAAAACATAATATAAGGAAATCCCATCAAAAGAGAACAAGAGTTTTCAAACCAAAAGATTCTCAAATAAATGGTCAAAACAAAAAGTAACACTAATATTAAAATTTAGAAAAGGAGAAATTTATTTTATCAAAAAGTCATTTAGAATGATAGTAAGATGAAAATGAAATATTTCTTTGAAAACAAAAGAATCAAAATATTCATTTTTGAAAACAGTTACAAAAATAAATTTCTTGTAAACTATAGTTTCTAAACTTTTAATTAACATTATTTCACTCAAGAAATTGGAATGGATAACGAACACTTGAGCATGAATAAAAATATGAACTAGATATCTATAAAAAAAGGAAAATTTTCAATTATATAGATAATTAATTTTTTATCAAAGCAATTTTTGGATGGTTTAATGTTTGAAACAAATTGCTTTTTGGATGGGAAAATTTGTGGTGAATCTGATCGCCACTGTTTCGGAACCTAAATGATCTAGTTTGATGAAAATATTTTTATAAATGGATAGATCTTTTTGAATAGGTAGAAATCGGTATATTATATACACAATTCCGAGTTAAAATGATCAAGTTATGGCCATTTTAAATTGGAATCATCTTTTATACGAACTTTGACGTTCTTATGACATAGTTTTGTCAAATCTCAAGAAATTTATCAAGAAATCCTCATTTTGGGTATTTTTCTTGATTAAGTGATTCCGAGGAAGAATACTCGTATCCCAAGGATTATTACGATTAAGTGGATTGTTTGAACGACTCATCCATTAGAAGAACTGTTGATATGGTAACGTGAATTTATTTCCTTAAAAAGGCTTTACTTGATTGTTTATAGTCTAGTCGCATTAGAATTAAGAAAAAATAAAATGATATGTGTGTGAAAATTATTGAAAGCACTCTAAGAATATCGAGACGAGAGATGTTGCAAATAATGGTTGTTTTGGTATAGTACTTGATATGTATGAAATTCTTTGATCACCATAAAATTTCTAATAACAATGCTATGATATCTTAAATAAATTGATTCATGCATATCATGAAAAGAGTCATATTGCATGGGGTTATTATCCTTGGGTGAAAAGGATGGTAGCACGGTCGAAAGCACCACTTGATGGTTATGATCAAAAGCGATTGCTTGGCGACATGAAATTAATGCTTGGAGAAAATCCAGAAGCATGGCTCAACTCGAGTAGACTTAATATGCTTGACAGTATTGATCGAAAGCATAATCTAACTGAAATTACTCGTTTTGATGTTACTCTTCACCAAACCCCGAATGGAAGGCGTAAATCCATTCAACATATAGTTCCCGGAAAACTATAAGCCTTGTTTGCCCACGTGTGCGTTGCATTTCACTTGATTATTTAAATAACTTGTTTGAATTTTACTGCACGAAAAGTTTACTTATGGAAATAATTCTCACTAAGCCTATTAGCTTATACCCCTATAAATATCTTTTGCAGTTTACCTATTTATGATTGAGGCCATGTGGACCCTGCGGTCAGGTATTTCTTTTCCTTTTTGGTTAAGAAATTTTTAGATGAAGTTTAGTGTTAGATAAAAAGTAGATTTTATAAAAATTTTATTGTAATAGATTATAATTATTTGTGGCTGGGGAATGCCCCCAAGACTTGTAAGACTACTGTTATAAATGAAATGAATATTATAAATTCTCTTTTCTTAATTTGTTATTGTATCTTCTTAAGCTTCATGGTCCTTTAAATTTGTGAGAGTACGCCTTACACTTAATATCGAAACTTCCGGGAATGACTAAGATTACCATACTTAAGCTTTAATATTAAGTGTGGCGGACTGTTACTTTTAAAGTACCCCTTGGGGCATGACACTAAGAGCCAATACAATGCAGGTAATAAATCCCGATGCTCAAGGATAAGAACTAAGACTGGATGTCACTAGGTTATATGGTCACTAGGCTATGCCGTCATTGGCTATTGTCTAGTTTATTAGTTTTTTTCGAGGGATGAAGTCACACATGATACCTAAACTTTAAAATCAATCAAATTAATATCTAAACTTTGAAATTGATCAATTAGTAATGAATATTGTTTGCATACATGAAAAATTGTTTCAAGTACTGAATTGATCAATTTCAAATTTCAAATATTATATTATTTTATAAAATTTGGATATCGTTCATAACATTAACTCTTTTTTCATACCTATAAATTGCTAATTTTTTAATATGAATATTATTATAAGATTTGTGCATTTTCTCAAGAATATAATGCTTGTGCACTCATTTATCATTCCACTAAGTTATATAAATATTTTTGTTTATGAGGATAATACAACGGTCATGTTCAACAAATATCTTGAGTTCTTAAATTTGCTTACGTCACTGTTCAAAGCTTGCGCTTAATTTTAGCGTTTTGAAATAGTTGCTGCTGCATCATTTGGTATATCTGAATCCAAGGCACCAAGGTCAAGCCTTCTCTTTCTCAATTCGATTTGTATTACATAACTCTTACTTTGATTATATATCACTCATATCTTTATGTAGTTCATATTTCTTTTAGTTTTCCTGCATCCATTCTTTGTAGAGTTTTTCCTTTTTTTCTTTTAACTTTTTTTTCAGACTCGGTTATAGGCTTAATAAATTTTTTTTAAAATTATAATCATTAAAAAATGTGTTAAGAAACTTACAATTATTGTAATCTTAATAATTTTGCAACCATATTATGGGATATAAGAATTTACAAATAACAACAAGATACAACATTTTAAACAAACTTATCAAATGAACAAGACATCCACAAACTATAAGGATGATTTAAAAAAATCAATGAATTCATCAAATTAAGTACAATTGTAATACATAAAAATTGGTGATTTAGAAGATATTGCAACCCCTGAAGAGTATTACGAAATATAAAAGAAAAATATATATTAAAAAAACATAACAAATACAAATATAAGAGAATTATACAAGAAAAGATTTATGGGATTATTTTTGTCTTCTTTTCCTTGTAATAGAATATAAAAGAAAATTATTCAAACTGATGTACCTGCTAAATTGATGATTGTCAGCTGTGTAATTTTGATTAAAAATGACAGTTTTTAGATCATTTCTAACTTGAGCATTCTAACAGTTGTATGATTGTGACATTTGTGTTTGTTTAGCTAATTATGGGATTACAAGTCATAAAAACAAGTATCTAGGTACCATAAAAATATAACAAAATATTATAATATATAAAGGTATATCATGATTATTAAATAACTTTAAAAATCGATTTCACAAGCCAAACTACATCAAATTTATAAATTATAATCTTTTTAAAACTTTACCTAATTCATGTGTTATTTTTGAAACATACGGTAAATCTTATGCTCATATAAAATAAATACCAAAAACTTTCCAAAGATCGATAGATGAGATCCTGTTACAGTGAGATATCATATCAAAAAGTAAAGCAATATTCAAATTACTAAACATAAGTAATTTCTATTAATTTTCAAAATAATATATCAATTAAGGATCAAAAATTAAATTTAAATTAAATTAATTAAAAAAACACCAAAAAGCATAAAGCAACAGTAATAAGAACATAATCAAACTAAAATTCAAATATCAAAATGCAAAAAATATAATAGTTTTTAACTTTCTCATTGGAAAATACATTAAGTTGAAACAAAATGGAAAAATAAATAAAACTCACAATAATAATAATAATAATAGCAGCACAAATTCAATATGAGCTGTTAAGATCATCCAATCAATCATTAATTATCTCAATGATGTGATCACAATTAAAAATTGCTAAAACCATACCATATTCTTGTAATTGTCATATTAATTTTAGGTTTTTTATGTGAAATATTTCTTTCCAAATTATAAATGTTGAGATCGGATCACATGCTGGGTACTAATCATGATAACTCATTCACTTTGACAATTGATAATGAATTGTTATTACAAAAAATGATCGATACAATTCATATCTTTTTCTTATGAATTACCTTTCAATGTTTTGTTTTTCAACTTATCATATATACCATTATATTAAAAATATCACATATACAATTATTTGCTTTCTGCAATAAATAAAAAGCATTATAGATATTTTACCATTTTTCAATAATTACTTAATTTACTTTTATACCAAGTGAATATAGT
Source organism: Combretum micranthum (assembly GCA_024138025.1). Lineage (NCBI taxonomy): Eukaryota > Viridiplantae > Streptophyta > Magnoliopsida > Myrtales > Combretaceae > Combretum > Combretum micranthum. The sequence continues at coordinate 234,703 of JAMXBD010000384.1, forward strand.
AATAACCATTACAACCCTATTATATTCTTTAAATTAAAATTATTTATTTATCTATCCCAATGAACAAGTCGTGAGTATAGCTAGGAAAAGGATCTCAAGATTGCAACAGTGGCAAACGACTCACCAGTACAAGAAAACCAATAGAGCAGCTAATGCTCTAAGATTATTCAAGAACCTAGGGAGAAGTCATCTTTTATCAACTTCCAATCCAACAATGGCTGAACAGACTCCTCAACCAGGAATACAGCATAATATAGCGCATGGGCTGTATAGGGAAGCTGCAAGGGAAGTAGCCAGAAGCTGACCTTTGTATTGTATATTTGTAAATACTAGCACTGTATGCTTTGTATATGAACTGTTAATGTATACATATCCTTATGATAAATGGAACGTTTTAACTACCAAAAAAAAAAAAGGAAAAAGGAAAAATCATCCAAACTATTTATAGATTTAAAATTGAGGGATAAATCCGTACAGCTAGGTCAAATGTGTTAACCCAAAACCCTAGCACCCTTTTTGTTTTTCTTTTTTTTTTTTTTTTTTTTTTGCTCTTTTAAGTACAATACTTTTGCTGTAATAAACTAACACTGTTCTTGCTTTGTTGTTTATTTGTCATTATTTTAGAACCAAGCAATTGGAAAGCAAAAATTTCATATAAGATAAAAACAAAACATATGGCCTTAAAAGTGTACAAGTAGAACCATAAATTATTGTTCAAAAATAGAAAAAAAAAAAAAAAGAACCACAAACTACATTATTTAAAGGGTACAAGACAAAGACAACATTAGAGAATAGGAAAAATATAAGGCAGGGACCATATGGAGGCACTATTTCATATGACAATAAATAAAAGAATAAGGGTCATGTGTACTTTGGTTCCTCGATCAACACAAAGAAACGGAGACCCAAAACCATAAGCTCAGATCGAAAGTGTACTTCCTGCACATAACCAGATCATATCTCATTAAAGTATTATTAACCTTTCCCATATCAGAATGCTCTTTTATTAAAAAAAAATATGTGCCACTACTTCCATTTTTTTTTTTTTTCTCCCCTTCTCCTCCACCGAGAGAAACCTTAGCACAGACCCACATGTTCCTCGCTTTACAGGAAATTGGCAATACATGCACCATAGATATCATTTTACTTCAATTCAGTATATGTATTTTTTTTCTATTTAATTGCAATCTAATTTAGACTTTAGACACTACAGTATTAGTACCAATCAAAAAACTAATTAAAAGTACAGATATTAAATTTAGAAAAAAAAAAAACAATAAAAGCAATACTCAAGGTTGGAAATAGTCAACAATTAAAAAATATGGACGTTTAGGTTTACTATGAAGAGTAATTAAATGAATTTTCAAACACTTGTTTTGATGAAAAAGCTTTAGCGGATTGATATGAAACTGGTGGCTGGTCAATTTCAGAGATCTTATCGGCCGGCAAACTGTGCAGGGACCATCACAATCCCAGCCTTACCAGCACCGGTGGTGTACTAATCGATGGAGCAGCTATACATATCTCGCATGCTAACATTTAATATGATTAGAATAATTTTTTCAATATAATTAATGAACTACAGCTCGATCAAATATGTTTTAGGCATATAATTGTAGTAAAATATAATTAAAACTTGAGGCAAAGCATTTTGGCAATAACGTTAACCAACTCAGTAAAAAAAGAGTTCATGAAAAACGGTAAAGAAAAGATTTAATTTTATTAAAAAGAGGAAATAAATTACCTCACATTAATATGTATTATAAATGATATTGAGACTGCCGTTACCATTTTCTTATACTAGTTTAAAAAGAATAAAACTAGCATTTTTTCTTGTTTACCAATCCATTTTAAAAAATTACATAAATAATTCTAATTGGATAAAATAAATTCAAAAATATACCAATATATACACAAATGCCGCACTAGGTAAATGCAATTCCATCATAACCTTAATATATTGCATAATGAACATGCAATATAAGTCAAACTATGTATCACATACCCAATATAAAATAATATACTCTCACTACATTGCAATATCATATACCCAATATGCAATGATAGTTCAAATGGAGATACCACATGTTATTCATGCAATATATGCGGTTCAATCGTTAAAGATTATTTAGCATTTGAAAACCATTAGACTAAGTGAAAGCTACCTAAAATAGGCAACCAGAACTAAAGACAACAGAAACCAAGCCCTAGAAAATAAATTGAATGAGGCAACGAGTCCCTTGTGTCAACAGACATATATTTCTTAAAAGCCCAGAACTTATCTGGTTTCCTTAACAGCATATTTATCATTCACAAGAGTTTTAGTTGTGATAAATATTGGTAAGACATCCAGAACACATATTATGTGAAGACCATAATACTATATAAAATACAAAAACACCAGTGTCCTATGACATAAAAATGACATTTAAGCACCGCACCTGCACAAGAAAATCGAGTTAGCAGTTAGGGTTTAAATTAAATTGGCAGGAGGATGCTTAAAAGCAAGTGAAAATTTAAAGAAAAATAATAATACCATGGAAACTAGGGTAGACCTTGGTTAGGTCCAAGTTCCAACACCAACTAGACCAGACTAGAGCATAGAAAAGACAAAGAAGATTGGTGGGTTTTATTTTGTTGTGGAGCAACACATTGAAGAATGAGAAATTAATGCAGGTGTTCTTGGAAAAGTAAAAAAACTTATGGCTTTTGTATGTCGGCGAGATGGCGATGTATCAGTACCGTCACACCACACCAACACACCAACCTAGTCCTGCGTATTTAATTACACCCACTTTTGTACATTCTTTAATACTGACCAATGAATCATACGTTTCTTTTATCTTTCTGATTTTCTTAATAATATTTTTCACAACATACCGAATCGAACTGGAACCCTTTTGTTTTTAAATTTAATTCAAACCAGCACAAGCACCACCAAGCAGATCATTTATATAACACCAAGAGGGATAGTAGATGTACTCAATCGGATGTTAATATCTCACAAAATTATGGAAAAACTAAGGCTTGTTACGATAAATATATAATTTTTCTGAAGACACATCATACAGCAAATCAAGATTTAGAGTGCATTCAATTTTTTTTTTTTCTTTTCTCCTCTGGGATGAAGGATTCGAACCTTATATATCAGGAAACATGCTACTAAACTATAAGCATATTAGCTAGTTTTCTGCTTGTTTAGTATATCTGTGGTGTCTATTTGGTATGGACGTTTCTCATAAATACAAATGAAAAAAAAAAAAGATAATTAATTCCCTATATATAGAAATATTCACAATCTTAGAGATTGAAGTATAACAAATGTCTATAGAATGCTATCCAGAAATGAGATAAAAGTACTTATGCACATATGTATAGTATATATGTCTAATTACATACCACAAACTTACGATAATGTTTCAATGATTCAACTCCGTACTTTCTGAACTCAGAATAATTTTAATAGGATTACATAGAATACTATAAGGATTACTATCTTTCAATTATTTTTTAAAACAATACATGTCTAAAAAGGTAGACAGCATCCAATCCAATCTTGATTTACTTATTTGGTACAGTTAATTAAATATAATAGAACCATCAAGGCAACAGAAAATGATACACAAAATTATAAGGTAAATTATCCAAAAGGTATATTTAAAATATCAACAATACAAAAATCAATGTTTAAGAATAAATTTATTTAAAGTAATTCACGTTTTACTAAAATAAGACAAACAAAAAATTAACAATTAATGAAAAATTTATAAACTTCATTGAAAACTAGACGAATCCTTAATACATTAAATGAACTTAACAAAATATTAATACAACATTTGATTTACTTAACAAAACGTTAATTTTTCATTTAATTCACTTTATCAAATATTAATCTCATTTTTTAAGCACTTAATATATTGATAGCTTAATTAACTTTTTCAACGTAATTACTCCATTATGATGCAATCTAAAAGGGAGACTTACCTAGAATTCATAAATTTGTACAATTACTTATCCATAACATAAAAGTGTTAAATTACCAAATTGTGACCTTCAAAAAAAAAAAAAAAAATAAAGGCGACTATATGATCAGCAATATCAACAAAATAAGCCCTTTTACACGAACAATAGAAAAGGGGGAAAAAATAGTACATAAGAATTAGGGTAGGGGAAAAAAATAACTGAGCAAATTACCCACTTAACGAATCTCAGCTTCCCCCATTTGACTTTAAAGCATAGTATATAAACAAGCGGACACTAGTATTGAAGTAAATATTGGAGATGATTTTTATATAGGTGTTTGGATTCATGAAAAAGTGCTAACAAGAAAAAGCCCCAATTTGATGGATGCTTAGATAGATTTTGGGAAATAAAATAAGGAAATAATATACAGATATGTATATAAAATATGTATATTTATTCCATACAAAGTTGGAAACTCAAGAATTAGGCATAATCTGCTTAGATACTTTAAATAGGGTCAATTTGGAAGTAAGCTCCACATCAATTTTTCAAGGATAAAAACGGGGAAAAAAAATGAAATCAAGAAATTTACATGGTGCATTGCTTGCTATTATATGATAATCTTAACTCGAACCTCTTCAAAAAGTTAAGGAGACTGCTTACCATGCATAATTTACTTAAAGAGTAGCAGCCAGGGATTTAGAGATCAAATTGAACTAGCAAATAAAGATTCAAAACTTGCAAATGTTAAAGCGACTAAAGGGTAAAAATGAGTAAGAGAAATGTAGGATAACAATAAGACTTGAAAAAGGAACGTGGTCAAGACAATTTTTTTTTCTCCAATTTTGTTAAATTAAAAATACATATATGTGGGGAAAAAGTAATACTCGTAATTGAACAGACTTAGAACTCATCAATTTATTCTCAAGCGAAAATGAAGTTAAAGGTGTATCAAATATGAATCTATTCACTTTTTTCCCAGTTGGAGATGGTGTAAACCGAGTTTACTCTACCACTTTTAACTCAAAGATCCTCTGGGAGTAAATGGACGCAAAATGTTAATTGTTGGCAAAACTGAACTAGGTAACAGGATATTCGGGTCAGGTGCTCAACAGATCACATGAACTCGAATCTAGTCGCTACCCAATAGAATCTATCAAACCCAAGCTCAACCATATCACCTTTAAAGTTTGGATGCTATATCCAAACACGCAGATTTGAACCCTATAATCCTACACTTTTTTTAAAATTTTCAAATTTTAATGATTAATTTAATAAAATTTAATGCTTTTTACACAAGTTTCCTATACATTAAAAAATGAAAAGATGCATATAGAATACATAGAAAATATTGTAAACGATCATCATACAACATTTAAACTCATAAATATATTACTTTTATCACCATATGGTATCTTACAAACATGGTTAAATTAAATCTTCTATTGTAATTAAAATATAACAAACAACAAATAATATTAATCTCCATGAAACATGACTTGAACAAAATTTAATAAAAAGTTTAAAATTCCGTAACTAATCTGGTAGATATAAAATTGAAAAAAAAAAAAAAATTCTAGCAGCTTCTTCATTTCTTCTTTGCTCTCCTTGCCCCCATTAGATCCTATAACCCTATAAATTTTTACTATATATCTAAGTCTTAACCCTAAAACCCTATAGGATTTTTAACAAATCAAATAGATCGAAACCTTTAGCAACCTACCTAGTTACATCCCTACTAGGTAATTATCTTATTTGGTGTATAGATATAAAAGTACCAATTTGATATGTAAACTATAATTTTTTTAATTTAAACACCTTTTTTACATATATATATATGTACTATAAAAGTATATATTTAGTAATTTACAACTTTAAAATTTTAAGTAAATAATTGCATAAATTATTACAGCAAAACACATAACGCAATATTTACCTAAGAAAATTGACACTTGATAGTAGGGCAACCACCATAAATTATTGCTTACTAGTACTTTTACTTGCCAATTTCTATTTGCATTTACCAACAAAAGCACAATCAACATGAGAATACACACATGGATGAACAAATAATTCAATACGCCATCAGTGAAAGTGGAAAAGGTACAATGCAAGGATGATCAACATAACTTCATACAAAAAGGATCAAACATAAAATCATGTATGCAATAATTGCGTTAACCTAAGAAGACTTTCCAACTTCAAAAGATTGTAACAATCCGATTTTGTCAAATATCGCAATAACAGAATAAGAGACTCATAATGGATGGTGATGGAAATAGATATGATGGAGATATGATAGTGTTGGATGATAAACATGAGAAACTAAATAAACAAGGAAAATCGTTCACTTCCAATAAATCATAGAAATCAGGCGCCCACAACTTTCAATTCATTATTAGATAACAACAATCGGCAACAATATCATTTCCGCCTACCATTACCCACTAGTAGAAATGGCTGACAAGCATAACTACTACTGCACAACCACGAATCTAGAAATTCAGTTAGGACAACTTAACTTTTAAAATTTTTTGTCTTAAGGTTCTATTTGGATTGTCTGATTTTTATTTATAATATATCTGCAGCAGTATCATACCTGTTTAGTCTATTTATACATTAAACTATCAGTTTTTCTCCAATATCTCTTCTTGATAAACATCTATTTAAAAACGACAAAAATATAATGTTAAAAAAAAACAAAAAATGATGAAACAACTGACAAGATTCATGCGTGTATTATGAAAGATACAATTCCACAATGTTAAAAGGTAGCCCCAAAGGCCTGAACCATCCTAAACTAGCTACCTCCACATCTATGAACAATTTCAACTCGTATACATAAGATCTACCAGAGAAAATATAGCTAAACTGATAAGATTCCATAAAATATATGAAAAATGCAACAATTGACCAAGTACCTAAAGTCATACAGCACATACTAGGATAAATAACAATACTAAGTTAGGCCTCGTTGCATAGATTTCGCATGAAGCCTTGTATGACATCAAACTATTTCACAACAAATTAGCTAGAAACAGTAGTAAAATAAGCAATTTATAGACCCATCTTGCAATCAGCCAACGTGAAGGGATATAGCAAATAAATCCCATGAACTAAAACAAATAACATCGTACCTCCTAAATTGAAGCAACAGCAGTGTATAATCAAAAGGAGGAAATAAGGAAGGAAGGAGCTCCCTTCAGTCCAACCACAGAAAAAAGAGGCACGAATTATCTCCCGCATCATTCACACAGTCAACGTAGAACAAGCAACAACGATTCTACGCATGATTGAATGAATGAGTCGGCAGCTAATTCAACCTCGATGGATCCATGAATGGGCTGAAGGAAGCTCTCTCTCACTCGTTATTACTCCATCATCAAGAGTAATTAGAAAATCCCTGAAATAAGTCGCAAGACACTTGTTAACACAGATAATCCCAGGGTAATTAGGCTCAAATGATACAATATGCAAAAATAGGCGGTTGCAAGTTGCAACAAAGATTAAATAGAAATTATAACATTATCTTAACAAGAAATTTTATCAACCAGCAATATATTTAAAAGGTCAATCATGGAATAGAATCAACAAATAAAGCAACATCTTAACACATTAATCACATACAAAATTCACATTCAAAAGAACCTTATCACAATAACTTGATAAACGGGATGTGATTAGAGCCACCAAAGAAATCGTTCAAATCATGGATAATACTCTAAACTCATCATTGTACCTACGTGATTTAACTTGAAAACAAAAAACCTAAATATTCATTTCTATTATGATTTCGTCGGATGAAAACAGAGGATATATAAATGTATCATCAGGAAAAAAATAACCATACACAGATGCTAGACATATTCAATCACAAGTTCTTTATTATTTTTTTTTCCCTTCTTCCAGTGTGAAGACATAAGAAAATTAGAAAGATGGGAGCAACGAAGTATCTAAAAATCATGTGCATCTCCATGAAGACGAAGAATTGGATTCATACAAGAAATCTTACACCAAGATATACAACTAAGACAAAAGTTACATAAATTCACTTCATAATGAGGCTGAAAAAATACCATTAGATAAGATGCAGGTAAACTATGAATGAAAACTGGAACAGCTCCTTAGAATTTAGCACAAAGGATGATTTAAAGAAAACGTAAGTTAAAAATGAGCAAGGGCAGCAAAAGAAACCCTAGGCTTGAAACAAACTAAAGAAATAAAAACTCGAAGATAGAGATTTGACTCGACAATAGACAGTATGGATAGGAGACGAAGCAAGGAGAAGATTCATAGATATATATAAAGAAAAAAATAAACTGGAATTCCTAAATTATTTTACCCAATTGCTTACTATTTCTTACCAAATCGAAAAAAGGTACTTTTACGCCGGACAAAAAAAGGCAGTGAAAAAAAAAGCGCAACATATCAAAGAACAAAAGGAAAAGGACAAATAGTACCCTATAGCCCTACTATATAGCTTTGATCTCATCATTTCATCAAACGGTAAAAAAGCAAGACAGCAAATACCTTAATAATTCCTCTGCTACAGGCTTTCCTCGACGGTAAACTTCGATGGTGTTTCATCACGCTCAAATGACATCTCCATCCGTATTTTCACTGATCACACGATCGATTATACGTTTTTTATATGTATTTGATTGACAAAGATACAGATGGAGAAACCTTTTAGCATAGGATTCAGGATTAATTGACCTTGGCTGAAGCACATTTATCTTCTTCCTTTGTAATTTAAATCTATTATTGTGCATACAACAGAAAATTACAGTAACATTTAATTAAGGTAATAAGTAAGAATAAAAGAACCAAGAAGTATATACTTTCTGTTTTGCTAAATAAAAGTTAAATAGAGCGGTGAGAGTTAAAACCCTAATCTTCATAAACCAACAAACCATGCAACTTTAAGCCTACATGTCTTTTCCATGAACAAGGTTACACAAAGGAATAAAAAGACAAGGGGGGAGGGGGGACCAAATACTACAAATGGTGAGTACACAACGGGAGTTAAATAATAAATTTGATTTGAAAGGAGAAATGTACCTTCCAAATATTGCATTTTACATGTACACACACAGTAGAGAAGTCGGCATGTTGGGTCAGTGTCTTCATGAGAGTTTGAGTAAAATATAAATATATAAATAAATGTATCAATAAATAAGAAAAAAGGGACACAAAATCTCACTCAAATCTAATAGACTGGACTACCTGAACAGTGTACTTGTTCATACAAAAACTCTGATGATGCATCCGCACTCTTATGGCTCTGATCGTTTCTTCTCATCGATTTGACATTAAAAATAAAAGTTTTATAGAAATCAGATACAATAAATAATATAGATGTTTAAATTTTTTTCTTTTTTTTTTCCTTTTGGGACAAAATAGACAAGGGATATATTTGTTTTGTTGTGGAGGTGGAATAGTGGAGAAATTGTAAGGATGTGAAGTTTAAGACTTTTCAAGACAAAGCAAGGAAGGAAGGAAATGAGGATGATGGTGATGGAAATAGTGTCATTTAAGTGAAAGGGAGGGAGAAAGATGATGATGACGATGGGATGTTTTTTCAGGTGGGCAGAAGGAGAAGGAAGCAGTACAAAAGGAAAGAGACTACTGTTGATTGTCTAGTAGCTTGTTTGCTTTATATAATTTTTAGTTTTCTTTGACTGGGTATGTGTTGGTAGGTACAGAAAACAAAGGGAAGGGGAAGGAAAGACAGGTTTTTTAGGTTTTTAGACAGAAAACAGGTGAGTAACCATAAGAGAAATGGAGAGGTTTATCGTGTGTGCGTGTCTTTGTGTGTGTGAGATGTCATGTCATTGGTGTCTTGCTGTCGTTTTATATGTACAGAGGAGCGAACGGACAGGAATATCATATTCCATTATATTTTGCTCCTATGAGCCATTTCTTTTTCCTCTAGCCCTAGTCCGGAGTTTTTATAATAATAATAATAAATATTTGTTACTGCGAGGTTTCGTTTTTCTTTTTATTTTGTCAATAATTAAATGCGAAAATCTGAATTTAATTCATTATAGCACTTATTGTCTCTCTTTTATGGGATGCGATGCCACAACTTAAACTCGAACGGAGAGATGCCCTAGCACTGCTTCCTATTTGCAGTGCGTTGACCAATTTCACCACACCAACGTACATGAAATAATAAAACCAATTTTTATTGAATAATTGAGATTGATTGAATCAAGTTGAAATTGATGAGAAAAACTCATTTTAAAAGGTTCTCGTTTCACTAAGTCCTGTTGTGTTTGTTCGTTTTCGATTGTTTTAACATTTCTTTTAAAGCAAAATTGTTTGTTTGTCAATGTTTTTACTCATAAATAAATCAAACAAATTAATTATAAGTTAAATACAAAATAATATAAATATGGATCACAAACATGTAATATACAAATAAATAAGTTATAAAAAAGAATAAAAATGTCATTTGATATAAAAAATGAGAGTTATATGATCAATCCTAAAATATATTTATGTTTTATCTCCTGGGAAGTGCCGGCATCGATGTGTGGCAAAAATAGACAATACATTAATAAGTAAAGTTTTAAAACATTACAAATGGTATCAAAGCAGCTCATCAGCCAAAAGTAGAGGAGTGTGTCATCATCTAGTGTAGTTTTAAACTTGAATAACAAAACTAACGAGGATGTCAATTTTATAAACAGTGGAGTAAATAATATCCCTCAAATATAAATTATGAAACTTTAATAACAGAGACATTCTTTGGTGTAATGATTTTAAGTTCATTAGAATTTCAAAGTTAAGCGATTTAGAGACATTGTTTCAGGTTTTAAACAAATTTTATTTCGAGGAAGATGTATTAACCCTTCCACTGTAATATTAATTGTTAAGTATTTTGTAAAGGTAATGTAAAATTTAGTTTATTAAAATGGAATGAAACTATTAAAAAGCAGCAATTATATTTTTTTATATATAATTAGGATAATCTTTTACAGGAAAGAATAATAAGTCTATCTATTCAACATTATTTTGAGTGGACACTTTTCACTATAGAAATTTTGTACAAGCTAGATGACAAAGTACTTAATCCAAAGTAATATTTCACAAATTTCCTTTGCAGTAAATGTCATATTTAATATATGAGCTTTGTTGATATATGTAACTAATCATCTAAAGTTTAAAAATATAAATTTACTATCAATAGAATTTTTTAGTTTATCATAATACTTTTATAAATTAGTTTATTATAAAAATAAGTAAATCTTTTATAATTAATTGTCAAATTTCACAAAGTTTATGTATTTAATTTCAAAATGGATAAAATTTACATAGTAAATTTAATTTAACACCGTTAAACTTCATGTAAAAGTTCCATGGATTTTGTGAGAATACAATCATGCTATGTTATATAGGCTCAATTTGTTTCATTTATGTGTAGATTACACATAGACATTTTCAAATAGATTTTTTTGTTAACAAATAGATATAAAAAAAAATAGATAATTTACTCATAAAAAAATTAAACAAATAAAATATATATACAAATCAGATACAAATACAAATATAGGTAAAATACAAATTATCCAAATAGATCGATAATTGTTAGACAATAGCCATTACGCATAAACCAACTTTGTCTTCAATTTACCCCACCATTATCCCTATATCCTCTACAGGAAACGAAGTTCAAAGTTTAGCTCCAAATGTTAAGATTCATAGTTTAATATTATTGTCGAGTTTTGTTTTTCCATAATTTAATTTCCTTATAAATAACAAGGAATAACGTATCAACGTAATTATAATTTTTTACATAATATTAAAAATACACCTAAACATCCACAAAAAGTTTAACTAAATACCTGAAATGTGGTTTTGAATAACTTAATACCTTAATAAAGTTTTCGTGAAATTTTTTCATAACTAAATCATGGTTTTGATAATTTTGGTACCTAAATGAAGTTTTTGCATATTTTTTTATACCTAATTGAATTTACTTCATGTATGAAAAAAGTTCGTGAAAACTTTATTTAAGTATCAAAATTATCAATACCAAATTTTAAATATAAAAAATCTTATAAAAACTTTACTTATATATCAAATTATTCAAAATAAAACTTTAAATACCTACTAAATATTTACAAAAATAAAAATACTATTTTTATCATCTATCCTAATTTTTTCATGGCCATCGTTGAACATGGTTCACAAACGTTCTGAGCAGTAATTCATATGTTTCATGCCTTTACCCTTTTTCTGTCCCTCGTTCAAGGCCATGAATTCCAGCCAACAATGATATACCAACTCTTTGACCTTTTACAGCTTTAACAATATGTATTATAGATTTTACAACCTGTCTAGCCCTATCAATATCTATTAACTCTTAAGTAAATCAATAATTTTGTAATCTATTAGTATAAACACAAATTGATCATATTTTATTTTCTCTTTTCGCTCGATTATTATTAACTGCAACGCTTTCGCATATAGAGAATTAAACCAAGTCAATTCATTAGAAAACTAATGTTGATACAATTCGATTATAAACAAACTAGCAAATTCGCGAGATTCAATTCCTCGAGGCAAAAAATATATGTACATATATTCCAAGCAAGAGTGCTATATAATTCATGACATAGTTATGTTTGTTCGTATAAGTAAAAACATGTAGTATACAACCATGGATGCCATATATTTTTAATTTCGAATTTAACTATTATTATATTTTTCTAATAATACACTATTAATATACATAAATTTTCCATTAGATCTCTTTATCCAACGTGGAAAAAAATTATACAAAAATCCAAGATGACTGAACTCTTAATTGAAATAAAATGAAAATTATTTTAGTTCAATTTTGAATTCTGTTTGAAATTTTTTTAATGTATCCATTCTTAAATTGAAGGTAATAATAACTTTAACTTCCTAGTTATAGGATCAAGTATATTATTTTAGTTAGCATATATAATTATTAATTAGGTGATTGGCTGAAAAATTCTATTTAGTTTTTTTTTGAGATAATACAGAATTAATCCTAATTTCTCTATATTTTATGAAGTATATTTCATGGATTTGAAAATGGTAGTTCTAAAGCTTTGAAAATGTTAGTAAAGGTTTTGCATTAATTTTCAAAGGAAATCAAATATAAGTGCAATATGGAATTAATTTTAAAATTAGGAAAATTTGTTAAATCTATCTTCACTTTTTTTAATATAATTTGAAACCAATACTGTGGAGATAATAAGCTTATGGTGCGATGGCTTTGAAGCATCTATACCTCCAGTTGATCATGCTTGTTTTCATGATGTGTAAAATATGTATAGTCTCAAAAAAATATGGTAAATTCAATAAATATTCGTTGAAAATCATCCAAGACTTATTAAAAAATTGCAAAAAGATTCGAAATTTGTAAACGTTCATGTTTGGATCCCTTGAAAAGAATATAAATACCAAAAATTTCATCATTCAAAATACTTTGTATTGATACACAACTCCAATTAAAGTTATAGATCTGAATCAAACCAAATCGTAAAAATAAGGTTCTCTAATATTTCAATTCACTATGCGGTTTGATTCAACAAAGTTCTAATCAAATCGCAGTTCATTTAGGATGACTAACTTATCTTAGCAAAATCATTTATTTATTAAAGTATAAAATAAAAAAAAAAAAAACAAAACAAAAAAAGGAACGGTATGCTTTCATTTCTTTAATGATAACAAATAAATCAAATTTTGCAATCTTTACACTTTGTTTGACACCAAAGAATGGAGGAAGGAACACATGTGGAGAAGGTATGAAAGGAAAAGCATATAGAAAGAAGGAGTAATAGGGATTGTTTTTTTTTTTTTTTTCACGTGCTTGGATAATAGGGGGGAAGAAAAATTTTAAATAAAAAAATTGATTAAAAATACTATTAGTCTATTATGCCCATAAAAAGAGAAAAAAGAAGCTTGTAAAAAGAAAAAAAGAATAGAGGCTTGCAAATGAACTTTTTTTCCTCTCCTTTCCTTCCTCTCCCTCCACTGACTCAAAACTCAAAAGGAAACAAAACCCCATTGACTCAAAACTCCTAACATACTTATGCGGTCGTGCTAAACCGGATTCTCACTTTCAATGCACATTTTGGTTGAGTTCACTCGTATCTTTACTTTTCAACATCTTACACTTTCAATGCACATTCATGTTTTTTTTTTTTTTTTCCTTTTTAGCTATCCGATTCATAGTATATTATACGAGTAAAAATTACAATGATATTAGTGGATTGTCATCTAATAAAATCTGATTGAAAACAATCGGATTGTTTTAAAACTAGTTCTAATCAAACTGGCTTAAACTATACTTAAAGTAGTTTGGTTTAAGGCAGCCGTTAAAAATGTCAACTAGGACTTGGAACAGATGCCTTGCTAATGTAACTAAGTTAAATTTAAAGTAAACCGAATCATAAATACTCATATTACAATTATTATTTTTGTTTTAATTGAGTCATCGTTAGATTTACTCCATATTAATCGGTTATTAATTTAAAGAAATAATTCAAAATTTTGTTGCTAAATCAATCCCTTATTTGGTTTGAGATTATTGTTGACTTATTTAATATCTTGTCGACTAATATGGATTAAATCAAACAATGAATCAATTTAAAAAAAAAATCGGGGCAAAAAGAAAAAAATAATTAAAATTATATCTATAATATCTGTGTCTTATTTCCTTTTTCTTTTTTGGGCCGAGTAAAAATTGTTAGTTTATGAATAAAAATGTTTAGTTTTTTATTAATATTTATTTTTTAATAATTATTTATTTAAAATAATTAAAATATAATAATGAAATGATTAAAATATGATAAAATAAACACATACCGTACAAGGATATAGAAAACCAAAACAAAGGGTTACCTTGTTGAGAAGTGAAATGTAAAGTAAAGGTGAGGTGATAGGCGTTGGCATAGGGCAGTGACATTGGCTTTGTTTTTGTGACAGAGCTTTTTCTTCTGCATACAAACATAATCCTACCACCTGAATATACGGAGTACTTTCACTGCCATACACTTCTTCGACAAGACAGCACGACTTGTTTTTCAGCTTTTTCATCATTTATCATTTTAAATTAAAAATATAAGATAGCAAAAAGAACTAAAGAAGTCGGGACCCTTGCAAGTATTTATTTGGTTTCAGACAAGCAGAAGGATGTCATCCTAATTCAACCAGGATATTGCAATCTAGTAACAACTCATTTGCCTCGGAATAAGGTTTAGCCAATGTCTTTCGCTTTTCTTTTTTATGGGTATTCTAGTAATTTAATTTGATACTCCATTCTGTATTTAGCGATGATTAATATTGCGTTTATTTTCCTTTCTTTTTACTAAACAAACCTTAAGGGGAATTAAATTTTTCGATAAGCTTTTTCTCCTTTATTCTATTGACCTTAACCTATTTACATCTTTTTTTCTCGTTAAAAAAATATATTATTTAGATGGTAGGATTAGGTATATTAGCGAAAGTGGGTCCAATTGAAGCAAAAGGATCCAAAACTAATTCTTTTTTCTTTTTTAATTTTAAATATTTTTTAATCTTTTTATTGTGTATATACATTCTACATGTCCATTTTCAATATTTAACTAGATACAAGTGTATGATATGTTAAAAATCAAAGCACGATTAGTGAAAATCTATGTATGATTCCTAAGACTGATCCTAAAATTAGGAACAGTAATGGGGAAAGAAGCCTTTAACTGGAAAAAATTTTCAAATGAGTTTTGTAAAGGAATACACAAATGGGTTTTACACTATCTATAATAAAAAAAATCCTTAAAATATTAGGTTAATGATTTTTCCTTTTATAAACCATTTACATAAGTCTTATATTTCTCACGTGATATTTTTTTAACCTCATACATGCACCCTAACAAATCTTTCCCCTCAAGTAAGAATTTTCATAACGGGCTAGGTCATACTTCCTCTCAACAAGAACTCATCAAATTGACTCTACTAAATCCGCGTTGTAAGTAATATGCTCCTCATTTACTCACCATACATGAAAGGTTTCACAAACAAGTCACATCACAAATCTCTTTGTGAAAAAGTACACAAATAGGTTTAACATCATATAACCCAAAACCTTAAGGTGTTAGTTTAATAGATCTTCGCTCTTATAAACTCTTAACATAAGTCTCATATTTTTCATGTGAGGATTTTTTTCAGCCTCACACTGGACCCTAACAGTATTTATTAGTATCTTGTTCGTTTAATTTGTTTACGAGTAAAAATATTTATTTTTTATATGTATCTAATTTATAACAAAGAGTTTGTTTGAAAATGATAAAAATAATATGTCAAAATGATCATGGTAAACTGAACCAAATAGATCCTAAATAAGCAAAGATAAAGTAGGAGAACAACAAGAGCTAGCGGACCATGTAAAAACTGGTCCACCGCGCTGGTGCAGTTAACTGCCATGGGTCCATCTTTGGTCGACAATGCCGTATAGCTGGTAATCATGTGTTGTGTATTTATTTATTTATTTACTTATTTTTCTCTTACAGCTAATTTATTTCCTCCATCGAGTTATAGGGCTCCTTAAGTACATAATTATCGGAGCGTTGCTTTGAAACGATTTAGGAAACTTATCGAATTTGTCTGCGAATTAGCTAGTGGTTTTTCATTTTGGTATTTTAAAGTTTTCCGATTTGAACCTTGCACACCAATTTTTTCCTTTTTCAATAATTTATGTCGTTGTTGTTTGCCTATTTTGTGACTTGTTACCAAAAGCCAATATTGATACTTTAGTGCTACGCATAGCAAATATGTTAGAACTCGGTTAGCAAAGGCCAGGGTAGGCGAATGCTGTGATAACACATCATAGAAGAAAGAAAATAAATTAGCAAGGCCTTGATGATGGTGTAGTGGAAGCCTTTTTCTCGCATGCTAACATGTATTAATAATGTAAAAAGATTGGGAATTTAGGGTTGGTGATCTACATACCAAGGAATAAAGTGCGATATTGGAAAAATTGATAGGAAGATAGATTTGGCTTGTAACAACTTATTAGGCCTCTAAATATATAACTGGAAATCAATAGTTTGGTGGCAATGCTCTTGCTAGATATATTCCCAAAGAAGATGAAGCTAGATTTGTGATGAACATCTTCTCTTATGTCTTGTATGTATATTTTAGAAAAAACCTATGCGCAAGTATAATAAGACCATTGATAAAATCAAAAGGCAACATATTTACAAATGGGCTAACCAGTAGGGATTCACATGATTTGCTTACACTTATATTATGTTTGATTGAAAGGAACGAAATCAGTATTCCAGCTTTATTTTCATGGAATATTCATTTCTTTATTTGGTTTGTAAAAAATTATATAAAAAAAATGTCTATTTCATATGATGCAGAATAGATAAGAAATCTTCATTCCTTTCCTTTACTATAAGAATGGTTATTCCTAACAATTTTGTTTCGAAAAATATCTCTAATTATAAAATAAGGAACCGCTATTCATTTTCAGTCCTATTTCATTTCAGTAAACCAAACGTACCATATTTACAAACAAAGAAGTTCTAAGAGTGATAGGAAAAATTACTTCCATATTTTACGAGCATGTGCAAAACACATAGCTTTGTATAGGTAGGCAGTGGACAAAAACTTGATATCCTTTGTAGATTAAGCAAATTAGAGTTAGAATATATGTTAGGTAGCATTACACTAATTTACATGCGAGGTATGAGAAGGAAAAAAATGTCATATTACTAATTTCTTGGTCTAATGTGTGTTATGTTAAGTGCAATGGTATTTGGTGTCTTAACACAACTTTATTGGAGTTGCTTATCATATAAATTCTTGCTAAGTAATCCAAATAATCAATATAGAAAGTTTCTAAAGGAGTTGTTTGATACGAGAATTAATACCAGAGTTCCTTAGCTAAGAAACTTAAAAAACAAATTTCTCACTCTCTTTCTTATTTTTATTGATAGAGTGTGAAGCATATAATTAAAAAACTTTTTAAAAAAATTATTAACTCACTTCAAGAATTCACCAATAAAGAGAGTTGCTATGAAAGTTACTTGACATAAGAATAAATACTTGGTATATTAGATAGCATGTTAAATAACTTCTTATATAACTTATGGACAAAGTTATTCTAAATAGACATCTAGCATTTCGAGAAAAGTCCAAGTTAATAAAATTTTCTGATTGTTCATTCTTAACTATTCCATGCTGGATTTCATCATAGAATAAAGGATTCCAGTGTTGATACGATTCTCGATGAAGAAGACAACATTTCTCAACCATGCAACGAAGGCGTATGTTTTACTTCACTCAAGCACATTGAGTTTGCAAACAATTGTGTTTCGATAAAGCCGGAGTCTTAGATAGTTCAACAGAGTGAACATTCTAGATGAAGAATGGAGGCTAACAAGATTGAAAAACGCAACGACTTGGTGTGTGTAAATATTGAAAGAAAATGTGTCAACGGTGCTGATTTTTGTAACTAATTTTAGGGCACCAATTTTGATGATTATCTCCCTCCTTGAAAGTAGCTTGAAAAACTAAAAAGAAAATGTGTATATATATATAAAGAGAGACATATAAGTTTTAGGGTTCATTACAAAAACTACCTTTGTTTTAGTCCATTTGCAAATACGTGACCTATATTAATTATTTTGATATATAGGTGACTAACTTTCATTCAAAAGTATCAATATTATTTAATAATTTTAAAAGGATACGTGTCAAAAATATCTTACTATATACTTTTTAGGGTCAATGTAAAAAATAATACCTAAATTTTCGCAAAAAAGTTCAAATAGGTACCTGAAGTTTCATTTTCAATAATTTGGTGCCTAAACTTTCACAAAAAGTTCAAGTAAGTACATGAAATTTTGTTTTGATTATTTTGGTATCCGGATAAAATTTTCGTGGACTTTTTCATACCTGATCGAACTTGCTTCAAGTATGAAAAAAGTTTATGAAAACTTAATTCAAGTACTAAAATTGTCAAAACCAAACTTTAGTTATGAAAAGAGTTTGCAAAATCTTCTTTTAGTATCGAATTGTTTAAAACGAAATTTTAGGTGTCATTTTTGCTATTAACCCTACTTTTTGTTATATTAACTTTTTTGATTAATAAGACATTAGCATGTACTTTTCAAATTGTATTGAATAATATTGACATTTTTACATGAAATTCAAGTCACCTATTTATAAAAAAAAATTAACACAAGTCATATATTTTCAAATAAGAAAAAACACATGTTAGATTTTTGTAATCAACTCCAAATTTTATTTTCCGACTCTATGCATGCTCCATTGGAAATTTTTGGTCCATAGATGCATAGCATTATCTTTTTATTCAAAACTAAGTTACATTTAACTTTCAATTAAAAAAAAATGTGTACACATCCTCAACTCAAATACAATAATGGTTTGTTTGAACAGTCTAATTTTTATCCGTATCGTATTTGTTTGATTTGTTTATAAGAAAAATTGTCAATTTTTCATTAGTATTTGTTTCTTAACAAACATCCATTTAAAAATGATAAAAATATGATGTTAAAATGATCAAAATATGATAAAACAAAATGACCAACTACAACAAAGTTTTGTATTGTTGATAAAACGGTTTATGATATATTATCCTAAAAGCTTAAAACACCATCTCGCTCTTGAAATCAAAATTTCAAGCTGATCTTGTGTAAATCAATTTAATGAAGCAACAAGAAAACACTCTCTTGCAAAGGAAAAGGCAATAACTAACCAAATAAAATCACTATCAGAATAACTTTGCAAGCCTTATATGTATTAGTTAAGTGTATGTCTTATATAATCAATGTTTTCTTATCACACTGCACATAAGACACTCGATTTATATCAATGTATTTAAAATTTATTTATTTAGGGCACCGTAAAAAGAGTTGGCTTCATGATTAATCATGATAAATATTCTACAATTTGAACACTTGCATGCCTTGTTTAGAAGACAAATCTCCTTGTTTTTGGTCATAATCATATCCCCGGCGTTGCATTTAGACTATTTTGGTATGAAACAATTAGTCAAAAGTACAGATTACTGGACTAAGACTCAAGAATATCTGCTGGAAACACGCAATCTAAGCTCTACAAAGGCCAGCACAAGAAGGTTAATCAAGTCTAAAAGTCAGCCTTTTTGGCCTTGAGCTATGCATAAGAAATTTCCTAGGCTCTTCCCTCATCATCACATGTTTAGGTAGGAATTATAATTCTTCATCATTAAGCTCTTTTAGGTTTGAAATTTGCTACATACAGACCCATTGCATGTGCAACCATTGACGATATTTTATTAAGAATTTCTTCAGGTTTACCATTGTAAATTATGGAACACATATGAACAAGAGATAGAGAATTAAAAAATTAGAGAAGAAAATATTTGATGTATGAAATTCAACATGGTAAGCTCCAAAACAATATTAGCGAAAGTTATAAATAAGATTGTAAATAAATTCATTTAACAAGGATTTTCACAAATATTCAAAAGCAATGCTTTAACCCCAAATTTTAAAAACAACATTCTCCCACTTTCCAATATAATAAAGGAAATAACTTAGGTAAAAACGATGTATTGATAAGGGATTGCACAATAAAAATTGTAGGAAATAATTTAGTAGATTAGCCTTAATCAATTAATTGCCACCTTCATCAATTGGCTACCCTCTTTAGCTTATATGCTAGCTCATTTGTTTTTTGTGCATCATCTTAGCCTTTTTCCTATTTACATCACATGAATTCAACCCTCATGTGAAATCAAAACATAAAAATTTTAATATGTATATATCTAACTTATATTATATATTTAAATATATGTGGTATGGTGTAGTTGATATTATTTAAAAAGGGATCCATTATAACTCATGTAGAGATTGATCAATAAGGGGCATTGATAAATCAACATTCTCATTATGCATGTGAAAAATATAAATTTAATCCTTGAGGCTTGATTATCTTTTTATTTGAGTTATCCAAGTTTATTTAAACATCCATTTTTTTCACATGTATGAATTTATGATTGGTACACAAAATTGATATGATAATACAATATTATTAAAAATGTTTAATTGGATAGTATAATTATGAATAATAAAAAATCAAAGAAAATAAAAATGCTAGAACAATATAAACAAACATTTAAACCTCAATCAACAATCATTTTTATTCCGATAAGTCTCAACCACTACATTGCTAAATCATGATGAGTTGCTACCTGTTTTCATTGGTGGATGGTATAATTATCAAAAATGATTTGGCCAGTCAATATGGACCATGTTTATTGTGGATGAATAAGTAGTTAATATGTGTCAATTGCTGAAAGAAAAGCTAAGAAAGTTAGATGAAAGTCTACTCTTGTTAGCTAACTTTGAACCCTCAATTAAAACATAAAACATTAACAATCCAAATACGAAAGCAAGGAACAATTCCTAGTCTCTTCTTTGTCCAAAGAATTACTATCCTTAACCAAAATACGTACTTCTATATCAAAGACCGAAACAATATCTCTTCTTACCGATAGCTGGACACCAATTGTTGGGAATTTTAAAGAGAACTATGTGGGGTTTAACGTGAAGCAGGGATCTGTCAACATGTTGGGCTGTGTGTTAGCTGATTCGTCTCCACTTTGGTCCAATCTATTGACAGAAAAAAAAGCATCAGATTTTTGGAAAAGGAGATGCGAAAAATAATAGAAACACAGAGAAGAAAAAGCCGCATGAGAAGCATGCGGCAAAACCTCCACTAAGACAACTTTTGACCATTTGATATTAATATTCCTACTTTGTTTTACGAAAACTATTCTCCATGGAATTTAGAAAATTTTAACTTTACTAAGGACTAGCTATATCTATTTGGATTATCTAATTTTTAATTTATATTTTATTTGTATCAGATTTGTATTTATATTTTATTTATATATTATCTATATTTGATATGTTTATGGATAAAAATATTTATTTTTTATTTGTATTTATTTTTTAAAAAACATCTGTTGAAAATAATAAAAATAATATATCAAAATGATAAAACAATCAAACCTTCCTTCTCACTTCTTGGAAAAGAAAGTGATAAATCATGATGGTAATTAAGCCAAATGAAAAATACAGTAACTAATAAGAAATATATGTATATTTTTTTTCCTTAAAAAAGAGTATTGTTTTTTTCTTATATCTTTTGGGCGTTTGTTGTGGCTGTCAACATCTAATTTCTATTAGGGCTTGTTGTGGCTGTAGCTGTGGCTGTCGATCATCTTCGTGACTTTCATCACCAATTACAATTGGAGGCTACCAGTGATTGCGATTGCCATGAAAAGTATTATTAAACAATATGTAAACACACTCACCCATATATATACGATTCCAAAATTTATTGAGAAGTTTATTATCTTATTTTTATTCTAACAACAAATATTCTAATTTATCCTGTTAATAGAACTTAAATCTTTAGAGAAATGAAAAATGTAACATTCTAATAATGTTGTTTTATCTAAGCAAGGATAATTTATGTTTTTGTTACCTTATTTCAATTTCATAAATTGTTCTCCTAAGACTAGCGTTAATGCTCGTCTCTTGGCATTATAAACGAGGGTCAAGGATCTTGCACTAAGGTTCTTCAACGATAAACTCTGGTGTTTGACAAATTTGAGGTCTTTTAACAAGGATTCTATAAAAACTAGTATTTTCCTTTTTTTAAGGTATTATTTATATAATATTTATTATATAGATTTCTTAAATAATATAAATAAATATTAAAAATTATTTTTTAAGATTTTTACGGATAAAATTAAAGGAATAAGAATTTCTTAGGTTGAATTTCATATTGTACAATAGTACTAGCATGACTCTGTTCACATCAAATGATTACGTACGTCATGTTCATCATTCGAGTTAGGACACATCGCAGTGCCAGCAAACAGACTTCTCAATGAAAAAAGAAAACCGTACTCAGTAATCCTCTCTAACAAAGTAATGTCTGTCTGTGCCATTTGACGGAAGCATTAATGGAAACAAATCAGAGAAAGCAATTTGCCCCTTTCGCACATATATAAATAAATAATTCTCCCTTCCACATGCCAACACGACCCACGTTTTACCAATTTATTTCAAGTTCCAATCAGGGCTGCAAGGGAGTTAGCACTCTGTTTGGTAAATTTTAAGTAAAGCGAAGAGGGATAAATAAGAATAAAGTAGAAAAAGAAATAAAACGAAAAGAAAAAAAATAGATATATGATAGCTATGTTTTTTATCTCCTTGTTTTTGAATATGAATAATTGAAACGGAGTAAAGTAGATTGAATTGATTATCTTTTTCGTTCTTATTTAATTTAATGTAAATGAAATACTAGGAAGAGAAATAAAATAATGATTAGTCTAGCATATAAAAGCCTTTAAAACATGTGATGAGATTTTGTTGCCTCAATTTTAGGGAATTTTTCAACTTTTGAAAACGTTTCATCTCCCTTTGATTTTTTTTTTTTCAAAGTTTAGAGAGAAATAAAAATAGTTTCAAATTGTAAACCTGTTCAACAATTTCCATATATTATTAAAGGTGCCAAACATGTAGCTTTTATCCGTTTCCATCTATTTTATTCAATTTTTATCGTTTTTCATCCATCCAAATACAGAACAAGGTGCATTTGAATCATTGGTTTAACATTTGTTTGGATATGTTTTATGTCTATTTTTATCATTTATTTAAAACATATAAAGATGAAAAACAAATATTATTACTTATAACAGATCATACGAATCAATCCAAGTGACATATAAATAAAAAATAAACCCATAACATATCCACTAGCTACTTACAAGTAAATATTATATATGCATTTAATTTGATAGCATTCAAGCCTAACAGAATTCAAGCTTTATTATATTTAATTTAAATAAGAATTCTAGTTGAGTTTAGATGTAATACTATGTTAATCTATATAAAAATAAATTTTTAATAAAATAAACATTAAATTAGATGAATAAAACTCAAGCTTATTTGGTGCCATTTTAAATTAATTTGGATTTTAAAAGCTCTAACAATTGATCTTTCTCCAAAAATAAAAAATATTAACCTGTTTCAATTTGGCTCGACTCTTTCACATCTGTGCTTCCCAGAAATTTCTTCCTTCTTACCCTTTCCATAATACTCACGTGTATGTGTACCTCCTAAGTTCTAATTGGTCAAACCTGTTTTATTGCTTTCAAGGCAAGGGGACCTTTGCTATATTTGCCAAATTCGAGTCTTTCTCTTTTGCAGGAATCTATGAAAATTCATATATATATATATATATATATATTTATATATGCTACATATAAACTGGTGTTAAGTTTAATGAGAAACTGTAAGTTTTTATTATAGTGGGCATCTCGTACATTTTCTGATTACAATTTATTCGTACTATATTTTATGAGTAATTCTTTATGTTTTAATTATTTATATTATCAAGGATCCTCATAACCAATTAACATGAACACCAACTTCTCAATGGGATATTGACCCTGATTTGGTTCCTTCTTCATCAAAAAATTGTAGTATTAGTTACTAAAAGAAAACACAATAATAATTTGCGTTGAACTGGAAAAATTGGTGCTTTAAAAAAAAAAAGCAAAGATTTGTTTTGTGTTTTAAAAATTTTCGATGTGATAATATTTACATAACACAAGAAAGGAAAGTAAACAACTTAATATGGTTGTTTATGGGTTCTAGCCTTTTAGGTTATATTTGGATTGTCTGATTTTTATTGTATTGAATTTATTTGTATTACCATCTATAACTTATATGTATTGTTAGGGTGCAAGTGTGAGAATCTCACATAGAAATATGGGACTTGTGTGAGAGTTTATAAGGAAAGACCCATTAACCAATTGTCTTAATGTTTTGGATTATAGATGGTGTCTAAAGCCCATTTGTGTAATTCTTCATAAATCCATTGGATTTCTTCCATTAAAGGCATACTCTAGATCCCTAACAATGTTCGGCTAGGAATCTCTCATGATTGACCCACCATGTGGAAAGAAGAGCTTTGTGGTATGACTCGTTTGTGAAACCCATGGTGAGTAGGTGGGACGGGAAGACCCATTAACCCATTGCCTTAAGGTTTTGGGTTATAGATGGTATCTAAAGCCCATTTGTATAATTCTTCATAAAGCCCATTGGATTTCTCTTTATTGAAGGCATACTCTAGATCCCTAACATGTATCATATTTATATTGTATTCGTTTGATTTGTTTATAAATAAAACTGTCAGTTTTTTATCAAGATTTGTTTTTTAGCAAACATCTTTTTAAAAATGATAAAAATATAATACCAAAATGTCCTAAAAAAATTAATTTGTGGCAAGGATTATTAGTCTCTTCAAAAAAGGAAAAAATCCCTATCATAAGTTATGGCATGGCTATATAAAACACTTCCAATTCTTAACATTATTGAATTGCTTCCCAACATAAAATATAAATAAATAAATAAATAAAGGTAAGGAGGACGTCTTTTCCATAGCTCTCTCCCTTATGGTAATGACGTGGATGATACCCCTCCCATAGCTCCTTTTATGGTGGGAACATGCATCTCTTGGACTCCTAATAACTATATATTTTTAGCTGCCTAATAGCTAGTAGTCTTGCATTAACAAATATTGCGTTGAGACTATTTTGACCGCTCTAAAAGAATTTTCTTTTTCATTTATAATATTTTATGTAAATTCGTAAATATGTATAACCAAACATAGGCAGAAATAATTAAAAAAAATTATATATAAAGATTGTAACACTCATACTTTATATATTATAATCAAACTAATAAACCAAAAATATCAATATAATATACAAAGAAGATGATATATCATAAGCACATGTGAAATTATAACAATTTCTTTTGGCTAGAAAAAAAAAAAGAAATTATAACAATTTCCATTTTTATGCACTTAAACATAAAGTAATACTTTTTGTCAACAACCTATAAATCTTGCACTTTCTTTTTCTAATATCATAAACTCAACAAATATGTAGAAAAAATTAAAATCCCCTTATCTTCTCTTGCTGCATCTGCATGTCTGCCTACTTTGAAAAATAATCATCTTTCTAAACCTATGAAAAAATAGGAAATTATTAGTAAAACAATATTATATCAAAGTATTTACAACGCGAAAGAATATATATATGTTTACAAAAGTTAGTAGCCAATAAACATGACTCTCCAATTCTAAGAACATATTATATGTATAAACTTAATGTAAGAGTAATATTCACAATCAAAATTTTTATAAAACACTTAAATTTTTTTTTTCTATATATGAATTTTGTTGTTTGAAAATTAGTGTTTTGATTGTATCTCAACTAATCATAACATCATACTAGTATTGAATATCTTGAATAGAGAAGCATCTCATACATAAAAAAATACATAATGGAACATATATTTCTAACTAAAAATATAGGTAATAAAAATCTATAATGTACAATTTTAAAATATAGATATGTCGTAGACTTACCTAGAATATGTAAAGTAGTTAATCATATTGTTGTGCTTGTTCTTCATGCATCTTCCACCAGATGGTCTTTTTCCCTAACCAATGCAAACCATGGTATACAATCACTCTAAATGACCATAGTCATATGACTTATCCTTCCATAAAGTTGCTTCTCTTGGTAATTGAATTCCAATAATAGAGCACATAAATAAAAGACTTGCTCATCTTCCACTTTCGAAGACTCAAATGATTTCAATCAACTCAAGAGAAGGACTGATTAGCGAAACTATGATATCCCCCTTCTTTCAAACACTTTTTCTTCTCCCACATTGAGGAAGTCTTTCTTTATCAACTGAGTTTGAGGGATCAACATCTTATTATGATGTGTTTGTAAATCAGTCTATTGAATCTTCTTCCTCATTACCAACACTACGTCGGTATCACTCATGCTTTCAATCAATCCCAAGAGATTTCTTGGAGGAGATTGAGGGGATAACTTTGAATCTATATCATTCCACTGCCTCTTGACATCATCATTTTTCCTAGGATTCTTAGCCTTAGAATTATTGTTGCCCTCTAATAACATACTCAAGATGGATCCTAACTTTGCTTGAGTACCCTGTTTCTTTTCCTAGGAGTAGAAGTCCTAATGTGAGGTTGATGAATCTTAAGAGTCCTTTTTGTCCTAGGAGAGTATGTTAAGAAGAAGGTTCAATAGATTGATTTACAAACACACCATAATAGGATGTCGATCCCTTCAGCTCAATTGGTAAAGAAAGACTTCCTTAATGTGGAAGAAGAGAAAATGTTTGAAAAGAAAGGGGATATCAAAGTTTCACTAATCAATCCTTCTCTTGAGTTGATTGAAATAATTTGAGTCTTCGAAGGTGGAAGATGAGCAAGTCTTATATTTATGTGCTCTATAATTGGAATTCAATTGCCAAGAGAAACAACCTTATGGAAGGATAAGTCGTATGATTATGGTTGTTCTGAGTGGCTGATGTACTATAGTTTGCATTGGTTAGGGAAAAGGACCATCCAGTAGTGGATGCATGAAGAACAAGCACAACAATATCATCAATTACTTTATATGTTCTAGGTAAGTCTAGGGCGTACCTATATTTTAAAATTGTATTTTATAGTTTTCATTAGCTTTTGAAGGATTATTTGAAGACTTTAGTTTGAAATATATGTCACATTACATTTTTTTAATGTATGAGATGCTTCTTTATTCAATATATTCAATACTCGTGTGATATTATGATTAGTTGAGACACAATTAAAACAGTAATTTTGAAACAACAAATATTTATATATAGAAAAAAAAAAGTTTAAGTGTTTTATAAAAATTTTGCTTGTGATATTATTCTTACATTAAGTTTATACCTATAATATGTTCTTGGAATTGGAGGGTCATGTTTATTGGCTACTAACTTTTGTAAACATACATACATACATATATATATATATCCAATTTCATTGTAAATACTACGATATAATATTGTTTTACTAATATATTTACTTTTTCTTATAAGTTCAAAAAGATGATTATTTTTCAAAGTAGGCAAGCATGCAGATGTAGCAGGAAGAAGATGGGGGATTTTAATTTTTTTCTACATATTTGTTGAGTTTATGATAATAAAAAAGAAAATGCAAGATTTATAGGTTGTTGAAAAAAAATGATCACTTTTATGTTTATTCAAAGTCCAAGTGTCTAACAATGGAAATTATTATAATTTCTTTCTTTTTTTTTTTTTTCTGGCCAAAGGAAATTGTTATGATTTCACATATGCTTATGATATATCATCTTCTTTGTATATCTAATTGATATTTTTGGTTTATTAGTTTAATTATAATGTAAAAATTGTGACTATTACAATTTTTTTTATATAGGGCTTTTTAATTATTTCTACCTATGTTTGGTTATACATATCTACAAATTTACATAAAATATAATAAATTAAAAAAAAAATCTTTTTAGAGCAGTTAAAACAACCCCAACGCAATAATTGTTAATACGGCAGCTAAAAAATGGAGTTTATTAGGATGGTTCAAGAGATGTGTATCTCTGCCGTAGGAGAGCTATGGTAGGAATATGATCCACATACTTGCCATAATGGAGAGAGTTATGGAAGAGATGTCATTTCTGGCTTTATTTGTTTATTTTTGCAGGGAAGCAATTTAATTGTGCTAAGAATTGGAAACAAAGCTTATAACCCTACGATAACTTATGGTGGTTTTTTTTTTTTTTTTTTTTTGAAGGGACTAATAATTCTTGCCACAAATCAAATTTTTTGTAGTAATGTTATAAGAAGTGTAGCAAATAATTAATGCTTACGTGAAATAAAAGACATTAATTCAATTGCGATGGAAAATTAACGATATTATTTATTAATATTTCTCATAGTCATGAGTTTCTAGCAGCAATATTTTTAGTAAGTACATATATGTGATGATTTATCTGATTTGTAATAATGGCATATACCTTAATTATCACATACCTTTTCCAATTTATAATAGAGGAAATGCCAAATTTAGTTTATGAATTTTGTATAAAATTCAATTTGGAATTTAAACTTTAAAATAATCATTTTAATACCTATCAAACTTTTTTATAGCTATTTTTATTATCCTACTAATATCATTTGCTATGTTTCCTAACATGGAAGAAGTAGCTTATTAATTCTAGACGGTATTAAAGACATTAATAAATTTTTAGTGATATATTCTCTCTTCTACATTTATAAATAAAACAAATAGTGTTAAGGAGATAATAAAAATAACCATAGAAATTTTGATTGGATATTAAATTAATCACTTTAAAATTTAGATACTAAATAAAATTTTTGTGAAAAGTTTAGGTATCAAATTTAATATTTACCTATTGTATGGCTTGGTCACTACAGCTGGTTGATCACATGTGATAGACGTGCTGGTCAACATGAGAGAAGTCCCAAACTGATGACACGTGTAGGATGTCACATAAAGAGGCATGAGAGGAGGAACATGCAAACCTAATTTTTTGAGTGCATGATTGTGATAGAAGATCAAATCAAGTAGACCCAATCGTTCTTGACTCGTTCTTAGTAAAATATGTGATTTGATCTTTATTGGAGATGTTTCTATAGAGTATCTGTGTTGATCTCAATTTTAGTAATCTGTAGAATCCTTTAAATGAGAGGAAACATCTTATTTATAGATGTTAGAGGCTAGTAGTAGCCTTTGGATGACTTCCGAATGGATAGTTGAGATGAAGCATTGCTTGCAACCATTAGATCTTTTCCATGAATCCGACGGCCAAAATCCATTTCTTCTTTTATGTATGTGGGTATGGGCCTATAATAGAATGAAAGTTTTTATAATAAAAAGGAGTCCATTTTCTTATTAAAATAGTCCATCTTGAATATAAAATAGAAATAGGCTCATTTTAGTCCAAATAAGCCCTATTTTAGCCACATAAAACTCAAATTAACCCAAGAAGATATTTTTAGAGTCTACTTTTCGCGCACGAGAAATCTGAATAAGATGGAGAGTGAAATAAACCGGTCTGACGATCTTTGTTCTAAGCCTATCAAGCCAAATCTCTCTACGATATCCTTTATTGGATTTGGTCTTCTAAGTCCCGTCACTAGCCTAGAAGACCGACCCATTGTATTAAATTAGGCTAAAAATCCAATTACCGGAATGACCCTCTACACCTATTATTATATAAAAGATCATATTGCTATCAGAGTTACTCTAACAATTTTAGTTTGCCGGTAATTATTAATAAATTATTGTTAATTTTCAGTTCATATCCTCCAACCCTCTTATAATAAAAGTTTTTCTTAAAGAGGAATGGATCATTCATTTATCTCATCATATAAGGAAAAAAATTATTAGCATTAACATGCTACATATCAAGATGAGTGACGTATTTGTACTTAATACATTTTGATAAATGATAATAATAGTAGGTATATGTTTCAAATACTACCCATTAGTGAAAATTTTATTAATATTTATAGATCACTTATCTCCGTGTAGGACATGTTAGCACTGGCAATTTTTCTCCCAAGATTCGGGAGGATCCTAGACCTGTATGTAAGAGCAAGAAATAGGCCAAGTAAGTTTTGGCCTGTGAGTTGCGACACCTTTTGGATGGAGCCTGTATACTGTCATTAATAAATCACATGCACCATTTCATAACTACATTCAAAACTCATTTTTATGATTATTTATTTTATCTTCAGTATGATTAACCAATTCAATGGTTCTAAAATGAATCTCTAACAAGAAAATTTAAGATATATAATAAATTCATAAAATAACAAAAGAATTTAAATGAAAACATGTTATAATTCTTTATGTCTTAGTTCTTGCTATGTAATTATAGTATCTGCATCCACAAATAAGATACTTATCATCAAAATCTTCACAGCATTAATGACTCCTCTACGTAGACTGAAATTGTTCTTTCAAAACTAATAATAAATGGTTAGTACACCGCACAATGCACGGAATTTTAAATAATATTTGTAAATATATAATAATTATAAATATTATAATTTATATGGCTACTAATGATTATATAAAATACTATAATATTAAAAATTTATAATAGCATAATATTTTATAAATTGCAATAATACAAAAAAAAATATTGAAAAGACATAACACAATAAAGTAATAACCAATAGGTATAATATTGAAAAGGCATCAATATAAAAAAGTAATATGAAAGAGTAATATTAAAAAGGTATAATGCAAAAACTTAATCGTGAAGAGGTATAGTATTTCTAAAATGATTAAAATAAAAAAGAAATATATATATATATATATATAATATTATATAGATATTATACTTGTTTATGAAGTAAAACAATTATCGAAAATTTTTAAAGATTTAACACTTTTAAAATGATTGAAAGAAAAAAAAATACAATCGTTAACTATTAAAAATTTTTAAATAAGTGATACTATAAAGGAAAAGGTATAATAATAGAAAAACTTATGAAACTATATATTATAATAGATGTGGAAAGTGTTGTAATACTTCAAGTTGTGAAAATATAATATCATACTAAGTCACATCACTTTAAATTGCATCACCCAAATATTGCAATAATTTTTATAAAACTTAAAAATCGCAACCATTTATTCTAACTTAATTGGAGAAAATGCATAAGTGATTAAAAAAAGCTTTGCATATTGAAAAGGTACCAAAGTAAAAAAGAAATTATGTCAAAAGTTGCATCACCAACTCTTGCAATAATTTTCATAAAATTTAAAAGTCACAACCATTCATATAGGGGGATAAAAAAGTTAGATATGCATAAGCAAAACTTGATCTAGAAAATATTCCAAAAGGTAAAGAAAACATAATAAACCAATCATCATGTGATCTCAATGCTACTCTTATAATTATTTTTATCTTATTTGGGGGGGGGGGAAAGAAAGAAAGTAATGTCAACATATTGAAATAATTAAAAGGTTTAATTTTACAAATCCCAATGGATCATATATAAGACATATCGCATAAAATAATATGAAAATAGACATTGCAGCTGTAAAACAACCACATCTTATAAATTGCAAATCGCAAAAATATTTTCAAAAGGAAAAAAAAAAACATTAATACTTAAGATATACTAAATACCTAACACTTTCATAATTGATAACTTTCTAATTAATTGTATAAAACTATCACATATTACAAATTGCAAATTATAAAAAGATTTTTAAAAAAAGAACACTAATAACTAAAATATACTAAATACCTAAAACTTTCAAAATTGATAACTCTCTAATTAATTGTGTAATGGATTAAGTAAGGACATAAAAAAATATATTTAAAAAAATGGGGAAATGTGTATAGATAATTTAATGTAAAAGTATGATATTTTGTAGCATTATGCCAGTTATTAAAACATATTTTCATCATATAGTCAGTATAAAAATTTAGAATAATGAAATAAATAATTTTACAATCAAGATTTTACTTGCAAACTAAAAAAAAGTAATAAAGTGTATGTTATCAAATATTAAGTTCTTAAAATCTAAGTATATATATGATGTTAAAATTGAAATTAAACATACCTACTGAAATAACAAATATTGTAGATCGTTTTTTTTTTTAATTTATATTGCATAACCTCCCTTTTAATGGAACATAAAAGAAAGAGGAAAAAAAAACTCAAATATTGTAGATGAAGATAAGAGATGAATAAACCATTACCCTTACAATAGAGAGCACATTATGAAATATAAATTGAGAATTCCAGTTTAAGAATAAAGATGAAGGAAAAATATTTGAGAGAAAAAAAAAACACAAAAATTTAATGGAAGAAAAATACATGAGAGAGAGAAAGAAAGAGTGAAAGTAGAAAAAAAAAGTGGATAAAGATAAAAGTGAAAGGATCGAAAACCACAAAGAGAGATGAAAATAATCTGTACTAAATATATATATATATATATATATATGATAATTTTATGAGTAGTTATACTTGTTGGAAAACACTTAAAGGATATTATAAATGAATGGATACTGAAACACTAAAAATTTTAGGAATTATCTATTATAAATAGATGAGGTGTCAAAAGTATACAATATGTACATGAATTCTCACTCTTAACACATGACATGCACAAAATATATATATATATATATATAACTCTTGTGCTGCCGCATTGTCGATTGTTATCTTCCTTGATTTTTGAACTAAAGGCATCAAAAATGCCGCGCCAATATTTTTCTTCCTTTTAAGTCTTGTGGTTGTGGTTTTTTTGCATGGAACAGTTTTTGAGGTTTTAATGTTTTTCACGCAGGAATTGTCGAACCATTTCCAAGAACTCCGACATCAAAATATAATAATAGCATAGGAATTTATGCTCTCTTAAGTCTTATTAGATATAACCTGTGTACTCCTCTTCAATTTAATGTGGGATTTTAAACATGGTTGGAACTTGGAAGCGTAAAATTTAGGACACATTACTACAAGTTAGAGCGTACAAAATTGCGAAAATGATATCTTGTGTGTTATGTTTGTTTTGTAATTTTTTTGTTGTTTTAATTTCATTTTTCTATCGTTTTCAAACAGATTGTTTATCAAAAATTAATATTAATAAAAAACAAACATTTTTACTCATAAACTTATTAAACAAACCAGATAATGATATAAAACAAATATGATATAGATACTGATAAAAAAACAAACCATCCAAATAAACCGAAAAAAGCTGATAAAGAATAATGTTATATACCATATCAATACAAAAAAAGTAACGTGGAATGTCTATTTGATCAGCATGTTGTTTTAGTTGAAACTATTTATCAGATGCGAGTACAAAACAATTCAAACAGATAGTATACAGTTGCACCGCATTGATTTGGTTTTGCATATTCTTACTTGATATGTTCGATCTATTTCCAAAATATTGCACAACGCACTCCAATCAAAGTAAATTACAGGGCCCTTGCACACATCTTTTTATGATTTTGATATGATTTCCTTTTTGGTTTCGGTGGGCGGTTTTTTAAGTTTATTTCTGCAATAGAATTTTTTTTAGAACTTATTTCAAATATAGAGTATTGAGTAATTTTGTAAGGAAGTCGCATGTCCCTTCTTTTGAATTTATATTAATATTAAAAGCGCATGTTGAATTCATATATTGATATTAATGGCGAATGTGAAAAACACACCTATTAATATTAAGGATATATGTCTTTCCCCATTCTAATGCACTCTTGAACTCTCACTCACTCACGATGTCTCTCTTGACCTCTCACATTATCCATCGCTCTCTCCCTATCTCTCTCTCTACCATCTCACTTACACTATTTGAAATCAATTTCCAAGCTATTTCGCTATCCAAACAAGATAATAAAACATACTTATCTTTTGTTTTCTTTGTTTTTTTTATCATTATATTATGACTTATATGTATTTGCAGTGTAAAACAATAGATGCAGTAATATGTATGTGTAATTTTTGTTAGCTTGGTTAAAATATTTTGCATAAAACATAAAGAATGACAAATAGTTTGGTATTGTAAAATGTGTGTTGATGAATGTTAATTTTACTCTCTTGTGGTGTATATTATTATGTCTCAGATTAATTGTTCAATGAAATGCCTCAATAAGCTGCTATTTTGCTATTTTAGGTACTAAATGAGTGAAATGTCATAACTACGATATTGAACTTTCGTATCAGATCAAGTAGTTTATGTGTGGAATTTTCTAAGTTCATTCATATTATGTTTGATAGGTTGAAAATCATGGATTTTGTAAGATTTATCATTTACGCTGCTGGAATATTATGAGCTGCGATTGTAGATCAGATTATGATAGACCCTTCAATTAAGAAGGCAATAATTAGAATCAATATCAATTATAGAGAATTCCTAAGGAGGATATGATGAGATATTTGAGTTAATCCTAATGTAGGTAGAGTTAAAATCATAGAAAGAGGCCCTTATTTATAAATATGGTACAACATTCATATTGATACCTATCGTGGATGATGATGAGGGTGATGTTGAGGGTCTAATTGTATTAACTCAGTGATTAAGAGAACTAGAGAAGGCCAGATCCAAGAGTTGCATGTGAAGATTTTTGAAGAGCCAAGTGCCTATAGAACATCATATATTGCATGCGCACACACCTTCCCTCATATGTTTCCATAAATCCAAACAAACACCTTCAATTTCCCTCCCGTGGAATTCCAAACAAATACTCGGATGTATAATAGTTATCAAGCGTGTATTTTGGTTTTCATTCCATTAATTCAAATGACATTAAAGTATGTATCCTTTATAATGTGAATTTTGACTAGAAATTAAAGAAAATCAGCTATTTGATGTTTTGAAGTTGCCACCAATCGAGATTGAGAAGAGAAGTAGTAAGTTAGGATTAGTGAGTTGAGTTGATCTCAACTTAGCTATTGATATGCATAAAAACCACTTTTGAAAATTGTTTTTGAAAAGCTAGTTATCCGAGTTCAAGGGTTATTTTATTAAAATCAAGATGGTTATCACTTCAAACTTTTAAGTTAAAGTATATTTTTTCAATATCCTTTATATATAGATGCATATTTATTTTATATATATAACCTAAGTAATAAATTTATTATTTTCAAAAAAAGAAAAAAAATTAGGTTATCATATAAGTGTATCCACTAACCAGAATTGGCTATCCTAATTCCTTCTCAAAAACTTTACTTTGTTGGTCTTTTTTTCTCATTAACTTTTCAAAATCTTTTTACTATAAGTTCATTAAAATTTATTATGTCTTTATTGAAAATGAGGTTTTTTATTCTCCTTTTCTGAAAAAGAAAAATAAAGACACCTTCAATTTTGAAAAATTTCCAATTCAATTTTTCTCTTAAAAAAATAGCTGTCAAAACATTTTTTTATAATAAAAAAGGAAAAGATTTTCCCTTTTTGTTATTTTATTCTTCTATTTTTATTTTATTTATCATTTTTATAAGATCCACCAATCATAACTTCAGAAACCTACTTTTTGGTATCCTTTTATTTCTTTCGAACTTTTTTTTTTTTGGAAGAAAGGAAATATGGAAATAAATAAAAAGAACCTTTTTTCTAATTAAACTAAAATTATTCAAAAATGAAGAAAGAGAACAAAAACTTACCTGTGCTGGGGCCGTGGCTAATCGGCGTATTCCCAAAGAACGGTAGGCAGAGCTTGGAGTTTCTTACAACTTTAATTTGTGCGTTGTGAATGCTGTGTGCCCATTTGAGAATAAGGGACCTCTATTTATACTAACTCATGACTAAAACAAAATGGAAGGTCATTAATTGCTCCACAATCAAGGATTTTCAATGCGTGCATGAAAGATTTATGGAAAATTAAATAATGATTTGGTTAAATCTTTAGTAAATTTGTTCTCGGAAAGGGAGGTCATTCCTTCTATAAATGATTTATGCCTTTTTTTTTCCCTCTCCAATTAGCGTTAAGGTGCTTAAATTTTATTTTCGTCCCCGGAAAAATTATATTCACCCCTTCAGCAGCCGAAACGACCCTTGAAACAACCTTTTTTTTTTATTTATTTATTTTTTTTTAGTCATCAACTAATCTAGCCTTTGTAACATCAATAAAGCATTATGGACACTCTCACACTCCAGCAAAACTAAAATTTCTGGGTCTCTCTCAAAATTGTGCAATGAGCTTAATCACTAATTCTTGCACATCTGTTAATATCATTGGAATGCCCTAACCTTCATAGCAAGTGGAGCTATTATGATTCTATTTTCAATACAATAAGATAAAAATTAAAGATTTGTTTTTCTTTGGAAAGATAACCTAATATATCATCCTCATTAATCTTCGGTATTTCTAATTTTATTTCTTTTTACAATGAATATTCATTTGCATTAGGGTAAATGCCATGAATGGTAACTCAACTTTGGCAAAATATGCGATTAGATACCTAAATTTAAAATTGATCAATTTAGTACATGAACTTTAAAATTAATCAATTTAGTATCTAAAATAATTTTTCTAATGGTACCTCCGTTGATTGGTTAAAAATGCTACATAGGATTATAGTTTTAGTCAATTTGACAAGAATACTATTGACGTGTACAAAAAGTTATTTCATGTAGTGAATTGATAAATTTCAAAGTTTAAGTACCTAATTGTATATTGCTAAGGTTTAGGTATAATGCGCGACATTAACCCTTTGCATTAGACATTTTCACACATGATGACTCATGTAATAACTATTGATAATCATTTTCTTAACAAGTTGAAATCCAAATTATGTCCTCAATTATTTCCTATGATCACTTACGTAACTATTCTTATCAATTATATAATAAAGCAATTGACTTGAGGTATCGTTCCACTAGGATCTGAAGAACTAATAAACACTTTCACTTCTTACTATCTAAACTGTCAAGTGTTTTGTATATATTGTTCTCTAGAGATCGTGTAAGATTTAGTAGAGAAAAATTCTTAAACTTAGCCTTAGTCGTGGGTCACGCCGAGGGTGCGATGAGTCCATACATTTGAGGTACGAGAAGCTCAAGTCTCACCTCGACGAGGTCAAAGATGCATAGCTTTGGTCGATTGGTAAATCCAAGGCACGACAAGTTAAGACACGACATTCATGAGGGCACAACAAGTTTGAATGCAAGGCTCGAAAAAGCACAGACTTAATCAATAGTCAAATATAAGGCACGATAAATTAAGGCGCGACAACTCTGAGCCACAACAATTTAAAATACAAGTCAATATGATATGAAAGAGCCGTTACATGCATTTAATGCTTGACGACTTCAAGATATTATCTCTAATTTGAAGATTATAAATGCATGTTCCCTTAGAAATTCAGATAGCGGAGTGGTGAAAAAGAAAAGATTTTCGAAGTGCGAAATATTTTTAAGAGCTTTTATTTGCAAACATACAAATCAAAAAATTCTCTCTCTATCTTCATACTCTTGTTCATTAATTTACAAAATTTGCAAAGAGAGAGAGAAAAACTTTTAAGTGCTTTGTTCTTGAGCATCTTGTGACAGAATGAAATATTTTTATTCTCTATGTGTTGTAAAGCAGTGTACTGCTCAGCTTGAACGTGTGTAACTGTGATCAATAATGTGTGTGAAGTCCTTAGTTGGAGGCGATTGGTGATCATGGAGAATAGGAAGTGGGTCGAACTCCACGTTATATCTGAGCTTATTTTTTCTATCTTTATCTCTTTTATTTTTCATATTGTAATTTGTTATTTTGATATCCACTACAATTAAAGTTTAATTTGATCTCTTGCATAAGAAGTTATCGTTTGGACATTTTAATTTAAATAGTCAATTCATCTCCCCCCCGCCGCCGCGCCCCCCCCCCCCCCCCCCTCTTCGAGTATTTTCTAGTGCATTTTCATTTGGTATCACAGCCTCATCTCTAATTTTTGTGTTTAATCACATATAGAGTAAAGATCATGGCATCAAATGCACTAGGATTGTTAGAAGGTCAAGCTATTAATTGAGTGGAGGTAACTACTCATATTGGAATTGTAGAATAAAATTTTTCTAGAAGCTCAAAATAGATTAATATAGAATGCAATAGAAAATAAGCCTTTAGTTATTGAAGGAAAAGAGGAAAAAGATTATAATGAAGAAGATTGGAAAATATTATATCTAAATGAAATTGTTATGAACATTTTGCATTATTTATCAAATGAAAGTGATTTCAATAGAATATGTACATGCAAGTCTACTAGATATATAGATGAATTAGAAAAGACTCATGAGGGAACTTTAAGAGTAAGAGATAAAAATAAGTCTTTTGTGTGGACAATTTGAAAATTTTAAAATGTTTCTAAATGAATCTATAAATGAAACACATGATAGATTCATCAATATTATAATTTTTTAAGTGTGCTTGGAAAGAATTTCACTAATTTGGAAATAAATTCTAAATTGCTCAGGTCATTACCCAAGTATTAGGAAGCAAAAAGAACAGCTATTGAAGAAGCATGAGATTTAAGTGCTATGAGCAAAGAGGAACTCTTTAGTACACTCAAGACACATGAGTTGATTAAGAAACAAGGAGAGAAATCGAGCAATATGGCCATTACTTTAAAAGCTATAAGTCATGATTCCAATGAAGAAGAAGATGACAATGATGACAATGAGGAACTTGTCTTGATGGTTAAAAAGTTCATGAAGTTCATGAAGTTTAACCACAAGATAGAAAAATGGACGATGACAGTAGCTCATCAAGATTTAAAAAAAAAAAAAAAAGGATGTAATAACTTGCTACAAATGCCACAAACCAGGACACATCTAGCAATACTGTTCACTACTCAAGAAAGCATCCAAGGGATCCAGAAAGGAAGCTCTCATAGCCACTCAGAGTGATGATGACTCAAGTGACTTAGATGAGAACATGTACTTCATGACACTGGATGATGAGGTAAATTCTCCCCATCTTCCCCTTCTTATGATGAGAGGTGTGCAATGTATGATAAACTATGCATTAGGTTAATAAAGGTAGAGAAAAAGAGCAGCATGTTTAAATCATTAATAATGGAAATAGGAGAAGAGCTGAATAAATTTAAAGATAAGCATAAGGAGATTAAAATAGAAAATGAAAAGCTACATGAAGAAATTAATGTTTTAAAATCCAAAAAAGACATGATGAATAATAAATGTAACAAGCTAAAAACAAGAATAATGGGTTAAGCAAGGCTACGAGAAATTAACAATTGAAAATAATTTGATTGATATTAAAGTAAAAACCTTAAATAATGATGATAATGTTACATTTGCAGGTAATAATGAAAGTTTAAAGGAGTTAGAGGAACTAAAAAACGAAAATATTCCATTAAAAGTTGGCTTAGATGATTCAAAAGCAACTATAACCAAGTTTACTAAAGGGAAAAAGACTTGAACACACTTCTTCGAAATCAAAGGGATGATTCAAATAAATATGGAATTGGCTATAATAGAGAAAGCGACTGCAAATCTCATAAAACTCGATTAAGCCACTCATAGAACATGTAAGTACTATGGTAAGACTAGTCATATTGCATATAATTGTGCAATAAAAAGAATTATGCATTTGAATCATAAAAGCAAGTTAGTTTAGGTTCCTAAAAGAGAAATCCTTGTTATACCTAACCAAAAAAGATCCAAGCTCAAATGAGTAAAAAATAAATAATACTCTATTTTGTAGGAATCTTCAAGTGGAAACAATAAATGATACTTAGACATTAGCTGCTCTAGACGCATGATTAGAGATGCTTCCAAGTTCACATCTTTAGACTTGAAAGATCAAGGGAATGTCACATTCGGAGATAATTGAAAGTCAACTGTTCTTGGTGAATATAACATTTTAATAAACAAAGATTTAATTATTAAGAATGTGCTTTTGATTGATGGTTTAAAACATAATCTCCTTAGTGTAAGCCAATTATATGATAATGGTTTTAGAGTAACATTTTTTTTGTCAATAAATACTCTATTGAAAGAATTGACAATAATCAAGCTTATTATAAAGGGTGTAGACAAAGAAATATTTATAAAATTAATTGAGATGATTACAAATCATGAAACTTGTTTATACTCTTGAAATGATAATAGTTGACTATGGCGCAGAAAATTGAGACATGTTAGTATGGATGCAATTTAAAAACTTGTTAAAAAGAATCTTGTCAAAGATTTATCAAAAATAAATTTTCAAAATGATAAGATTTTTCAAACATGCCAACAAGAAAAGCAAACTAATACTTCTTTTAAGTCTAAAGATGTTATATCCACTTCAAGGCCATTATAACTATTGCAGATGAATTTATTTGGTCCTACTCAAACTCTAAATTTAGGAAGCAAGAAATGCACTTTTGTTATTGTTGATGATTTCTCTAGATATACATGAAATTTCTTCCTTGCATTTAAAAATGAAACAAATAATGTCTTTTTAAGCTATCGCAAGAAAGTTCAAAATGAAAAAATCCTTAATATTGTGATCCAAATAATCTTAGGAGAGAATTTGAAAATTATGACATGGATGATTTTCGCAGTAAAAATGGAATGAACATACTTTTTCAGCTCCTAGAACTGCACAACAAAATGATGTAGCCGAAATGAAAAATAGAACTTTAATTGAAATTGCTAGAACCATGTTATGTGAAAACAATTTACGTAAATAATTTTGGGTTGAAGCTATTAACACTACATGTTACATATCAAATAGAATTTTCATAATACCAATTCTTAAGAAAACCTCGCTATGAGTTTTGGAAAGGAAGAAGATCTAACACATCCTATTTTCATCCATTTGATACTAAATATTACATCTTGAACAATTGGCTAAGTTTGCTTCTAAAAGTGATGAAGGAATTTTTTTGGGTTATTCTTCAACTAGTACAGCGTATAGAATGTTTAATAAGACAACCTTCGTTGTAGAAGAATCTATCCATGTTGCTTTTAATGATTCTTTGCCTCATATATGTTCAAGTGATAACATGGATAATATTTGTATTAATTTGGATAAGTTTTCGTTTGAAAATAATAATAAAGAAGTAGATAAAGTAGATGAACATAAAAAAAGATAGCATGAATGAATCTGTTAACAATGATCTTCTGAAAGATTGGAAATATGCAAGATCACACCCAAAAGATCTAATAATAGATGAACCATCAAATACGGTACCTATTAGATCCTCCCTAAGAAATATGAGTAATCTAGTCTTCTAATTTGAAACCAAGCCTAAACATACATAATAAGCTTTAAAAGATGAGTTTTAGATACAAGCTATATACAAAGAATTAAACCAATTTACAAGGAATGAAGTTTGGAACTTAGTTTCTAGTCCTAATAGTAGACCAATTATTGGAACCAAATGGGTTTATAAAAATAAACTAAATGAAGCTAGAATAATAACAAGAAACAAAACTCAATTAGTAGCTAAATGATATAATCAAGAAGAAGGCATAGATTTTGATAAGACCTTTGCCCTAGTTACTAGACTTGATGCTATTAGAGTGCTTTTGGCATTTACTGCATTAAAAATATTTACTCTTTTTCAAATTGATGTCAAAAGTGCTTTCCTAAATGGTTTTATAAAACAAGTAGTTTATGTAGAGTAACCACTTGCTTTTGAAAATAATAAATTTCCTAATCATGTTTACAAATTAAACAAAGCTCTTTATAGTCTCAAACAAGCTCCTAGAGCTTGGTATGAAAGACTTAGTAATTTCCTATTAAACAAATGATTTTCTAGAGAAAAAATTGGCATAACTCTTTTTATAAAAAAGACACTAGTCAAACACATTAATTGTGCAAATATATGTGGATAAGATTGTTTTTGGAGCTATATACATGAGTTATATAGATGAATTTGTTAAGTCCATGAAGAACGAATTTGAATTGAGTATGATGGGAAAACTCAATTATTTTCTAGATCTTCAAATAAAGCAATCTGAAAATGGAACCTTCATAAATCAATCTAAATATACCAAAGAACTCTTGAAAATGTTCAAAATGGATAATTGTAAAATGAGACCTACACCTATGAGCATAAGTGTAAAACGTGATAAAGATGAAAATGGGAAAAGTGTTTGTGAAAAAGCTTTATACATACATGATAGGTAGTTTGTTATATCTAAAAGCTTGAAGACTTGATATTATGTTCTCGATGTATGTATATTCATGATATTAATCTTGCCTAAAAAAAAATCACATTTGAGTACGGCAAAATGCATACTCAAGTATCTCACAAACATTATTAAAATTAGCTTATGGTATCCAAAGTTTACTTTTCTTAATCTAGTTAAATACTTTGATGTTGACTTAGTGCAAAATAGATCGGAAAAGCACAAGCGGTACATGCTACTTTCTTGGAAACTCTCTAAGCATGAGTGATGATCATGTCATCTTCATCTTTTAATCTTTCATCCTTCTTCCTTCATACTCTTCCTGGCTTCTAGCGCGACCTTCATGGAGAGGAAGTCGAACCATAATGATCTCGACTATGGTTTCCCTTATGTTTCTTCGTCATGAATTCTTTGAAATATCCTCTTATTGTCATCTGTTTACCTTTATTAGAGGGTTGGTATCATGGGTTTGTTGCGAGGAGTCTTCCTCTTCTGATTTATCATTTCCATGTCCTCACATTGGTTCCTAGGCAAGGGTATATGTGATCGACCTCTATTTAAAGCACTTTCATTTGGAGTCGGGTTGGCTTATCATTCGAAGTTATGGATGTTGCCATAGGGGTCGAAGTCGTGGTCGTTCCAAAGATGATCCACTTGTGGCAACATAGGTTCCCCTTCTTGTCCCACATCTTCTTTTGAGTCCTCATCTTCTTCTTCCTCTTCTTCCATGTCGTCGCCTAAACCTACATGCTCACCTATTATACCTCTTGTGGTTGTGTCGGAGCTGGGTCATTTGGATGGGATAGGACGTTACGATA
Source organism: Combretum micranthum (assembly GCA_024138025.1). NCBI lineage: Eukaryota > Viridiplantae > Streptophyta > Magnoliopsida > Myrtales > Combretaceae > Combretum > Combretum micranthum. Next base: position 278,046 of record JAMXBD010000384.1, read on the forward strand.
TACTCCATACCAGTAGAAGTAGAATTCTCCATTTGCACAGTTCCAATAGGTATGATTGGCTAGCTCGTTGTGGGCACAAATATACAGCGGCTTAAAAAATTTCCATGTTCTAAAGTCGGGAAAGTAGGGTGTCCGTCATTTCTAAGAATGAACGTAGCTTCTTGAAGCATGGGAGTGTTGTAATTGTAGCCCATGAGCCTCTCCACACCGCTGATGACCTCCATGTCTAGCTAATTTTCATGCCTTTGGGCATCATACCTTATCCCTTCAATGATATACTCCCAAATGGTACCACGAAATCCCTGTTTCCACATGTTAAATATCTCTCAGGTGAACCTAGGGCTTTCTACTTGAGCATACCCCTTACACAATGGTCTAAGCTTTTGTCGATACTCCACAAAGGTTTCTCCGTACACCAATTCCAGACGTTAGGCCTTAGCCTTGATTTCATCGATGGTAAGCTATAAAAAGACAAAGAGTGTTATTAGTCCTTTGGAAAAATCTAGGCTTTTACTAAGCCATCTAAAGCTAAGTCCAGTCTTGTTATTTTTTCACTTATTTACCCTTTTCTAGATCCAAACCTATTGCCTTATTCCCTAAACTTGTTGCTCTGATACCAACTTTAACTATTATGCCCCAAATGGTACTCCAAACGTGGCAGTCCACAACATATAATATTAAAACTAAAAAATGACTGCATTAGTAATGCCAAAATCTCGATATCATATGTAAGGTATACAACATGACAATAGGAGACCGGATGGGACATGTAGTTTAAGCAAGTAATATAAAGCATGCAAGCATCTACATAAATATTTACCCATAGAATATAGAAATCATAAAGTCTTTACATCCACTTGGGGGCATTCCCCGCTCAAATTTCCTAGGATCGAAATAAAACTAAGTCTTACATAAAATTTAAATACCATCACTAAAAAATTTTAAAGGAAGTCTGATCTAGAATCCGTGATTGGATTTTCCCCAAAAACTCCCCAAAAGAATTCTTACTTGGATATATGGTAATTGCAGGCATAGAAGCAAGTGGTCCTACGATAATAAAAATCTATGGGGTGTAAGTTTCACTAGCTTAATGAGAATATTCTCAGGCTATCATACTCGAATCAAAATATGAAACAAGTTATAATTAGTCAAGTATGTGGTATGCATTAAACACATGGGCAAACAAGACATATAGCTTTCCGGAAACCACATGTTGAATGAATTTACACCCTTTATTCAGAGTTAGGTATACTAGCTAATTATGGCTAAACTTTTGTAAATAAATTTATAGTTCTTACCAGCTACTACTAGCTATAAAAAACATGTAAGTCATACCAACTACTACTTGCCACTTTGTAGATCATTCCGACTACTACTCGCCACATTAAAACCTAGTAGTTATGCCAACCACCACTATTATACACTTGTCCCACCAAATGTATAATAGCGAATGCAATGAGGCTCATTACGTGAAGTGCATGAATCAATTTTGTTAAGGTTTTAGCATATAATTTAAATGTCTTATGGGTGATTATACAACCGCGGATGCTTCAACGTGGTAATAAAATATCCACTTGATTATAAGCAATTCAAGTGTCGATATACTTAGTATAAATTCACCAAAATTATAATTCACATGCACTTTCCATTTTTATCTTTTTTCTATTTCTAGTGCCACTAATCTACAAGCACAATCATGAGTATGAAGAATATAGGAAGTAAACTCACTCGGCCATATCTTGGTGAAGTACTCCTAATCAAAGTAGTCCTCTGGATAGCAAATCATCTCTCGAGTCACCTAAACAAGAGAAATATAAAAAGTGAGTATTCCATACAATTTCTAGTTGAATTTTCTAACTATATCTTCTAATTCGTGGTGAAATCGGATTTGTGGAAAATCCAACATAAATGGCTATAACTTGCTCATTTTAACTTTGAATTTCCCATATAAGATGTCATTTTCTACCTACTCGAAAAGATCTATCTATTTATAAGATTATTTTTTACATTTAAAGCCATTTGGGTTTGAAAATGAGTCATTACAGATTTGATCCAAGATTCCAGCCCTTAATTTGAAATTTTTCCAAGTTCTACATTAATCAAAAAATTTTATAGCAAATACTTAGATATTTATATAACTGAAAAATCCTTTGAATACATATATAGACTCATATTATATGTATGATTTTAGTTGTGTTGTCTTAACAATAATTTTGCACAAACCAATTTATTCTAGAAGTTGGAAAAATGAAGTTTGCAAAATTTTTCTCCAAGTTATTAGAAGGAAACTAATATTTTAAGTTATTCCGAATGAGTGTCTTCTTATTATAACCATGTTTTCCTAACTTTATAAATTAAGTTCACAATTTGAAAAAAAAAAAACTTGATTCCGTAGGTTGTTGACAAATTTTTATTTTCTAAGTAGGCTTTTAAACTAATGAGTTGATATAATCTTGACTTGAAAAACTTGTTTTATTCTTAGTGTCTATCAAGTGTTAGTATAACCATCTAAATAAGGATTTTAGGAAAAATTTGCATAACAAAGAATTAACAACATTAAACTTAACAATAAGTTATTTTAGTATCTTGAAAAGAGTGTAATTGAACCATCATCATAAGTCTAAAAAAAATTGCATAATAACAAATTGCTAAGATTTATAATGAACCTATTTAATTTTCGAAAAGGATGTTGCTGGATCATGATCCTAAGCTTTAATGGAAATTTTGTCCTAAGTGTTAGTAATTATTTTCATAGAGGCTTTAGTCCTATTTTTATAAAAGAAAAGAATCCCTTTTTATTTTCTTGAAAATTTTATTAAGACAACGTCATTGAAATCATGCATGAGCATGATATTGCGACTATAAGAATAACTCACATAAAGAAAATAAAAGATATAAAGAATCAAATAGCATATATATGTAAGATAAAAAACATGGAAGTCAAAGCTTGCATCAAGACTTTCCGGAACTTAGAATAAATAAATTCCATAAAGAGAAAAGAAAAGCATAAGAGAGCTTAAAAAAGAAAATTGTGGAAGTCTTAGATCTTGTTTCAAGTTTTCTCAGGACTTAGACATAGTCAAGTCTCTTAAGAAAGAAAAAAAATCATGGGAGTCTTAGTTTTGTGTTAAGACTCCTCGAACTTAGATTATGGACAAGTCCTTAAAGAAAAGAAAAAGAAGAAAAAAATTGACTTGATAAAGATAAGTCTAAGACTAAAATGACCAATCTTAATTATTATGAGCAATACAAGAAAAGAGCATAATAAGATGTTAGGTTAATAAGCTTTAGGCTGTAAAGATATAGATATATATATACACACACACTTTACATAATACATATAGGAAGTTAGATTAGTAGATTGAACAAAATAATAACATGACAAGAACTATAAATGAATGTGGTATTGAACAAGATATGAACAAATTGTTGTTTTCATGATTTCCTCCCAATCATAATGCTCATGGGGCTTTTAGGAATCAAAATACATAATAAGTTAATGTTGTGTTAACATGACGAAAGAAGAGATTTTAGGACCTTTACCTAAAGGGAATGGATGGAAGAACAAATGGGTTGTGTGTTGATGAATTTCTTTCCTACAGAGAAAAAAGTGTTTTGAGAGAAATTTGTTGGGTAGAAAATTGTGGAGAGATTTTAGAAGTTTTGTTATGTAAATGAGACGTGTGAAATAAATGGAGAAAGATGTGGTATTTATAAAAATGTGAAGGGAAATTAAATGTAATAAAATTAATTGAAATTAAAATAGATGTAAACAGGAGGGTGGCATCGATTTTGAGAGCAAAGAGAGAGAAAAATTGATTAATTTTGTATTTTTATCATAAAAAGTAAATAAAGTATAGGAGAAGTTATGTATAAAGTTTTATGGGAAAAGAAAATAAAAGGGGTAGGTGTATAGCTTGTAAGAATAGGCAGTAAGAAAAAGTAGAGATAGATGAATAGAAGTAAATAGTACGTGAATAGTAGACTTGACAATTAAAATCCGGTAGTAAGGAAAATACACGTAAAAGCGTCATATATGATATTTTTAGAAACCAAAAAATTATAAAATTGATATTCTATGATTCCCTATTTAATTACGATCCTAGATATGTTATCGGAATATTTTCATTGTTTCAAGTGCCAGGATCTTGTTTTTGAAAATTAATCTTGTTCGAATCTGAAACAAATGAATTTCCAACGAATCCGATCTTTTTAGGTTATAAGACATTATTTTGAACTATAATCTATAGTTAACTCACTTTTATTATTTTAGGGTTTCGCACGCAAGATTGCCGAATTTAAACACCTAGTTCTTTAGGGTAAATCTAGATTGACTTTAAGGTTACCGATTTGACTTTCGGTTCTAAGGTTTAGTTAGAATTATCATAAAATCTAGGGATTTACAAGAGATATGTTGAATGTACAAATTAACATGCTAAATAGTGCTTAATGTTGTTTATCCATCCATAGGAGGAGAAATATGATGAATTAAGTGTTGCTTGCATTGCCCTAGAATTAAGCATCAAGTTTTTGAATCAAATTTAAAAAAAAAAAAAAAAAATCCTTTGAAACCTGGATGATTATTTGAGAAGGAGTATGCTTAATTGAAAAGGATTTAATTATGCATGATTGTCCTCATAAAAATGGAGGAGATTATTGAACTTGCATGTTTAATATAGATTTTGATGAGACAATTAGTTGCACAATTAACTATTCAATTATGTTAAACTACACTTTATTAGTCAAACCATGTGATGAACAATATGCTAAAAAATATTTATGTTTTGTATATATTGTTCTCTGGAGATTGTGTAGGATTTAGTAGAGAAAAAATCTTGAGCACAACCTTGATTACAAGTCATGTCGAAGGCTTAAAGAGTCCATACAATTGAGGCATGACAAGTTCAAGGCTCAGGCTCAACATGACCAAAGATGCACAGTCTTGATGAAGGGTAAATCCATACTTGGCAAGTTAAAACACGACATTCATCAAGGAAAGAAAAGTTTGAATTCAAGGTTCAAAAAAGCATAGACTTAGTTGAAGGTCAAATATAAGGCACGACAAATTTAGACACAATAAGTCTGAGGCGCGACAATTTAAAATATAAGATGATGTGGCATAAAAGAGCTGTTGCGCACATTTAATGCTTGATGATTTTAAGATGTTATCTCTAATGGACATTTAAATGTTTGAATGTTATATATACATGTTCCTTTGGAGATTCAGACGGTGGTGTGGTGAAAAAGAAGAGATTTATAAAGTGCAAAATCTTTTTAAGAGCTTTTATTTGTAAATATACAAATAAGAAAAATATATCATTATCTTTGTACTCTTGTTTATGAATTTGCAAAATCTGCAAAAAGAGAAAGAAAAACTTTTAAGTGCTCTATTCTTGAGCATTTTGTCAGAGAAGGAAATATTTTATTTTCTGTGTATTATAAAGCAAAATATTGCTTGGCTTAAGCATGTGTGATTGTAATCAATAAAGTGTGTGAAGCCCTCAGTTGGAGACAATTGGTGATCGTGGAGAGTAGGAAGTAGGTCGATCTCCACTTTATATCTAAGCTTAGTTTTTCTATCTCTATCTCTTTTATTTTTCATATTGTAATATATTATTGTGATATCTACTACAATTAAATTTTAATTTGATCCGTTGCATAAGAATTTATTGTTTAGGCATTTTAGGTCAAATGCTCAGTCACCCCCCCTCTTGAGTATTTTTTAGTGTGTTTTCATAAATTATACCAAAAGGTCACTACATGTGAGGATAACTTTATTTGATGTCACTATGTTTTAAGTGGTTAAAAAAAGATCACAACGTTTAGAAAAGAAGATCCATTAAGATTACCATTGACAGGTGTCAACAAGAGAAATTTGTAAAATCAGAATTAGAAGATATGACATATTATGATACGTGCTAATAATAACCTTAATTGATCCACTTTTCTAAACGTTGTGACTTAAGATAAATTTATTTTCTAAATGTTGTGACCTCAAATGAACTTATCCCTAAACATTGTGACATTCCAATCTAAATTATCCCTAAACTAATTATGATTATCAATTCACCAATTTCACAAGCCAAAATCAAATTTAAATTAATTCACTTGCAAGATCATCTAGATTCGAAATCACCACTAGATTTTATCATGTAATTGCTCTAATAACATTTTCATAAGATAATTAATTCCTTAACCTATGGAACTCCTATTATATAAATTAGTATCTTTCTCAAGATTATTAAAATTATAACTATAAATTAATTATTTGAAATGTTTTTTTAATTAACAAAAATCTAGGATTGCATTTAGATCCTCGAATATTCTATTAGATTTTAACCTCTCTTAGGTTAACTTAATGCAAAAGATTTATGTTGTTCTATCTCTAAAATTGCATTCTTATTATGTAGATCTATCCAATCTAGCAATTTCTTAATTAATTAGAGTGAATTTTGTCACAAAACATATTCTAAGACTATCAATTCAAGAATCAATAAAATAACCCATAATTAGACATTAGACTCAAGAAAAATAATAATCTGTTCAATTAAATTAATCTCAATCATATAAAAAATCATGGTTATATCATATACTAAATAAAATAATCTACTCTTCTATAGATATATCAATCGAATCATACAAAGTACATAAGAACATGATAAACATTAAGAACCTTGCCCCCTAGTTGTGTGATCTTACAATCTCCAGTGATCTCATGTTATCTTTAGGAAACTCTTAAATATATAAAAATTTACATTCTTTAGAAACTAGGCTCTATTTATATGGAAACTAAAAATTTAATTCAATTTGAGCTCCAAATGGTCATGTTTAGGTCATGTTCCACTAACTTTTAAAGTTGATATTAAATCCAATCCACCACGACCCCTAACATGATCATGTTTATAGGTTGTGTTCTTTTTTTCAAATTTTTTCAAATTATTCTTTCCTGGTTCATCATAACCCAAACACAAACTTGTGTTCTTAGTTGTGCTTCTTCTCTACTTTCACACACTCTTGAAGCACGGTTATGTTTAGCGTTGTGTTGCTCTCTGACTTTAGCATGACCTACTAGCTTGACCATGTTGATTACATCCTCTAAAATTGATTCTTCTATTTAACTACTCAATACGTTATTACCTGAAATGAATATGTTTCTAAACATTGATACTTTTTCGATATAATTTATCATATATATTTATTATTATTATTATATATAGTGAGAGAGAGTTATAAGAAGTTAATTCTTAGTACACATGACAAGAAATAAATTAACACCCAAGAAAATATAAAGTAGGAAACTGCAAGGACATGACAATCCTGTTCAGTTCTTTATCCATTTGTTTCGCTCAAACTCTCTTCCATAGTAAGGTTTTGTGAGAATTCAAGACATCGACTCAATCATTACACCTGTATTCTCTTCTTTTTAATTTGCTAAAGGTGCTGCTCCCTCTCTTTTTATTTTCATAAAAGTTTTGTTAACAAATAGTTTTTCAAATGTTTTATCTCAAAAGGGTTGTCGAGCATGATATGTGTGCTAGTCTCGACTTTTGCATGTGAAATATAATTTATCTATACTTTTCGATAATATTCGGACATCATTTAATCATAGAAGTCAGAGAAAACCAAAATTTATCGAGTTAGAGGAAAGCACAGTGATGTTGAATCTACACTTCCCTTAAATTGTTGGAAACTTCCCTATAAATATGAAGGGCATGACTTATACTTCATGCACCATGTGTTCTGTCTACTTTACCATAAGCAAAAAAACACCTATAAAAGAAAATGAAACAATGAAACAGCACTAATCATGCTGAGTAATCAAACCCTATTTCTAGGAAGAGGTAAAATAAACCGGCAACCATATGATGAGATACCTAAATATTTGACAAAATACCCAGGAGTAACATGGGCGATAAGGTAACACTTCGACATTCCATGTGATGGACAAAAAGTAAGTAATAGTATCGCTATTTGGCAGGAAGATTGTGTGGCAAAAACAAAACATCTCCCCTGTAATGTGTTGACTTGTTCAGGCTACATACTTGAACATGTTTAGAAGAAACATCTTTTTTATATATATTATCCACTTTTGCCATCACTCATGTCGCAAGGTTTTTGCTCTAAATTAGTCGTTTAATTAGTTGTATCAGAAACAAGGACAAAATATAATTACTTCTTCTCAATGGATTCCAGCAACATAAAGCAAAAGATAAATTATATGTATATGTTCTTATACTTATTTCATGTGTGTTTTGATACCCTTATTTTTGAATTGATTATTTAGACACAAATGATACCAAACCTATATATACCATTTTAATCTAGTAAAAATATTTGAAAGATTTTGCTAAAATTAAAATATATATATATATATATGCTTAAAATCATAAAGAAAGGGCTACCAACTATTTTTACGTTTTTAGTTAATGAAGATTTCGTTAGAGTATTCTCATCCCCTAGAGCTTTTAAGAGGTCCTTAATGTACTACATCAGTATTATAAGGTTCATTTTTTTTTAAAGAAAATCACACTACTTTATCTATATATTACATTTGATATGCTAGAATCGTTCGAAATGAAATAAAATAGAATGAATAAGGGAATGAGATTTTCATTCTTATGTTTGGATATAAACACAGAATGGAATAGAAAAGAGTGAATATATAATAGACTTTGTCAAGAATATCCTTGATAGCAAATAAAATAATAATCTTATATGGATAAAAAGGTATAAATCAAGGATGATTAAGGTATGAAGGAAAGGAATCGCAATTCCGTCTTTTTAAAAACACAAATCGTTGATTCTAAGTAATCCCGATTCTGACTTCTAATAAGGCTTCCAAACATGGGAAAAAGGAATGGAATCTGGAATCACGATCCACTCAGGTACATTTCTACATACCAAACATGCCCTAAAGTTCTTTACACGCAATGCTTTACATCTTTTTAAGATTTGTATGTCTCATATATTTTTAAATAACACACTTAATAAAATATAAGAATTATAAATAGATGTGAATATCTTTCTTTTTGTGGTCCTTAGAACAAAACCTCAAAAAATATAGAGACCTCCCTCCATTCCTAAAAACTTAAAAAAGTGAAGTCTTTCACATAGAGTCCCATGTTAATGATCCACGATCACAATGCTCTTATGTTTATCTTTTCATTTTATTTTCTTTTATCACCCTTAAGAAAGATTAAAATAACCATACATGGGTGCGAAAGAATGTTTTTGAAGCATCTAAGGATCAAATACTAGATTCAAAACTTATTGGATTAAGTCCACAAGGTACAAGTATAAGACAATGAATTTGCAATTGAACTCAAATTTTATGATAACTTATATTGGAAATATCCGTCGGGATGTTATTTTATGGTCCAATACCAGCCATTAAGGCTTAAGCTTTATGTAATTATTAAAAGAAGAAAGGGGGAAAAAAAAAAAAGGTGATTGAATTATAAGGAATTATGCTTTTCCATATCATGTGTTTTAGATCTAAGTTGGGATTCTGATGTCAAACGGTATGATTACCATCTATAGTTTTAAATCACTGAGAGACACTCCAAGTTCCGAAGTCATATCGATGGGAACGCTTACGTACCATGTGTGATTTCTAGATTTAATATTGCTGGGAATTTCCGGTGACTCCTGTTATAAGAATCTTGAATGGAAAAGTAAGGAACTATAGTTCCATCGGAAAAGATAAGATTCTTAGCACAAAGAGAAAGAATTGATCAGTATCATCGTTACTTGATTTTCTTTACTTTTTTATTTAAGAAACCGACACATATTCTTTTCCTATCCTTGTCAAATAGAATATGTTGAGCTGATTTATCTCCTTGGTTGTAAATCTCAATAATTTGAAAAGTGTGTAATTTTTTATTTTAATGAAAGTATAAACGGATCAAATCAAGTTAATAAGCTCAAATCTTATGTCAGGTTTAGTGCATCAGAATGGTTTAAATCGGGATGAATGAAATGTATAGGAATGAAATGAGTTTCGAAATTATAAGTATATTTTGTACATGGAATGGAATATAATAAATGGATACACACTGTATTTATTGGAAATGTCCCTTATAATAAATATAAATTATGAATATGTAATAGGATAAAAAAATAATAACACTATATGTAATTAAAAAAGCTAAAACCGTATCGAGATTCCACCTTTTTATATTCCCTTTCAAAATCCGAATTGTCGATTTCAAGGAATATTGATTTTGGTTTTTAAAAGTGCATCCAAACATAGGAAATGAAATGAAATCCAAAGTCGTGATTCCATTTTGAGTAATTCTTGCGTACCGAATATTACATTATAGTACTAAGTGTGGTTCGGATAAGGTAAAAGTCAAATTTGGTACTTAAACTTTGCACATAAATTTGATTTGGCTTCCAAAATTTAAAATGGTTAATTTGATACTTAATCAAATTTTTTATAATTATTTTTCTTACCTCCTTAACACTATTTACTATATTTACTAAGCTGGAAAAAGCAATATATCATTGAATTTTTACTTCTTATTCTAATACCGTTTTGCATTGATAGGTTGTATCTTCAACATTATAAAATAGAACAAACGGTATCAAGTAGAAAAAATAGTTACGAAAAGTTTTATTAGATATTAAATTGATTCCTTCAATTATCAACTCATTAAGTCATCATTTTGGTAACTTAACTCCATTTAAAACTTGTTGTTTTATTCCTTTTTAAGAGGAAAAATTGTATGATCCCTTAATTGATTTTTAACATGACTAATCCTATAAAATTTTTACTGACTTGAATTCATACAATCATGCCAAACCGTGATTTCACCGTTAGAATAGTTAATATGCCAATTGTCATGTTTATTCTAATATTTTCTTTTTTTTTCCTCTCTCTCTCTCCATTTGAATTCTTTGACTAATATAGATTATTATCAATAGCATCTCTTGTTATCTTTTCAGGTCATCATTTACCATTATAAGAAAATTGGTATTTAGAGATAGAAAATTTGTGACAAAAAATGGATAAAATAAGTTATGATTTTATAAATAAAATCTACGAATATAATTTTTATGATGAAAATTTATGATTTGGGATGAAATTTTTATCTCTTAAACCTAAATTTCTGATAGTGTCCTGAACGGTCATATTTCTTTAACTAATATATATCTCCATCTTCACTACTAGAGTTCTGTGAATATTGATCATATCGTACATCAAAGGTTGCAATAGTGGATAAGATCCGCGAATTCTTCTGGCTAGCTGTATCAGACATTAGATTTAGTTACTATTGAAAACAGTTTTTCTGATACCTACATCTTATAAGCTATAGTCAGCTAATGGATGGATCTTATAGGATATTTTATATGCCTAGCAGTAACTAGTGAGCATCTTTTGTCTCTCCATTATTGAACCAAAAACATGGGCAACAACACATGGGATTTTAGAAATAGAAGTGATAACTTGGCTTATTGTCATGGTATTTCAATGGTCTAAATGAACTAGAATTGTCTAGATCGCCATATTTACCACACCCCCCCCCCCTTCTTTTTTTTGGTCTAATTTTGCAATGATAGCCATGATAGAGTTGACAAGGTATGAGGCCTGAATGCTTCAAATTGCAAATATGCCCTAAGCTTTCTAAAACGGTTGCATCGGGTTTATTGTCTGAACCAGGTTGACAACGAAGATTGTGATATTGCTGTGGTCGGAAAAGCTATTGAATGTAACATTAATGTTTAGAGAAGTTTCAACTACAAAACAGAGATGCCACTACCTTTTTTTTCTGCACTAGCTTATCTAACTGATTTAACTAAGTAAATAACAAATGAGTATCGGACAAGTGTCACGTCGCCATGATGCCACATATACAGTACCGTATGTATAATTAATTAGAGGTGAGTAAAAAAACCGATTGAACCAAACCAATCCGTTACCGAACCAATCCAAACCGAAAATATGGTTTTTTTTCATGGTTTAGTTGAAATTTTTCAAATCCGAACCAATCCGTAAAACCGAACCAAACCGTTTTAGAAAATATAATAATATTTTACTATATGTTTATATGATTTCATTTGATATTTTTATTTGGTGAATATTAAAATCAACTTGTCCTTTTTAAAATTTTTTTTAAGCTCATGATATGTAATTCTTTGTTAATGATGAACTATTGTTTTTTTTAATAGCTTTCAACTTTGTAACGTATGAAATTTATTTATTCAGTTATAAATTTTCATTATGTATTAATTATTTAATTTATTTTGTCTGTTGGTCATTTTATTCATTGATGAATTTCGTTGTTAGATGATTTTTTTTATTTTAGATAAATTATTGGTAGATAATTGATATGATGGTTATATTAAAAATCATAAATTATTACATACTATGTATCGGTTAGTGAATGTATTTTATTAGTGGATAATTAATTTTATAGAGAATTATAGATTAAAAGTATGATGAATTTATAAAGTATTTTGTCGTGGTTTATAATATCAATTTTGTAAAATGATATAAATATTTAAGAATCTATACAAATGTAAGAAAACTAAAACAAGGAAATTTTTTTGTTAGAATTTTGATTTAAATCATAATCCAAACCAAACCAAACCGTTATTTAATGGTTTAAAAATTTTATAATCCGAACCAATCCATTAGTTAACGGTTTGGTTTGGAATGGAAAAAAAAAAAAACCAAACCGTAAATTATGGTTTGGTTTGGTTTAAGGAAAAACTGAACCAAACCGATTCGTGCCCACCCTAATAATTAATCATTCTTCACGTTCCTTCTCAAGTTAGAATCAGTTAAAAACCTAAATAGCCACTTAGAAATTTAATTTGCTTCTCATTTATTACCTTAGTCAACAAATCAACAAGTTATTGTTAAGATGAATTATAAATAGTTTTAAGAAGTCTTACAGCGATATGATCCCTAATAAAATGCATGTCAATTTCAAAATGCTTCATGCACCCATGTGAGCAGGGATTAGCCATATTTCTTAGCAAAGACTTGTAATTTTTTCAAATCTATGTTATTTTTCAGAAGCAATACTAGAACTTGAAGTAATATAGCAACGTTTAAAAGCGTTAAAGAAAGTTTATCAAAAGAAAAGCCTACCAAAAGCATGTTGAAGAAGTTTATAGCAAAAATGTGCACAGTGATGTATGTTTGTTTTAATTCATTCATTGGCTTAATCAAGATTTAACATGAGATCAAAGCGATCTAGCAGCAATTATCCATTCTCTTTAATTGTTATCTTGTTACACCTTACTTTCATATTAGCAAAGCTTGTTTCTTGTGCCTCGGGAGTCTATTATTATTGATCGTTTATACATCCAGGAATGCTAGTGGGAATATAATTTCAGTTGAACAATTTCCTTAGCCTGGCGTAGATTTGTTTGTATGGCTTTAGGTGTGAAAATACATTTACTTTGATGAAATATAAGAAACACTAGCAATTTGATTCATTGGACTCACAGCAATTACATGGTGAGACGCTAAATTTAAAATGCCAAAACTAGTGAATTGTCTAAAAAGCTTTCTTTATATACAGTTGGTAAAGGATATGAAAAGAGGTTCTTTAACAATATAAATAAAACTAGCGGCTTTTGATCTTTCAATTATAACATGAAATTATTACACATTTGAAGAAGTTAAATTGTTGTTGGGTTCAATTACAATCTCGAAATGTGCATCTTATGTATAATTATGGAAGACAGTTTGTCAATTAAAAGAAGGAGGTTAAGAAGAATAAAATGCATTGTAAAAATTGCAATTCTAATAGACACTCAATTCAGATATGTTTTAAATTAATTGGATACCTTAAATAATACAAAGGTAAAAAGAACAAGAAGAATAGTAGGTTGGAAGGAAACTACAAAGTGGACAAAGTAAATGCAAGTGCTAGATATGGCATGCCATTTGATCATTGACAAAATGGATTGACACAAATTATTTTACAAATGAAAATTATATTAAAAAGAATCAATGTGTGATGATAAATTTAAATAAGGAATTAAAGTTTTAAGTAGTTTAAGAAAAGATATATACCAACGTCATATTATACTGGTGTAAAGGCATTAGAGGAAACCAACTGAAAGTAGAAGAATAAAGAAGAAGCCACTTAGGTTTATTTGTTTGTTAGGAAATTACAGATACATACACTTTTTTAAAACTTTTTTTTAACAAATTGTTTATAAAAAATTAGATATAGATAAAAAAAAGTTGGCAATTTTTATTAAAAGATCAAATAGGTTAAATATAAATAAAATATAAATATAAATTAGACATATTTACATATATCATTTTGAAAAAAATATAGATATAGAAAAATAAATCATCCAAACAGACTATAAGCGTGTTTGGAAGTGTGCTAAAGAAGATTTACAGATAGTGTATATAGTGACATGTGTTTGTTTTAAGTTAAAGGAACATGGGTAAGTTGCTGGTGATGGTACTTAGTTATATCTATTGGTTTCATTACTAGCAGCAGAAATATGATGGCGGTAATGGGAATGGGTAAATTATATAAATAAGTATTGGTGTTTGGAGATAAAATCAATTAAGATATCAAAATTTCGAATGATTAAAAAAATGAATTAACTTTTACGAAGTAAGTCAAATGAAATATTGATTCCTCTTTTTTAGATATCTTTATTTGACTCACTTTATAAAATATCAATTCTCATTTGAATCAATTTTATGAAATATTGATTTCTTGTATTTAACCACTTAAAATATTATTTCTTAATAAAAACTTCACATCACCAAAGCCGTTTATCACAAAACAAAGAAATAGGCGAAGAAAACAAAAATGCCCAGGCCTCACAAGATATAAGAAGTCCAAAGCAACTCCCTCTTAGTCAAAATAGAAACAGTAGATCGTTTTGGATTTTTCAAAGACACAAGAGTTGTACCCTAGTAAACATAACAACCAATAATTGGTTTCTGTCTATAGCACATGCTCTCCCAGAACAAATATGATGGAGCCAGCATGTAGAAAGAATAACGGTGCATGAAGATTGTTAGATTTTTATTTACATTTTATTTTTATTTATATTTAATCTATATTTTATTTGTTTTATATTTTTATAAGTAAAGTTTTTTATTTTTATTTATATCTGTTTTTTAATAAATAGTTTATTAAAAAAATGATAAAAATAAAATATCAAAATTATTAAAATAAGAGAACCAAACAGACCCAAGTTGACAAATAAAATAAACTTGAAAAAGGTGTACCCTTGAGATAACAAACTAGGTGAAAGAGGGGCACTCTTAGAGATGAAAGAAACTAACTTGACAATGGACTACGAATGACAGATCAAGCTGAGTTAAAATGCGGTATAAGAGTCTACCCACAATTTGTCGATAGATGTTGAATTGTTAAGCGCATATCCTAATTGATGATAAAGTTTGGATGGTTTAATTTTTATCTGTATCTATACCTAATCTATTTGATCTATTTATAAATAAATATGTTGATTTTTTCTTTGTATTTGTTTCTTAACAAATAGTCCGATTCAATCATATACCAAACTAAGGCTAAACTAACATAAAAATCAACCAATCAAAAAAACTCTTAATTTAATAAAAAAAATCATTCATAACAATTAGAAGCATATCATCTATATGAAAGAGCGCCACAACAAAGCCATTAGATGTGGATTATAAATAAAGATAGTCACCTTTTGACCAAATAAAACCATGACTAAGAATAAAATTGGAAATCTCTAAATTCCATTAAAAGGAGGCTTGTCTAAGAGAGCCTTTGAACAACGAAGTTGGTCAAGTTGTGCTTCACGATGCCCATCCGGTGAGAGCATATAAATCTATTCATAAGAAAAAAAAAAAAAACCACGAAAATATTATTAATATCAATCTAGTGTAGAGGTAGAGGTCATCCGAAAGTTGTAGCTATAACTCTATGCAAACAAACACTTAGAGGAAGCATATGGCCAAAGCTCGTAGGTCAATTTATTTGCCTGTTTAAAAACAGTGGATAGGGATCATTTTTTTTTCTATTTAAAAATGGATCGATTTTAATCGGCTTGTTTAGCTCGTGGGTCAAAAGTGTAAAAAGAAAAAATTTCAAATTTGACATCCTAGATTCCCAGAATATATATACAAATTTCATATTCATTGCGTCTTGTGTCGCAGCTAAACCTCATATATAAATTCTTTCCGATCATTGCGCATCTAATGCTCTGTAATCTCCCAAATCTGCTTGACCTGCAACTATTATACTCAACAAAGGTTTTTCGGAAAGATTATAATCCGGGTTGATGGATTATAAATAACTTATACTATTATTATTTTTATTTGTATGATAATTATATCTATTATATTTTTTTGTATTAATTTTATATCTATTTTTAACCAAACCCAAGTTCATTCAAGATATGACCTCACGTTGAAAGATTAACTTCTATAAATTACTTCTAAATAAAATCAGTTTTAATTAATATATATGATTGATTTGAAAATTATAAAAGGCAAAATATTTATTAGCATATTAGAAGAAGGGATGGAGGAGGATGGTTTGATAAAATTTCAAGTTGAAAAATAGTATAATAACATATTAGTTATCTTTTTTGAACATATTAGTTATCATTAACATTAACATAAATAATATTCCAATACCCTTAAAATACTTAAATATTCCAATTTCCTAAAAAACTTAACATAAAAAAAAATCTATATATTCACTTTAAACTGTTTTAGCCTATTTAGCTCATGGGTTGAGTCCTAGCTAAGAAATTCCAGTCCTTTTATCTCATGAGCTGAAGCAGGCCAATCCATATGCCTACCTCTACGAACAATGTTTATATTGGCTACTAGAGAAAAGGTATTATCATGATAATCTTTATGCTTTGCCTGATTATATCCTTTGACCAAAACATAATGCTATACCTTTCTACACTTCCATTTGAACAATACTTAATCTTGTCTACTATTTACACCCTATGGCCGTTTTCCGTTCAAGTATATTAGTGAATTCTTATTCTTAAGAGCTTGTACCCCTTTTTTGTATTTCCATAGCCTCGATCCATTTCTTTTGCTTAGATGCTTGTGAGTAATTTTATGGTTGTTGGGTTACTGAGACATTTGTCAAATATGTAATGATGTCTTTAAGGTAATTGTGAAATGTCTTGATATCAAACAAAGCTATTAGTAGCAGGTGAGGCAATGTAAGTTTTATGAAGAAAATCTTTAAGTCGATCAGTCGACTTGATCTTCTTAAACGAGGAGGAGATTGGGTAATAGTTAAAAGGCTGCTATCCTCTCATGGAAAAGCATCACTTTGCTGAAAATCAGAGAAAAAGGGAAATCAAAATTTGAAACAAAGAAGATTGAGAATAGAATTAAACTCCAAATTAAGACCCATTGTGATAGGTTTGAAAGGTTTTGACTTTGACTCTAACACATGGATTGCTTGAATGGAAAAAAACATGTTTAGAGAAAACAAAATCACGACTCACGCGAATTTTCTTGGCTGCATAACAAAGACTTTATAACCCCTTTTCCATTGTACACATTCTAAGAACATGCACTTAATCCCTCCTGGATCAAATCGTCTTTATGTTTGGTTTGATAACGACATGGCACAAACATTCACTCAAAGTTTGTCAAATCTTAGTGGCTTTATAAAAATCATTTCATAGAGTGTTTTCCATTCTAAGATGTCATAAGTATTTTGTTAGTAATATAGATGGTTGTCAGCAAACTCTCTTCCCAAGCTCTTTAAACAAATTGGCATGTAATCTCAATACCCTTAACAGTTCTAGTAAATGCCTATGCATCTTTGCTAGCCTTCCATTTTGTTGTGGAGTGTGTCATTGTTCTTTGATGTATGATTCCTAAACTATACAACATGGATTACATGCTTTGTGTATGAATTCATAATCAATATCAACTCTAAAAAAGTTAAAAAAGATAGGAAAAATTATTGGAGACAAATGAAAAGTTGATTAAAAATAGCACAAATTTAATATTTCACACCATATTTCACATATCAAGTGAAATATTTCTTCATATGCACTTTGAATCAAGTGTTTATCTAGTATACTTTTGCTTCAACTAGCATTTAGACGAGGTGAGTTGTTTTGCACTCATTAATTGATCAAAAGGTGCATTAATCTGTGAGTTTTGTTGTGAATACTTATAGCAAGAATCAAATGCTACCATACTATAATTGCTCCTTTTGATACTCTTTTTCCCTTATATGAGGTATCCAATGAATTAAAAACAAGTCTTGATAAAGTATTTCTCACTATTACAATGTTTTGTGGAGCAACTTCCCACTCAACTCTTTTTATCTTACTTCTATATCCTTCTTTTGTTCCATTCAAATTTTTTTCCCAAGAAATAGTTTCTGATTTGTTTGAAAGTGACTCCATAAAATAGATTTGCTTATATGCTTCATTGACTTGAAATAAAAGTTTTACTGGTATTCAATTGTGATTTGAATTCTTGAATCATACCATTTAATCCAAAAATCCAATGATTCATCTCACCACAATTACAAATCAGACAATCATTCAAAGTTTGCAATTCATCTCAACATCTCTTATAAAGTAAACTCCTACAAATAAATTATTCTATTTCAAAATGATTTCTCATGTCATAATTGAAGCACTAAGATCATTTGCTATTCCACATTACTCTTTCATTTCATTCAACAACTCGCAAGCAAATTGAGTGTATGGAAATTTTTGAAAAGGGCCACTCATGTAGTTTAATTTAACAATACACTATATGGTCATACTTGATTCACTTTGATCAAATCGATTGAATTATTTGAAAGTTTTTCAATGCTACCATGAATGGACCCTACTTTTGGTTTCTTCCCAATCTCATCTATACAAATCTCTTCATCCTTCCAACTAAGGTAATTACCGTTCAAATTTATATTTCTTATATGCATTCAAATATTATTTGATCCAGAACAAAATAGGAAATTCTATAATCCTGTCACTATCCAACGGCTCTCATATCTAATCGTGATTGAATCACTAAAATAATTAATATTCCAATTACTATATATATTTTAACGTTAGATAATTACTGGACGGTCTTGTTGATGGGACAATAGAAGTTCCTGAAGAGTATAAGGAATCCCTAATTGAAAGGCTTGATTAATTCATTTTGGTTTCTCTCGGCTTGTAAATCTATTGCACAGGTCATCAAGAAAAGATGAATAAAAGATTAATTAAGATGAAAGATGACCAATGCCTTTACATGCTTTGATACGATGTAAAAATCAAGCCCTTGAGCTAAATTAATACATTAATCAAGAAGTCATTAAATTTAACATTAATGTTTAGAGCTTATTATGCCACACTTGCATAAAATAACGAAAGAGTATATGATTTCATAAATGTCACATAATACAGTACGTGTACAAATATCATGTGATAGTTAAATTATGCTTCACATTTACCCATCAAGTTTTCCATTAAATGGCATTGCTGTGCAAATGCATTTAATGTGAGATAGGAGTTAGTCAATAGTGGGGTTTCAAGAATTAGATAGAGAATGCAAATTATCTTAAGTTTGACGGCTGTTTCAGCAATGAGTAAAACTATAATAAAATTATTATTAATGAAGGATATAATAGAATTGTAATAGGATTTCATTTGTTAATATTGGAATAAATCAATTCTAATAGATTTCAACAATAAATAACTATATTTAATTTTTTTTAAACAAGGATTCCTTATATATTATAGTCAACTAAACATCATAATAACTCTTTATAAAGAATAACAACTAAGCAATTATTAAATTGATTAAAGATGGATATTAAGCTCAAAAGTTTCCAACTTATGATCCACTTTATATTTTCATCTCTAATTGATTTTACTTTAGTAGAGCTCTAAGAGCTTTAAAAATTTACAATAATACTCCATATCATATACGATACGAAAACTAGTAATATAAAAACCGAAATTGTATTTTGAAGAAGCTTTATTTTGTGGTTATATGTAATGTATCATCAATATTAATAGCCATTGTATTGATATTCCGGAAATAACTTGCAACCAGCATAGGAGAAATAAATGGACCATAAATGTAAGTTTTTATCTAATTTGCTAAAATTCACGCTTCAATCTCTATATCTATATATATATATATATATATATTTTTTTTGGACTTTATATCTATATATATTGGAAAGATCTCTTTTTCACTCTCGAAAAAAATAGAAGCCTGTGTATCTTGAGAAGGGAAGCCGGAGTGCGGCAGGGGGAAGGTGAAGCGTTAATGTGGCTGGGCTGCACACTATCGTAGCTACAAACATCTAGGAAATAAAATTAGTAAGGAATGCCTATTAAAATAATGTGATGATTAGAATTTATGTTTGAATTTTAATTTTAGATTATCCTTTTCGATTCTAAATTACTTAATGACACACAAAATTGAACTTTTACTTATTGTAATTCATTACCTTACTTGTAATTATTCTTTTGACTAATAATTATCTATCACATCATGTGTTTGGACGAAAAGAGTACACGATTACGTAAAAGTTTGATAAATATTTATTAACTTTAAAACTTCAAGTAATTATAACAGTATTCTGAAACATTTATTACACTATTTTCATCATTAAGACATTTAATTTCTTTCCCTATAAACATATATAGGGTGAAAGATATACCTACCATTCTTATAAAAAAATTTAAAAAATACAAATTAAAAAATTACTAAATTACTACTACTATACCGCATGATGGACATGCAATACAAAAATTTCTGCATATGATACATATCTAACGTGCAGTATAGCAGTATACTATATCAAATTTTCTATCATATTCTATATCACACCTAGGATGAGTAACACAAAGATGTATCACATTTGCTAGTGGCAATACATATATTTATGCTTGTACCCCAGATCGATACTCCGATATCAAACCTATCACTTCTATCTCCGATCAACATTTTCACCAAAGCCAAACAAGCACAATGAGCCCAACACTAAAAATAGAACTTGGTGTTGAGCAACCCACCAACCTCTATCACTTAATCTACCCACAAGACTTAAACTCGACAACATCACCGAGTCAACTCACACTATTATTGACCTTCACCATCACCAAGCATTGTGTGCACCACCAACTCCGAATACCCCCATCAGCCACAACTGAAAACCAAGCCCCATGACATAAGACTCGATAACTAAATCCATCAAGTCGACTCATTAACTCCTCGACCCTGTCAATTATCATCCATTGAACTCACGAAGAAGGACTTAATCAATTAGAGCTTGCTCTTAACCCTAAATGCATGCCATTGGACTCGGTCACATGTGCTTTTTCAAATTTGGTAAGTAGTTATGTTTATCGCACGTTCAAAGTGCGATACACATAAAATGTCATATTGCATATATATTATACGATATAACGATGATATATTGGTAATTAATTTTCTACACATTATATCTGTATAATTTTTTTAGAAAAATGATGATTAAACATGAAATAATCTCTCACACACATATTAGGAATGCAACATGATAAGCCGATACAAGGTTTTCAACCCGTCCGATCCATTTAAAAACCCTGTAAGCTTAACCCTATATGGTTTTAGGGTCGAGTTTATATAGTAAAAGCCTTATAGAATTGGATTTAGATCATATGACAAACTCAATAGATACTTTGATAACCCGACATTCTAATTTAAAAAATAAATAAAAAAAAACATTACTAAATGAGTAAAGAGAGAAAAAAAAGATATGAGGGAGCTATGATGTTTTTTCCTTTTATGTTCACTAGACTAATTAAGAGATATATAACTTCTTATTAAATTTTATTCAAGTCATGTTTGCTATGAAGATTAATATTATTTATTATCTGTTATATTTTAGTCTCAATAAGAAATTTAATTTAACCATGTTTTTAAAATATTATATGGTAACAAAAGTAATATATTTATAAGTGTAAATATTCTATAATGAATGTGGTTTGCAACATTTTCTATCATTCCACATGCATCTTTTCATTTTTGAATGTACAGAAAACTAATGCCGGAAGCACTGATTTTTCTTAAATTTATTATTAAAATTTGAAAATAGGTTATTCTAAATCCAACCCTGTATAGCAAATTTAGATATGATATAAAAACCATATATGGTTATAAAATCGGGTTTGGTAGACCCTATAAGGAAGCGAGTCGGATTCAATTTCATACGATCTGTCCAAAACCCAACCCATTAATATCCCTAGCACACATATATATAATAGGAAAGAAGCTTTTTTTGGTACTTGAACTTTAATGAAATGGACAATTAAATACTTGAACTTTTAAAAAGTCTAATTTCATACCTAATTAAACTTTTTGCATCTCTTTTAAGTATCTAAATTTTTCAAAATTATGCTTTCATAACTAATTAAATTTTTGTTTCCCTTTTTACTATCCTCATTCTTTTATTGTTTCTTAAAATGATTAACATATATTAGACAACAATTAAGTGACTAGTGTTTAGAGCACGAAAAATTCAATTACATATAAAATTAGACTTTTTAAAAATTCAGATAACTAATCATCCATTTCATCAAAGTTCAGGTACCAAAAAATACATTTTCCCTATATACTAATATATAAAAAAATCATAATAATTTTCATAACTATTATCCAAATAAACCATGTCTCACGAGTTAACCTATTTACCACAATTTCAAAAAACTTCTATTTCTATTTAAATAATTTAAATAGATATGAAACTAAACATTAATATATATATATATATATATAGTATCCCATAAAACTTAAACTTCTTATTACATACTTCTTTTTCGATATGAATAAGCAAGTTAAATAGACTAGGATAGCAGGCTCATCAAGACCATAATTTCTTAGCCTATTTAACCCACATGCAAAACAACCCATTTGATCTAACCCAATAAGTTCACAATAAAAATGATAAAATAAAAGATGATGATGATAATGGAAATAATGGTGATCATAAAACGGTTGAATAATTAATTAGTAATATTAAAAAAATGACAAAACCATATTTGGATCATCCCATTTCAAGAAGATACACTTTCCAAAAGATAAAAAAGAGAATCTTGAATGAAGATGAATCTAGGTTTGGTTTTCCTCTCCTAATTTCACCTAGATAGGTTTGTAAAACAAAAAGATTAGATTTCAAGTTATCCAAAGAAAGCCCAAATGTCCTCTACAAATAGCATATCATTTCCCCTCTTTATTTTACTGTGATTTACATAATGAAAGGGACTCCCCTATACATAAGGGGCCTTCATCCATGAACAGCATGTATAACTTGCCATTCATGTGCAACACAAAAATCTTATTCAACTTGTGCATTTTGTATTTCAACTGGATGCATATAATTTGTTTTAGGGCACAAAGTTTCACAACCCAGCAAAATCTGCAGAATAAAAGGAGCTTATTCAAGTTGGCATGTTTTGCTCACAGACACACACACATCAATAACAAAACCTCACGGTTTTAGTGGCATAGATAGTAAAGTCAACCTCTCCAGTTGTCTTTACGCTGCCTGATTTCGCGAATACACTCGACAGGTGACTTACAACCAACCCTTTCCTGTAAAAGAGCGAAAGACCCCATCTAAGCAGTTGTTCATTTGCATAACAATGCAAAAGACCAGGCTTAACAAAAGCTTTTAACGCCTCTGGATAATTCAGTTTGAGAGACCGCTCTTGTTTTAACTCAAATGCAATTCTTTTTATGGAAGAAGGCGTGGACCATACCTGAAACTCCGGTTGATCAACCCGCATGAATGGGTTAGTCTCAAGTTCTTCTTCAATTGTTGAAGGGATAGTTGGAAGGCCTTTCTGCCGCTGATCTTGAGCCCATGACAATTTTTGCTGTATCTTTGTATTGTCTGGTTCGACAGTGAGTGCAAACTGCAGGTTTTTCACCGTGTACTGGATAAAAAGGACATGAACTGTTAGAATTTAATGAAAAACTGGAAACAGCACAAATAAAATATGACAGAGTATTTATCATAAAAAGATATGACAGAGTAAGGACATACATTTTGAACAAACATAGCCCGGATGATTACAGTATGTCTATTTCATGGAAGATGTTTTGTGGACAAGTTGTAATTTACTCTTTACATATATCAGATATTGAAACATATCAATGGAAAATGAAAGAAACGATTCTGTAGTCTCAATTGTCTCATTTTCCATTGCCAGTGCTAATCATCAAAACAAGCCATTGGGTGCCATATGTCTTCCACCAACCACCTAAGGTAACAACATTGATGAAGGTCCAACAGAACATAAGCACCATCTTGAAGTATTCTATTATTCTGCAAATATCCAGGGCCCTTGTCCTGAATTTAACCAGAAGTCAGTTATTCTTCATCGGCTGCATTGTAAAATGTAAGCAGGCTGACTCAGTACTTAATTTGTTCCTCCATTTTGCTAAGTGATCCTAGACCTCTAGTAAATGGCATAATCTCAGACCTCACACATTTACCAACTCATGCAACTTTGTAGCAACAATTCACAGAGCTCTTCCCGGAGTTGGAGGACAAGTTTCATAATTTTGGCAACCTGATCACATAGTATTTCATAAAATCACGACCTCAAACATCAGGATTTTTTATTCTCACATTCTCTTCACAACATCAACTCCTAATCTGTCGACTTCATAACCAAAGGTAAGTTTATTCTTACCTAATAGTACTTAGGTTACCGTTCAAAACTTGAACAGTGCATAGCAAACATGTGATGTGTAAAGTGACATTGACAACTGGAGCATACTACAGAAGCCAAAGGAGCATCCCAAGAAATATTTCCTTCATCATGTGCACACCAGCAAATGCATGCATGGGCCCACCCACACACACGCACAGAGAGCAAATCAAGTTTACCTCATGGCCACAGAATACCCGAGTTGGCTTTGGCAAAGAACCCAGGGTTACACACAGTGACTGATACATTTGTTCTGCTGTGCCTTCAAAAAATCTACCACAGCCAGCAACAAACTGCATGGCAGAAAAAAAAACAGTGTATTAACATCCTTTAACACAAGACTAGTTAATGAGCTCACACCTTTACAGCTGTTAACTGTCTAAGCTCCTAATGCTAATGTTAAGCCTTCTTAATCTTGTATAAATTTGCCAGATTACAATATAATACCAGGGTATATGTCCATTCAAATGTTACCATCTTGAGTTTCCAGAGGAAAAGATTTTGGTCTTATTTTGGTCAATTACAGTTGGAACCACTTGAGGATCTTTTTAGCAAGACACAAAATCTGCACTCATCAACTAGCATGATTTTTTTTTTAATTGCTATGGTATGGCAATGTTCATGATATCCCTTTCCTCAGCTCGCATGATTGGTAGCTCCTTTTGCAGCAAACATTACTAAGGTGTTCAACATCATTTATCTATCTATTCATTTTTTGTGTCAGTATTCAACTCCTTATGATCCTTTTTTACACCCAGCAATTCCTTAGAATCTAATACATGCACTTTAAAGCATACTGTATTCCTCCACCCACCCCACCCCAACCTTTTTATATTTCAACACCATAGAATGATATGCCTAGCAAGGCACAACCCATTACGTGCACAAAATTACAGAATTCCAACCCATGAAATGAAGATAGTGAGGTAGAAGAATAAAATTAAAGATTAGCCAACTCACCAAGGTATCACCAGTAAAAACAGCTGGACTTTCACCTTCTTTTGCTGTCACATAATAACTTATGTGCCCTTTAGTATGGCTGGTAAAGGAAAACAGGAGATAAGAAGCAAAACAAGAAATATACTGACAACTCTCTTAAAAGCCATTCTTTGATATCCCATTCTGCTAACAAAAAATGAAAAGGTTCTCTATTTATTATGAGCAAAGCACAAAAACTAAGAGGCACACCACCGTACCATATTTTCAGAACAACAAATAATTTATGCATTTTCAGCCAAAAAAAAAAAAACAGTGTGTGTATGACATACACATACCAAGGTGTATGAAGAGACAATATGTTGGTATCCTTCCCAAGAAGTACCTTGTCACCATTTTCCAGCTTATCAGTGCAACCCTTGACATTATCAATTGAACCACCATAAACCTTAATGTGTGGCAACAGTTCCCTCATTTTTTCATTTCCTCCAGCATGGTCCCTGTACAAAGACCACAAAGTTTAATCAGTCAGCATTATTATGCTTCTAATGTATATTCGGGTTCTCAATAGCATGTGATATACCGAATCATCATTATGCTAAGAGATCAAAGTTTGCTCAGCAAACAAATATTAATGCAGAAGAAAAGGCTCACAAGATATCCAAAAGCCATTGTGTATCCTCAGGATTACAAGATGTATTTGCTTGGCCCCCACCGTGGCTAGTAGCTTGTGAATTTGATTAGGATAGCATTTAAATGAATGTATGCATTGTTGCAGCATGATACATTACTCGTAAGTTCATGCATGTAAATTAGGGTAAATTACACAAAAAGGTCTAAACGTTTGGAGGCAGGTTTATTTTAGGTTTCAACGTTTAGAAAAATGATTCGATTCAGTTCTCTATGAACACATGTCAACAAGAGAAATATTTAATTAAAACTCACAAGACCATTCTCCTATATGGCACGCGTCCATGAAGACCTAAATTGAATCACTTTTCCAAACGTTGAAACCTAAAATAAACTTACCCCCAAATATTAAAACCTTCTAATGTAATTTTCCCATGTAAAACTTTTAGAGATCCTCGCATAAAGTTAATTAGATAAGACACACTTTCCCCAGCTAGTACGCCACAACACTTGACCTTTGGATATAATTTTGGAATCATTTTGGCTTCATATACTAGTACTACAAAACATACAATTACAGAAGAAAGAAAAAACTTTAAATGAAAGGAAAAAAAAGGTGGTTTTTTATATCACAGGCTGGAGAATTAAAGAAATGGTAAAAGGCTATTCATCCTTGTCAGCTGAACATTTGTAAGAGTAGGATGGAACAGCATACTAGGGGTGAATAATCATGTGCTAGAAATATTAAGATGATATTATCTCTAAATTGTAGTAGGTAAAAATAAGCTTGTATAAATGCCCCTCTTTGGTATGGAACAGAATAAGCAAGAATTATATCCATTTTTTATTCTTTTCTTTTATAAGAAATTGAATGGTTTCCTCAAATGAGTCCTTAAACCCCAAGCCGAGAAACGTTCTTGAAGCAAAGGACAAAGTCCAAACAAACAAAAACTCCAATTACAGCAAGATTTGGTTGTTAATTGCCCTTTGACTAGATCCTATTGGGTATTGTTTAGGCCATGTATAATGACATCAAAGCTTCTTGCTAAATCATTGTATAGTCTAAATATAGGGTAGGACAGCAAGTGATCACATTTACAGGGAAAATGCCCCTTATCTATCTTTTTAATGAAAAATCCAAAAAGAAAAAAATCATTCAAATTTATACCCAAATACATTAAAATCATGGTTATAATTTGGGACATTACAACTTCCTCGCTTCTAAGAACCATTGAGCTCTAAGAGTGCTTACAAAGGTGAGAGAACAAAACTACCCCAAACAAACATGATAGACGACATAATTTAAATGGCGGCTGCATCCTAAAAGCTTAGGTTATAAAAACACTCAAAACAACAATATCAAATTTGATGAGCAAACAAATCTTCTGTCCAGATGAGTGTTTCTATGCATTGTACAATTTTTTTTTTTAACTTCATAAACTAAATTATCCCACAAAGATCCAAGTTGCAAATACAAAAGAAAGGGAGAAAAACGAAAGGAAAAAGTTTATTATGTTAACAGCCAAGAAAAAAATATTCAAAAAAAGAAGAATGAAATTAACTACTCTTTGGAAAGTTGGGCAGCTGTTAACCATGCCTGTTAAAGAAGTTTGTATTTTGAAAAGCACTTGCCTCTCTTGTGAGTGTAATTAGTGTGTCAGGAAGCATGGCTAACAGGTGAAATAAAGGTACTCATTAACAAAGTTTCAAGAATAATGATGATCATTTTCCTTTCATGTTAAAATTTGAGACATAATGATGTTTCATCTGCCATATGTCTCATAGGGATATTCAATGTCAACTATTAAGCTTAGTTAACCTCGTGGACCAACACAACACCCAGTGTGATAATTGATTGGATCTTCATGTACACCGATGCAAATAAGAGAAATTCCAGCCTGCCTTATATGAAGATCTTTAACCAGTATGGCATTTACAATGGCAGCATTATCGGTTCTTTCTTTTTAAACTGTGTAAGCTATTCAAATGTTAATAATTTTATTAACCAGTACATCTTTATTCCATTTTTGCGTTTTTTCCGATTGTTTCTCTTTCTATGCTTTTATCCTTGAATAGCATAATGACCCCATGCAAAAAGGTTAAAATAGTAGAGCTTCAGCCACTTTGGCAAAATGTTTTAATACGCTGCACAACACACTCTCACGTTATAAAATAAGTAAATTACTCGTGATTGAGATGAAGTTCACTTGAAATCAAATCCAATTATGACAAAAAAATTCAATTGTCTTCTTAAGCCTTGGTATCATGCTAAGAGTGATTGATCATTGTACTCACACTGTCCATCTATAGTTTTTCTGTTAAGATAAAACCCAAACTGCAATTAGGATGAGTAAAAAAATTAATAAAAATTTATAAAAATATTACCAAGTTGAAAATAATTCCCAAAATAAGCAAATTAAATTCATTTCCAAGAGACAAGTTCGAATTGCAATGAAAGAAACAAATTCAACACAATTACACTGAACTCTTTATTCGAGAGATGATTTCACTACAATTATACTAAACTCATCTATTCAAAAATGAGTTTAACTTACTTCTTGCAATAGTGTACAAAACCCATCATCATTTGTTCCTCAACTAATGTGAACTAGATTGGTTTTAATTATATAGGCCAGTGAGACAAGCAGCATACCAAAAATAAATTTGTTTTTGAGAAAAATTATACCTGGACTTTTCCAAAATGTTCAAATAGGTATCCAAAATTCCGTTTTAAACAATTTAGTACCTAAACTTTTACATAAAGTTCAATCAAGTATCTGAAATCTGGATTTGACAATTTTAGTACCTGGTTAAATTTTTGTGGACTTTTTTCATATCTTATTGAACTTGAAAAAACATCAGCGAAAACTTTTTTGAGTATCAAAATTATCAAAATCAAACTTCAAATATAAAATAAGCCCGCAAAATTTTGTTTAGATACAAAATTGTTAAAAAGGAAACTTCAAATATCTAATTCAATATTTTGTCAAAGCTTAAGTACTATTTTTGTCATTTATATAGCAACTTATAGGGCTATAACTTTTGATCCAAGGGAAGTTAGGAAAACGATTACATCAATTTGACTTACCGATGATGATGCGTTGTAAGCACAAGCTTAACATCAACTCCATGCTCTTTTGCAACTTTCAAGACCTTCTCAGGTTCTACGGGATCTACAACTGCAGCTTCTTTGCTGCTCTCATCAATAATTCTAACATCCAAAAACACGAGAAAATCACAAAAACATAATAATTAAAGACATGACTTTAATCAAACCAAGAAACAAATCGCAACTAATATTCCACATCCAATACATTAAACATCAAAATAGATAAATAAAGACAACAAACTATTACCAAACCCACGAGCACAAAGAGCTAGTAATGGGGAACCCGATACGTCGAAAACAACCAACAAACGTAATAAATATACAGACTGTAATCAAACCCATAAACAGTAGCTGCTAAGTCCCGACACCCAATACACCAAAAGAGCAAACAAATCCAACAAATACATAAAATTTACTCAAACCAAAACAAAATCATCTAAATTCCGATACCCATTATACCAAAAACAGCAAATAAGCATTACAGAGACACGAACTTTAATCCAACCCAGAAACTAAAATCTTCTAATTTTGACACCCAACTCACCAATTACTAAAATAATCCAAAAAAGACCCAAACTTCAACCAAACCCACGGACTCAAACAGCTGATTCTAAGAATGACATGAATCAGAATCATAAATACGATGAATCAGGAGATTCTGGAAAGTGTGTACTTACAGATAAGCGTAGTTGTCTTGCCAGCAAGGTATGTGATGGATTATCATCGTTGCGATTGTTGGAAGTGTTTTGAAAGAGCTGTAGAGGAAGTGAGATTAATGGATATTTTTTTTGGTTGTGGCATATGGGAATTTTTTTTTTAATTTTATTTAATATATTATTTATTAACAAATAAATATAAATAAAAAATTATTGATTCTCATTTAAAAAATTATATATATATAAATTAAATATATTTACGTATATCTTTTGATATAAATATAAATACAAATAAAATATAATATCCAAACAGATCTCAAAGGTTGAGCGTCTCTTTTCACTCTTTACTCTTTGGGCCGGCTGCTGTTGAATCAGCTCATACGTCATAGGTGTTGGTTCATTTAACCGGTTTTGTGCAGACAAACAACTTTGGCAAAACTTAAAATAGCAATTACTATATTGTTTATTTCTCATAATTCGGTGTAGTTTTATAGCGACGTTAACATTTTTGTAAGGGATGGTAATCCTCATTTTAAGGGAAAGAGCTGAGGTTTTTTTTACTTATTTTGTGTTGTATGAAATTTGTATTGTTTATAATATAATTTTGTACAACAAATGACAGAATGGTAATTCGACAATAATAAAAATAGAATAATAATTTTAATCATAGAATTGTAAGTGTTTGACTTGCAAGTAAACAGCTGCATAGTCTTTACTCAAAATATTTATAGACAGGTTCAATTGAGGTTAGAATTTTAAAATCAAATTTGACTTAAAATAGTATTGACTGTTGATTTACCTTATTAAATGGAATAAAAAACAACACTAACTACCTATTCCTTTTGTTGAATGGGAATTACATAGTTATGTAATTGCTATAGTTAAGGAATGAAATAAATGAAATACAATCGTTTTAAGATTTTTAATTATTAATTTATTTTATTTAAATGAGAATTTTTTTTTATAGGTTATTTTAGCAGTGGTTTCCTAGGCCCATCTCTGTCTATTTGAACATCAACCAACCTTTTCTAACCATACGCCAAATCTCTCTCAACCTAATTCTTGAAAAAGCAAATTGAGACCCCAACACAATAAGTCGATCTACCGAGTCACTACATTAGCTTGGCTATGCTCACTGACCTTACTCCTCGTTCGGTCATTAATCAACCTACCTATCTTCATTAATCCACCTTCAAGAAACTTGAGGCATGATCTAATGGTTAGTTACGTGCACTTACAATGTGAAGCCATGTGCTCCTTCAATATATTTCCACTTACCTCAATTGCTTTCAAACCCTTCGTTTATAAATAATACACATGAAGCTTTCAAAGGATATTTAGTCACATTGAGCCCCACACTCTGTCTCTTACATTCCTCACTTTTCTCCTTAATTGTATTACTAACTTGACTCCCATGTGGCCACATCGAATTAACCCCCAATGCCTACTAACTTGTAATTGTTTTATAGGCCCATCACATTCTTGGCCTAAAGCAGCCTATCTCTATGGGTAAAACCTTGTAACAACATTTTTGTGTCATATATTCAAAATGAAAAAGTCAAATTCTTTGTTTCGTGTGAAGTTTTATAAGTATTTTCATGATAATGGCAAGAATCTCGAGATGTGTTAGCATTAGCTAAGAAATATCCTAAGTAAATGAACAAGCTACAACTTTAAATGTGATGGTCTCTGCTATTGTTTTGTAGTGTTTCATGGAAATGAAAAGGTTATACCAAAATTTGCAATATGATGATATTCCAAAGATATACAATGAGGTTGTAGAACACATTTGCAAATTATCATAATCGGTTTCTTACCAAAATACCACAAGCAACTGCATCTAGAGGTTGTGATGCTATGTTACATGTTCCAGCCACATTAAGAGTACTTGTCTCCCCTAGCATCTAAGCTAACCCATTTGTGTATCGGATAAAGTATCCAATTAAATAATTGAATAAGAATGAGCTCAATAGTGTAACAAAAAGGCTCTCTAACATTGAAGAGAACGACAAGAATGGAATAACCAAGTCTTCACTCGATAAGCCTCTCGTTGTTTGAGTGATTCACGATGAAGTGTTGTCATTAAATGTATAATTACTACCCTTAAACACTTACTATGGCTTGATGGATTTAGAATACCATCTTGCCCAATTATGGACATCTATGTCAATCTTCATGGCTTTTATCATGTCATCACTTATATAGCCTTCTCAAACACCCTAAGAAGGTTAGCTCATACATGGTTCAGTCAACTCTAGTTAAACTCCATTACTTGCTTCAAAGGGTTCTTGGAGTTATTCGTAAAGTGTTTCAAAGAGTTCACAAAGTTATAACTCATAAATTAACATGGAATCAATGTGAAATTTCGAGAAAAACAAAGTTTCAGACTTAGCATCAAAGATTTGAATTGAAGTTAATTTGAACTTGTTGAAACTTACTTTGATCTTGTTAAATGAACCTTGATTGTGAAAACTTATTTGTGTCATTTAATTTTGAAATTTTTTAAATTGATTATAAGTGAGTATAATACTATTAAAAAAGCTAATTTTTCTAAAAACTAAGTAAAATAAATAATGTATTATTTAAAGTAACGATAATAAATTATGTGGTTCATTTGAGTCGGATTAGTTCATACTCAACTAACTGCAAGGATGGTTTAATAGACTGGTTTACTTCAATTTCTTCATCCATTGAGCCAGTCCATTCTCAATGAAATTTAATCAAATAAATTTAATAAAATAAAATAAAATAAAAAGAGAAAAGAACCTAAACCGGTTTAAAATTAAAAACAATTCAATAAATAGTATAAGTCAATTTTCACTTAATCCTATAGAATCAGTTTGTGAAACAAAAACTTAATAGGTAAGACTTATAGTAGTTGGAATTTAGCTTTATATAATTATATCAAAAGTAAGTAATTAACCAAACAAACTTAATTAATAATCTATTTGAGGATCAATAAAGTAATTAAAGGATAATTAACTCGTTAATATAAAATAACCTGGCTAATTGAATTAAAAAAAGAAAGTTGATAAAAGTTTTATCTTTTATTTCTTTATTTCTACATTCTTGTGGTGTTGGTTCTTCAGTGAACAAATATCTTCTATATTAAGTTTCATGTACACAATGACTTGCTCAGATGGATATCTAAAATAAATTACACTTAAAGATAGTCTAATAATTGATTGAGTGTGTTCGTGCCATTTACAAGACCTGATCCGAGGGGTGACAATCTTACTAAGCAGTGCTAGCAGGATAGTGAGGTGCTTAAGATATTTCAGCGACTTACTGATGGGGGGAACAGTAGCAAGGTAATGCCTTCTTATGCATGGAGAGAAATTGCACATATACGGTTGAAGATCATGAGCTCCGTTAAAATCGAATAGTGCAAGGACTAAAATAGGTAGAGATGTATAACGACTATAATCCTTAGATGAGACTATTGCTTAAAGATAGGAGGTACAGTATTCAAACTGTCTATATTGACCCCTTAAGCAGTTGCTATTACATCAAGACTCACGGGTTCCAATTTGTTGCCGAAGTATGAATGCTTGACTGCTGATTTGCCACTTCTAAATTAGATGTAAATTATTAGTTGTCACGTTACATTAAGATTTTATACGTGTGATTATATCATGTGCACTAGTGTTGTTGTCGCGCTAGCTTTTGGTTTATTCCTTCTTTTTTAGCTAATGGCAATGATTATATTGATTGTTATGACTACATTAGACTTGGGTTTTAGATTGATGAGTGACTTGATTATCCTGATGCATAAATGCATTGGATGCTGTATTATTATTTCATGAGAGTATGGAAATGTGTATTGACCGATTATTTTTAACATTATTAATGTACACTTCATGAGATACTCTTGGCAAAATTTAATTTTTAGTGTTTGTGAAACCGTTGACACTTTATGTCATATTTAGGGCATGACAAAAAATATAACACAATAATGCTAGGGTTCATATGTTGAAGTTATAGCTAACACATCAAGATAATGATATAGTTAATGATGTGGAAGTTATATGGAAGATAAAATAACAAACCATTGGTTTTAATAAAGCATAATGTGTGTGCATGTGAGCTTGGGTATGTAATAGTGCTAATAGCTTTTGCATATATAATTATAATGTGAAATAAGTTAAATGAAATAAATCCAAATAAATAAAGCAAAAGCACAAAAATATGTGTTTTGCTTTTAATAACATAGACGAGATATAGATAAAATGATTATATATATGCATTACGTGTCATAATCCATCTGTGACATAAACTGAGCATGTGTATATATATGTGTGAGTGTACTATATGCTATAGATCATATATATAACATACTTTATAAATATATATTATGGATAATTACACAAAAAAGGGGTTAAATGCAAAACACCCCATAAACTTCAGGGTAGCATGGATTGATCTTTGAACTTTAAAATCGTGGTTTTTGACCCTGAACTATAAATAATTTGCAAATTATAACATTTTGTACTTTTTTGTTTAAAAAGTACAAATTTTGTATCGTGTCAATATACTTTTTTGAATAATATTCATATGGTTTGTATGGATAAGGATGAAAAAGGACGAGATATCCTTAACTTGCAAATTGTTTATTGTTCAGGGGTTAAAAACCACTCTTTAAAAATTCAATGGGTCAATCTACGCCCCCTAAAGTTTATAGGGTGTTTTTGCATTTTCCAAAAAAAAAAAAAAAACTTACATATATTTTCATTTGTTTGCAAACACATAGTTTGTATATTTTTTCCTAAATAGGTTAGCTAAATTTTTCATTAAAAAATGTTTAGTATTATTGAAAACTATTATAGGGACACATGGAGTGTCTTTAATTAAAAAAAAAATACTAAACAAGTTCATAAATAAAATAAAATATCACGAAAAATACAAAAAAAGCTAGAAAAGTTTGATATCCAAAAGCATGATGATTGACCATAAAGCACAGAGAAAATCATTCAACAGACTTGAACAATATAGCTCAATAGCACAGTCACGAGCACATCACACGTGTCATAACTTTCTTATGTCGAACCACCAATCACCAGACAAAATCTAGTTCCCCTACAAACGTACCATCTTCCTAAAATACTGCATTTACACATTACACCGCTATGCCTGATTGCACAATTGCACCTATGTCTAGCTAAAACACTCACGATACGACCAACACATACTCAGTCGACATCCACCAAAAGCATATGTAGATTAAATGATCCAACAACACCAACAGATCAACTCACACATAACCACTTATCAATCAAATGTAAAAAACCATAATTAACGAAGTTAAATGAAAGATTAATAGCCCCTAGTCCTCCCTAATGTCTGAACATAACATGAGTGCCAAAGGTAGTGAAAACAATAACATTACGGCTCAAAGGCTCAAGAGCTCTTGCAAGAAAACTATCTTGTGAAGTGTTTAAGTCATTGTGATTTAAACGCACATATGAAGTTATATTATTGTTCTAACAAAAAAAAAAAAAAGGGGTTAAAGATATGAAATGATGGAATTTGAAAGGAGAATTTTGAAGATAAATTGGACGAAACAAATTGTGGACATCTAATGTCTCGGTAAATGATCATAAGGTCATGTTTGAAGAATGGAAAATACTTACTTTAATGGAAAAATGAGAAAGATGAAAGACATTGAACGAGGTTTTTCACTTTTGAAATTTGATTTTCTAGCACTTGTAGATGTGTTGTAATTGTCCTTCATGGCTCATTAGAGTTTTATATATATTCCTTTTTTTCTTTCAACATTAAAAATAAAAGATAATTTGTACATCGAAATTTATTTAGTAATATTTTCGATTAGATAAATTTTTTTAGATTAATTTGATGTTGATGTGTGTCCTTCCAATAGTATTAAATAATATTAACGCTCTTGAATGAAGCTCATGCCACTAATTTGCTTTTTTAAAAACACAAAGAAAGTGTTTGTAAATAGGTGAGAATACAAATAAGTATTTTGTAATTAACCATGTATATTAACATATAAATTATATACAATGCATATCTATAACATATAGAACATATAGATTATATATAACATATAGAAAAATCAATTATATATTTATATATACAATATTAATTCGCTTGCTACACATGAGGTAAAGGAAAAATATATATTTAAAAAAATTCACAAAAATAGAGCCACTCAAATAAAAAAAAAAAAAAAACCCAAAAATTGAGCACTTAAAATCATATATTGAATATACAATTTTAATTTATATCGAAATAATGTCTTGAAGATACTATTTCATTTTGTATTGAAATCATGTCTTTAAGACATAGTTTTTTGGGTCTTCAAATATACTTGACATGTAACATTAATGACAAAGAAGCATAGTTTAGTGGTTGGTGGCAATGTTTATACAACTTGTGATCAAGGGTTAGATTTGTATGAAGCATATTCTTTTTTCTTCGTCCTCTTGCTTCTTCTCTTCTTCTTCTTATTCCCATTTTGCTTTTCTATTTAGCAATGGTGACATGCCAAACCCAGTAGAAAGAGATATGAACAACCTTTATAAAGTAAAATGGAATGACTAAGAAGCAATGCTTGGAGAGCTCTTTATCATAATTGTCTTCATTATCCTTATTATCAATCCTCTTTTTAATTACTCCTCCTCAACACTGTTTCTTAAAAGAAAAAAAAAAAAACACTTTTACATTCATTTGTTATTCCTTTCATGAATAGAATATTATTTAACAAACTAGTTTCCTATAAATTAAACACAATGATGATAGAAAATCAAATCGATGGACATGGAATATATATGTGTGTTATACGTGCATATATCCTTATGTGAATACAATCAGAAGCAAAAATTTAAAACATCTTACTTAGCAATTAAGAACTCCACTCTATACCAAGCCAATGCAAAAGAGATCTTAAAACCCTTTAAGTAAATGGCTACATAATATGAAAGGATGAAAAATAAATAAATAAATAAATGTGTTCAAAATATTGGGGAAAAAATAAAATGGGAGAGAGGGCAGGGAAAGAGATTTTAGCAGATTGTTTTGACATATTTGATGAGAATTTATTTGTACTTTTGGAATAGCTTGCCAAACAAAAGAAAAGAGAAAGAAAAAAGAAAGAAAGAAAGAAAGCTAAAAACAATATATTTTCACATGATGTAAACCCCTGGCCACCAACAACATAGACAACGTCCCAAGCCACTAACCTATATTTCTTTTTTACTAATATTTTCTATTAAATATAATTGAAGATTCCAAAATTGTGTCTTGAAGTCATGATTTTAGTAAAAAATGAAATTGAGGCTTCAATACATGATTTAAAGTATCCTGCTTTTGTTACTTTCCCCCTTTTTCAAATGGATCTACTTTTGGGATTTTTAATAATATTATTTCCCTTTCCTTTGTCGCACTATCATGATATATATGTTATATGTATTATTTGTAAATACTTCATAATGTTATACGCAAAAAATGCTATATATAATTTATAAGGTATAACATATGCATGTAATGTATATAATATTTGTTTGTATAACATAATCTGTATATGTATACATATCACTCACAAGACATTTATATATATCTTTTTATCCATGAATTAATCCTTGAATTTTTAAAGTTTTTCTACATGGATGTGTCTATATTTATCGAGTCATCTATTTTTTTTTTTAATTATGAATGTACAGTTCTTTCGACAAAATTTATGTTCTTTTTTTTTTATTAAAGTTACAAGAATAAATGGCATATTGGTACTTTCTTTAATTAGTTATCTAAAATTTTAAAATCATCAATTTAGTATTTACAATTTTATACACTTTTATAATTAACCATGTAAATAGAGCTAGTCCAAATACTATAAGATCATATGGAAAAATTTGTAGGTAGTATATCACACATTCAGATAGTTAATTACAAAAGTAAATTAAATTAAAATACTAAATATGGTATTTAACCAAAATATACTACATGCCATTCTTTTATCACTTTTTTATTAGTTAAATCAATTGCACTGTTTCTGTTATATATAACACTTAAGAAAATCATTTATAACTTTAATTGCATTAAAAGTCACAAATTAAAAGAATAATTGAAAGAGAAAAAGCTTGTATAGTTTACTCCAGGTTTAATCAATCATCTAACATTAAAACAAATAATTAAGTGATATATTAAATATTTTAATGGTGGAATCTATAAAAAATGCACTACTCCTGTTAAAAAACATCATAAGATGATAGAGTTTTTTAAAAGATAATAATAATAAATTTTAAAAACCCAATAAAAAAAGGAAAGAAATAAATAAGTCCACACTCTTTGTCTTATCTGACCATAATACCTATTATTATTTTATTATAAAAATGAAAAATTAATTTTTAATAATGGACCTACTTTATTTTATTGAAAAATCTTTAATGTGAGTAATGTAGGTTTTTTATAAAAAAAAATTAAAAAATTTTGATAAAAGGAGGGAGCTTAATGGGCTGGAAAGTCAAAAAGAGAATGTTTCTTAAGGCCCAAGTCTTTTTTATTTTCCGAATAACGTTAGCAATGAGCTCATCATTAGCACTTTTCTTGGTCGGTCCACTTTGGTGCACTGTACACACACACGTATATATATCAGCAGTCTAGGGTTTCCGATTTTGTTCCCAAATCTTTTTCGCAAAATCTCAAATCCTTCACGCAATCGTTTCACTATGGGCAGAAGTACGTTAACACCCCCCCTGTTCTTTTGTTTTTGATGTTGATACGATAGAGAGAGATCTGGGCAAAGATTAGGTTTCTATTTGTCTGTAAAGCTCGTAATTTGATTGCTTAGCTTGTTCTATTTGAAGTTTGATTCGTAAAATAGCGAAAGTTTTCATTTATATACGTGCTTCTTTGATTGCAAAATGATGTTGAAATTTACTAGTATTATGAATCAAGCGCGATATGTTGATATATATCTGGAATGTAACGAAGGATTACAGAAATTTGGTGAAATTTGTTATTTTGAGAATAGTTTTTTATGAAAATTGATCGAAAGAATTGTCATTTAAGTTACTTTAAGCACCGACTAATTCATGATGTTGCGGTACGGTTATTTATAACAACGTTAAAATTACTGCGATTTGATGTCATGATTATGGGGATGTGTCCGTGTAAGCAGGAACTCTCGGATCCCGGTCTACGCCATATGCTGGTAAATTATGAATTTAGCTTCATTGGGGAGTATTTTTTGTGGAGTTTAGCCCTAATGAAGGAGAATTAGCCTAAATTCCATGAGCTTTTGCTGCAAATTCGTTATATGAATAACATTTTTGCATTGGATTGTGTTGAGATTTTACCTGTTGCAGTATCAGACCAAGTTTAATGGTATAGGAGAACCGAAGTCAAACTGTTGTTTTATTTTAGCTCTTCTTGTAACCCCCTTTATTAATTTTTTTAAAGATTTGGTTTAGATCACCCTTCAAGCTATGTCTTGGAACGTTGTTGAAGCCATATACTTGTTGAACCCCTCTTTCTATATATAATTCAACTTTTGAATTGTTTCGTTGATTTTGTTCGGTGTAAATGATGAAAATTTTTTTTGGTTGAAGTAAATGATGAAAAATTGCTTCATTGATTTTAGATGTGGTGGTAATGGACAAATTAATTATGTTATCTGATGTTCTGACTGAATGGTGTTTTATATGTGTTGCAGGACCAGCTAGATGTTATCGGCAGATTAAGAACAAGCCGTATCCAAAGTCACGGTATTGCCGTGGTGTCCCTGATCCTAAGATCAGAATTTATGATGTTGGAATGAAGAAGAAGGGAGTCGATGAATTCCCATTCTGTGTTCACTTGGTTAGTTGGGAGAAGGAAAATGTCTCCAGTGAGGCTTTGGAAGCTGCTAGGATTGCTTGCAACAAGTACATGGCCAAATATGCTGGAAAGGATGCTTTCCATCTAAGAGTAAGGGTCCACCCCTTCCATGTCTTGCGTATCAACAAGATGCTTTCATGTGCTGGAGCTGATAGGCTCCAGACTGGAATGAGAGGTGCCTTTGGGAAACCACAAGGTACATGTGCCCGTGTTGCCATTGGGCAGGTGTTGCTGTCTGTCCGTTGCAAGGACAGCAATGCACATCATGCTCAGGAGGCCCTTCGCCGAGCAAAATTCAAGTTCCCTGGTCGCCAAAAGATCATCGTCAGCAGGAAGTGGTATGAACCTGCTCCTCTTCCTGCCTTATTTTACTTTGAGCACATACTAACACACACAGCACTTTAACACAGTCTCAGATACTATTTGGGTTAGGTAAATTAATAGCAGTAGTACTCTTTGCTGTAAATGGTTTGACCTTGAACTGGTGGCATTATCAATGCCTGAAAGCATGATCGTTGAGTGATGAATATAGTTTCATGACTGATTGTTGTTTCCAACTGCTTTTAATCTAGCTCTATAGACCTAAGGTTTCACAATGGCTTAGTTTTATCTACTTACATATGAAAACCTGTTAAAAAAGCTTTATTTCCTTCTTCCTATTGATGTAAAGATCATATGAACTTTACTAAGTTATTCTTGTTTTTTCTTTTATATCAAATCTAATGACTAGTTAAATAATAGGTCTGAGTTAGATTAAAAGCAGGTGATTCGACCCAAACAACAAAAAATTAATTAGATTAGATGAGTACAAATGTGAAAGCATTGTAATTGCTAAGCTTTTAGTGATTTTCACTTCTGCTGTTTTCATATTGCGAATGCTCGGTGATCAAGAAGCTACCAGCTATCTTGATTTTTATTTCTTTCTCACCTATAACCTCTTAATTTTGCTCAGGGGTTTCACCAAGTTCAGCCGTGCTGACTATATTAAGTGGAAGTCAGAGAACAGAATTGTTCCTGATGGAGTGAATGCAAAGGTATTGCTCTAATTTTAACCGTCTTTGTGTTTACTTTTGGTTTTATCTTTGATATGCTATCATTTTAAAGAGCTACTGATTCATCCCTCTTAAATCAAAGGGTCGAAGAAAGCAAATGATTTCTCTACACTGATATTGTGCACAATGAAATCCAGAATGTGTAACTGGAATGAAAATCTGAAACTCTGGCATTCTTAAGTTTTTAAAAGCTCTTGTTTCTTTTGTGAACTTAGCAATTCAAACAAGAACAATTAAGATTGGTTGGTCTTATTCCTTCTCTAATCTCTCTTCATACCTTAGTCACCAATGGAGTCTTTTTTCTGTCATAGACATGGTTGGACAAGACAAAATGATTTGATTTCGTGTCTTTCTTACGGATATTCTGCATCGCAAATGGATTGTGAGAATGATATAAAAGTATTTGTCGTGGCTTTTCATTATTGTGGCGTGCATACTGAGATTATTTTTTTTTAATCTTTCAGCTTCTTGGATGTCATGGACCCTTGGCTAATCGTCAACCTGGAAGGGCTTTTCTTACTGCTTAAGATCTTTGTTGATTAAGAGACAGGAATTTTGACATTATTATAATGTTGAGTTTGTGTACTCTTTGTCAGTTTTATACTATTTTACCTCTAGTGACTATTTGGTCATTATTCTTGCAGTTATAAATTGTTGTCATGTTGTGTAGCTGGGGTTCTTAGAATTCCTGGAGCAGTTCTGTATTTTTAAAGTATGTTCTGATTGTGGCCCTATTACGTGCATGGATATTAATCATGCTTTTTGCAGAACCAGGGTGTAGTAAATTCTCTTGATTAGGCTAAATTACAGGCTTGTGCTTGCTTAACTACTAAGCTCGAGTTAAGCTTTAAATTGGGGTAGCAGCATCTTGTGTCCCTCGTTGCGTTTGTACTCCTGAGTTGCATTTACAATAGAATCAAATTTGAGTATTGTTCACAAAAATTCCCCTTCAATTTCACTTGCATAGGGGTGATTCGTCTTAAACTGTTAAGGTTCTGTGATATGAATTTCGCAACCTTGCGGTTGAGCATGGCGCAACAGAACAAAGCTCAAGTTTAGAATGGCACTCTGGAGTTCCGAGTTGGGATTGAGTGTAGTTATTTAAGTTAGGCTTGGGACGTGTTTCTTGCTTTTGGATTGACATTTTGGCGTCGTTTGCAAACCAAACTGATATCGAATCGATATTTAATCGATATAAATATGATACCGATGAAAAATTAATAGTTTTACTTATAAACTGATTAAATCGAATCAATATTAAACTAATATCAATAGTGAACTGATACTAATCTTATACCGATAAAAAACTGATAATCAAAAAAGGCTTAGAGTAGTGGTTTAGTTCTGCTTTTTAACACATTGAACTAGAGGTCGCAAAGGTAGGTTCGCACCGATAGACCTGAACCGGCAGATTAGGACTGGCCTATCCGTACGGTTCAAGGCCTGTAGAAAGCACCGTTGGTTGGCGATTCATTGGTGAGTCGCCTTTTTTGAACCGTTTGACCCATCGATTCGGCGGTTCAAGTTAAAAAAAAAATCCATGTATATTTTTATGTATATATACAAATTATTTTTATGTATTTATAAAAATAATAAAATGAAAGTAATCTATACAAAATAATAAAAATGTGTATACATATATCCTAAATGTTTTCATGATTTTTTGAAAACAAAAGTTGAATTTGCTTTACTATTATTAGTCAAACAATAATTAGTGGAGCTTGGATGACTTGCGTTAATATTTTTGCCAAGTGAGTGACCCATGATTTATACAAAATCGTAAAGCTTAGTAAATAATTGTAGAATAACACGGATCAATATTATATTGGTCATAAAAAATGAAGGCGATAAATTTTTTTTTTTCAGTTTTTCTCATTTAAAAAAGTAATATTGAATATTATATATAATACTAATTTTTAATTGAAATAACTTTTTCAAACCAATAAAAGTTGAACATTTATTCGTCTAACAATTATTAATTATGTTGACATGTTTGTATGAAACTCAGTTCACCTAGTTAACGACAAAAGTAACACGATTCACATATTTATAAATTGACCAAAAGACATGTTATGTTTTTGTAACTAACCATTTATATATGTATATATACAATATAAGTAATAATCATAAGGGCTAGTGCACTTATTGCATGTGAATAATTGTTATGAAATTGAACCCCAAATTTTGTCACATTTCCTTAAGTGATTCAAGTAAAAAGCATGTTACAGTAGAAGACATGAGACCAATCCCAACAAATAAGGAACAGTAATGGTCTGTGAACTTCTTTTATGTTTATTTCATTTCATTTGAAAGAGGGTGAAAATGGTCTGACATAGCTTTTTGAAAATTTTGATATACTATTTTGAAATTATGACTACCTATGCGCAGTGCGTAGCTATGCAGGCCTTGAATGCATAGAATTATTGCATCCATAAATTGCTTTTGTTTTTATTTCAT
This sequence comes from Combretum micranthum, assembly GCA_024138025.1. Taxonomy (NCBI): domain Eukaryota; kingdom Viridiplantae; phylum Streptophyta; class Magnoliopsida; order Myrtales; family Combretaceae; genus Combretum; species Combretum micranthum. The sequence continues at coordinate 321,404 of JAMXBD010000384.1, forward strand.
TTGAAAGAGGGTATAAGTGATTTGACATGTCTTTTTGAAAAATTTGCTATGGCTATGTTTAATATTGTCACCACCTGTGCGTAGCTGTGTAGGCCTTCAATCCATACAATTATTGCATCCATTTACAATAAATAGGAGGTGCGTATTTTCTTTGTCTATTCATCTGCTTTCAAAAATCTATGTTTCTGTCAAATATCAAGTATGTGCATTTACCTTCATTCCATAGAAATATTTTCTTTTCATTGCTACTAAATTGACTTCATTGTCAATTCATCTACTTTGCAAAATCTATGCTTTTGTCAAATATGAACTCTGTGCAATTACCTTCGTTCCATAGAAATATTTTTTTCCGTTGCTAGTAAATTCACTTTATTGACAATTTATATGCTTTGGAAAATCTATAGTCATCTCCAAATCTATTCAGTGCAATTACCATCCTTCCATAGCAATATTTTTTTCCGTTGCTACTAAATTGACTTCATTATCAATTCATCTGGTTTGAAAACTCTATATTTATCTCCAATATCTATTTGTGCAATTACCTTCCTTAGCAATATTTTTTTTCGTTGCTGTTAAATCAATATCTATTGCTTAAAAAAATGAGATCATTTTTTGGCGAACGTTCCAGTAGCTCAAAGAAGTCTCAGGGTGATAGCAGTAGTGGGAAAGGGAAGTCTGTACAAGCCTACCACTCTGTTGATGTAGATGACCAAGCAGGGTACATTGGTTATAATCAATTCCATTCAGGACATATGAATCCGGAAGCATTTCCCTCTGCTCCGCCTAGGTTTGAGCAACGAACCCCGGTTCATGAAACACATAGTAGCTTAGAGACAGAGGATCCAGAAGTGCAAGAAGTTCCACTACCTGAGGTGCAAGAGGAACAATATGAGCCCGACATATCCGATATTATGGGTCGAGCTGCAACCAAGGTAGGCCTCCCGTCCTCTTAAGTCTGAAATTTTTACTAAACATTTCCATAAAGTTACTGACGGGGATGGAAAGACACACGGATATTGCAATTATTGTTCTTTCAGCTACTCATGGAGATTGGGGGATGGATACAACGCTTTTACTAGGTACATGAGGTCTAAACACCCATCTGAATTTGGTTTGCAACCATCCCAATAGCAAATTGGTCGTTCTGGGTTAACTAAACAAGCAAAAACTTTCCAGTATCGCGACGACAATTACAAGCATGGTCTAACATGAATGATTAGTGGTTTACATTTGTCTTATGGCGCTAGGCAACATCTCGATCTCTGGTATTGCCACGAGGAAGCACTAAACCCTCAGGCTTGCCCATTACAGTGCAAGGACAATGAAGCGATACACTGATGAGCTTTACCATAAAGGTAAGCGAGAGCTTGCATGTCGGTTTGAGTGTCTGGATACGAATGTTTCTATTTGTTCTGATATTTAGATAGATAGGTGGAATGAAAATTCGTATATGGGTATAACATATCATTGGATAGATATTAAGTGGGTGATGCATAAGCGACTTTTATCACTTAGATGTATGGATGGTAAGCACACTGCATAAAACATATACTCAATCATAGCTACCATTCTACAAGAATATCGTTTGAGCAAAAAAAAATTTCTCAATAGGGTTTGACAATGCAGCAGCTAACACAAAAACTATTCCAAATATAAAACGGCTATGTTAGCCTACATTAGGTGGAAATTTTTTCACATCAGATGTGCATGTCATATACTTAATTTGTGTGTTAAGAGTAGCTTCAAAAACATTGTAAATTAAGTACCCCCAAATCAAGGAAGTCGTAGGGTATTGGCCGATCATCCAACGGTGAACAAAGCGTGGCGTAGATACTATGTTGAAGATGGTGTCAAACCACGAAAGTTTAAGAAGGACGTTAAACACAGATGGAATTCTACACACGAGCTATTGCAAAGTACAACACCCTATAAGGAGCCTTTATGTGATTTTGCCCGTGCTAACCTTTCAAACATGTCGCTGCATCTAACCGATTAGGACCTGTGTGGTAGTTTGCTGCAAGTTTTAAAATTTTTTTATGATTGCACGAAAACATTTTGGAGGGTTTATACGCCTAGTGTGCATTTGTTCATCATGGAAGCTTGTAACATTGTTGGTACATTATATCAAGTGAGGAGTGATGTTCTCTTGCAAGGCGCTATAAACGATATGTGCATGAAGTGGCTGGACTAGTATAGGAAATTTCAATGATTTACCACATTGGAATGATCTTGGATGCATAGTTCCAGGTTAAAGGGCTCAGATATTATGTTGATTTGTACTATAAGACTGTTGATCAGTTGTCAAATACACAGGATAGGTGTACTATCAATCCAATGCAGGTGGTACGAGATGTAGAGAAAGTTTTCAACAATTTGTATAAACAGTTTTCTTTTACTTCTAGGGGGAAAATTCCTGTAAGTCCATTCCCGGTTTCGCCAGGGCAAACATCTACAACCGAGGAGGACCACCAAGCCTTGCTACATATTAGCAGTGGTTTAGGAGTTTTGAAGGTTCTAGTAGTCCTGAAGATGCTGAGAAAATCACTAATTACCTCACTACCGCATTTGAGTTTCGCGACAATATTGTTGCACGTGATTTTCAAGTCATTGAATGGTGGCGAAGCTACAACAGAACATTTCTAATTTTATCTCGCATGGCGAGACAAGTTTTGGCTGCTTCTGCATCAAATGTCGCAGTTGAGCAAGCATTTAAGACTGTCGGGTTAATATTGGATGATCGAAAATCAAGAATGTCGACAGTAACAGTTGAGTCTTTCACCTGCATCGATGACTGGAATAGAGTTGAATAATGCCTACAAGATATGATTTGCAACACAAGTGAGGAGGATGAGTATTTTAGTGATTTCAATACATCTTGTGATTCCACCAGTGGCTCCATGCCGTAACGTGCCCAAGCTGAATAGTAAGGGAGGATAAGAAGTTTCTTCTTAAGCATGCAATTAAGTTCGCTTTTTTTTTTGTGAGATATGAACAAGTTTGATATTTCAAATTCTGCATATAGTTAAATTTATCTTATTTTTAAAAATTCATATAATTTCATTAAATTATTATTTCTCACTTTCCACATATTTATTGTTATTACCTTTCTATTTCGGTGATTTTGACTGTTCTTGTCGTTTGATGGTGACTCCATGCTGGATTGTAATAAGGGTGTGTTGCAAGTGTGGATGATGATTTTTTTTTTTTTTTGGATAACATTAAGTTTGTATCGTTTGTAAACCATAGACAAGTTTTATATTTCAAATTATCTTAGTCTATATATATATATATATGAATAGTGATGTAATAGTTTATTCTATTACAAGTTTCAACTTTGTATAATTTCGTTCTTCAATTATTACCTTTGTGAGCATGTGTAATTTTTAATTATCAAGTTGATGATAAATGTATGGGAATTGGAAATTTTGTGCAAATTAATATAATTTTTCCCTTTTTTATAATTTTTTTCTTTTATTGTTTTTTATTATTTTCTTTTTTTTTAAATAAATATTTTGCAGTTCATTTCCAAATTTTGTTCAAATTAATCTAATTTTTTGCCTTTTTTTAGAAATATTTTTTCTATTCTTTTTTTATTATTTTTTGGCTGTTCATTTGGATTTTTTTGCAAATTAATATAAAAAATTTTCCTTTTTTTTCTAAACTTTTTTTCTATTTTTTTTTTTTTCGGCGGTTCAAAGGCCTTGAACCAGCCCTTGAACAGCCGGTTCAACTCGGATCAAACCACCCTTCTCTTGGCTGGCCGGTTTTGGGTTAGCCTAAAGTCAACCCGTGAACCGTCGATTCAGGGCCGGGTTGAACTGGCGCCGTTGTCTACACCGAACCAATCCGTGCTGTGTTGTTGGAGAAATTTTAAGGGCCTTTTTGAATTGTTGTTTTGACGTCGTTTTCAAACCGAATCAATACAGATATGACACCAATGAACCAATAATTTTACTCATAAACTGACAAAACCTAACCGATACTGAACTGATATTTGATACAAATAAAAAACCGACAATCCAAATAGGCCCTAAATGATTATAAATCAGTTCACTTTGATCTTGTCCACGGTTTGAAACCTAAATAATTAATAAAAATGTGAAACTATTGGAGGAGGAACTTCGTCGTTGTTAGTATTCATAACATCTAAATTTGACATTATGCTATCGGTTTTTGTAGCGTGTGCCTAAATAAAACGTTATTAAAATGATTAGTCGAAAATTGGATGAATTGCACGGATATCCATGATTTTTTTTGAAATAGTGTTCCCCGTTTTTGAAAAATTAGCACGTAAAAACTTAAACTAATTCACTCAAAAAATTATCATAACCATAATGACTCAATTTTTAGAATGACCTCAATTTTTATGTTAATCTTTGGCACACATAAATTCAGAATGGAATCATTTGGTTTTATTATTATTATTTTTTGTATTCTTAATACATTTTTAAAGTCGGAATGTTCTATTCAAAAGGAAATACAGTTTACTCGCATATTTACTTTTATCAAATATTTACAATTTATGTTTATTACTTGGGTTTTTGATAATTATATTATATATATATATTTCATCTTATTTTATTTTGTTTTGAGAACAATTCAAAACATTGGAATGGATTTGTTATTTTCAAATTTATATAATTCCTCTAGTTTATTTGAAACAATTCCAACACACCAGATGATTTTTGGTTTTTATAATGATATATTAATGTTATTTGCAATAAGAAATAAAGAAAAGAAAAGAGATGCATCTGACTCTAAATTAAGAATAACATTGGTAATTTAGAACCAATCTGAAAATTCAAACATAATGCTATTGATTACCGAATGAGTTTAGGTTAGCAAATATTGACATGAAGCTTAAATATTTATATATCATGTTATATATAATTTCTATTTAATAATAATCACACGCACATACACATAAACCTTTCAAAGGATATTTAGTAAGATTGAGGCTTATATTATGTCCCTTGCATTTGTCCTTTTTTCCCTTGATTATATTGCTAACTTGACTATTGGGGTGGCCATATCGAATTAAATCCTCATGCCCACTAACTTGTAATTGTTTTTCAAGTCCACCACATTCTTGGCCCAAAGCAATTTATCTATCGGTAAAACCTTGGTAACAACATTTGATGTCAATTGTTCAAAAGACAAAAGTCAAATTGTTTGTTTTGTATGGAATTTTATAAGCATTTTCATAATGATGGTAAGAACCTCAAGACGTCTTGGCATTAACCAAGAAAAATCCTAAGTAGGTGAGCAAGCTATAGCTTCAAATGCTATGGTCCCTACTGTTGATTTGCAATGTTTTGTGGAATTGGAAAGGTTATGCCACAATTTAACAGCATGAAATGATAATATTCGAAAGACGTACAGTAAAGCTATAGAATGCAACCATCAGTTATAAGCTCGCATTAAGGAGTTAAAAAATGAACACATTGAGATTGAAGGTATGGGAGAGTTTGATGCACTCAATCATGAAGAGCAATATAACAACTTGCTACTAAGGATGCAAATGGGTTGAGCTACTCGCAAGCTACTCGAGCTCGACTAGTTTAGCTAAACGAGCCAAGCTTAAACTCCCACTCAGGTTCGTTTAGTTAAATGAGCTGAGTCTAGGCTTGTCCTCAAGCTCACGAGCTGGCTCGCGAACAAGCTCGTTAATGGCTCGAAAGCTAAGCTCGTTAAGAGCTCATTTAATATATATATATATATATATATAATTGATATTCTATTATTAATATATATTAATATAATATTATATATAATTATTTATATTAATTCAACATTATTAATATAATTAAAAAATAATTATATATTCTAAATAAGCCTAACGAGTTGAGATCGAGCTCGAAAAAGCTTAATAGGCTCGAGCTCGGGTTTAAGCCTACATATTCCAGGCTCATTAAAAGCCCAGCTCGACTTGAGCTTATTAAAAACTAAATTAGCCGAGCTCGAGTAGGCAAAAGCCTTGCTTGGTCTTGCTTATTTACACCTCTACTTGCCACCAACATCACTCCATAAGCCACTAACCAACAAGCACCATCTGCAAATTATCAAAATCATGCAATTACTGGAACCACAAGCAACCACGTCTAAAGGTTATGAAGCTATGCTGCATGTGCCAGCTACATTAGGAGCACTTGTCTCCCTATGCATCTGAGCTAACCCTTTTGTGTCTAAGGGAAGGTATCCAGTTAAACGATGCAATAAGGATGAGCTCAGTAATGTAACGAAAAAGAATATTTGATATCGAGGAGAATAAGAATAGTGGAGCAACCAAGTCTTCACTCAGCAAGTCTCCCTTCGTCCAAGTTATTCATGACAAAGTGTTGCCATTGAGTGCATAACTCCTACCCCTAAATACTTACTATGGCTTAATGGATTTGGAAGACCATTTTGCCCACTCCTGGACACCCGTGTCACTTTTTCATGGTTTTAGTGATGTCATCATTTGCAAAGCCTTCCTAAACACCTTGATAGAGTTATACATGGTTCAGTCGACTCCAACTAAACTCAAATACTTGCTTCAAAGAGTTCATGGAGTTCTTTGTGAAACGCTACAAAGAGATCATGGAATTATAACTCATAGATTAACATGAATCAACATGGAGAAAAAATATATAAGTTTCAGATTTAGTATAAAAAGTTTGAATCAAAGTTGATTTAGCTTTATAAAAACTTATTTTAATCTTGTTGAGTGAACATTGATCGTAAATAATTATAAATCAATATAATAATATTAAAAATAAGTTAATTTGTTGAACATTAAGCAAATAAAAACTAATGATAATAAATGATATGGTTCATATGAATCAAATTAGTTCATAGTGAACAAACTCCAAGCATAGCTCAAGGAACTGATTTATTTCAATTTCTTCACCCTTTAGACCAGTCTATTCTTAATAAAAATTAATTAAATAAATTTAATAAAATAAAATAAAGAGAGAAAAAAACTTGAATATATAATATATATGTTCACCCCTTAGATCGGTCCATTCACAACATATATTGTAAGCCCTTGAATTTTTTTATAATGGTTTTGGAATACCAAAAATCGAAACCCTAAAGTCTGACCCAAGTTGAAACCAAACCTTAATCAATTTCGATCACGGAATTTCATAAGTGAATTTTCAAAAACAAAAATAGAAAGTCCAATGATCGTTCGATTTAAAAACCCGAACATGAAAAGATCCACCTATCCGATCCCTGATATAACCCCTCAATTTCTAGGGCAAAGTTGGATTAAACCCTAACTCTAGTCAAACCGGAGTTTCAAAAGTCAATAAAGATCAAGACAATCAAACAATTTCAACTCCGGCAATCCCGCATTCTCAAACCCCAGAAAACGAAATTAAGTTAATGGCTTAAAATAGTTCGTAATAATATAGGGTAACATAAAAATATTATATTTGCGAATTTCGAGTGTCCTTCGAACTCAAACGAGATCTGTTCTCGAAAAACGTGTCTCGGAGCTCGGAATTAATAAAAATATTCCAATAACACCAAAAGACTCGTAATTAAACAAGGATTTCAAAAATATCAGTTTTAAAATTTTTCGGTAACTAAAAATAACAGATATAGCTTGTTTACACGTATTTTTATTACTATCGGTATTTTATATGTCTAGTCTACTATTCATAGTACTATTCCTACTATTCATTACTATTTCACTATCTCTACTTTTTCTTACACCTATTTCTTACTACCTATATACCTATTTTCTTACTTTTTATATTTCCAATACATCTTATATCAAATCATATCTTACATATTAATTATTTTCTTACAAAATGCAAACAAAATCAACTCACTCTCCCTCTTTCTTCCCTATGGCAGGCGCACATCACCCCTCTTTCCTTCTCATTTATTTTCTTTTTTCAATTATTTTATTACATCTAAATTTCCACTCCAAAATTCTATAAATACCCCCTTCCCTCTTCATTCTTTCATACATCCATTTTACATAACAAAATTCTACCAAAATACTCTCTCAAAACCTCTCTCAACAAATCTCTCCCAAAATACTCTCTACCATTCCCTACAACTTTAAGAAGAAAATAACAAACACAAAACCCATTCATCTCTTTTCAAACATTCCATTAAACCTTAGGTATAAATCCTACCTATATTCTTTATCATGTTCATACAACTTAGCATGAGCTTAGTATATGTTTCTTAGACTCATATGAGTTAAAGAAGTAACAATATGTTCATGTTTTGTTTTTGTTTATGTTCCTATTTTACATTACGTTATTATATTGTTGTTATTGATATTATTATTTTTGTTCTAACCTAACTTATATAATATTATGTATACTATGTATATATATTTATTTAGAGCATATAAGCTCATTTGTTATTTATTTACTTTCATGTTTTGTAATTTATTTATTTACTTGTTTTACGCAATTTATTAAGACTGGTCTTTCTAGTTTTAGACTTGTCCATATCAAGTCAAAACAAATTTTCTTTCTTTTCTTTTCTTTTCTTTTGGGACCGGTCTATTCTTAGTCCCGGATTGCCTTGATGAAGCTAAAGCTCCCAATACATGACCGGGATACCTTGATGAAGCTAAGGTTCCCAATGCTTGACTATTTTATTATGTTTATTTACTTACAAGTATTTCTTTCTATCTTATTATGTATTATCTTTACTTTTACATAGTTACATAATCATATTCATACATGATTATAATATTGTTGTCTTAAGTAAAAATAAAAATGGGTTTTTAAACAAGGAAAAGTGAACTAGATTTCTCAATAAAGGAGTTTCAACAAGAAAGTCTAAATTTTGTTTTTCAAAAGCTTAGACAAATTGATCATAAGTTTTTAAGTAATAGTGCGCAAGATTTCTTCAAATAAAAAGAACTCATTTCTTTTATGAATCAAAACTAAATACTTCATAGAGATAGAATTTTTAGCATTGAACTTAATATTCAATTTAACCATATCTTTTATAAGACTTAAATAGATTTATTATAGATTTTGAAAATCACATACTATGAAAGTATCTTCAAAATTTCAATTTTATAATTACTACTCTCTTTTCAAAATTTTAAATAAAATTTTTACTAAATTCTAAATATTAACAATTATTTATTAAGAAAGCTTTTCTTATAAACTTGTCTAAAGGAATTATTCTATCACTTGACATATATTAAGAATAAAACAAGTTTTTCAAACCAAGATAAAATCAACTCACTATTTTGGAAACCAACTTAGAAAAATAAAATTTGCCAAGAAAGTAAAGTTTTAAAGGTATATCTATTTTCTAAAGAAGAGAAATGATATAAAAATAAAAGAAAAACATACATTTAACACAACTTCAAATATTTGAAACTTAAAGAATATTTTGAAAAGCTTATTTTTAATCATTAGAAATAAAGTTAGTAGATAACTTAAAGAACCAAAATTTTTTAAAATGAATTTACCTTTGAAAAGTGAGAAAAATGAAATAATAATAAAACATTTACTCATAAGAACTCAAATATTTTTTTTTTGTTTTCTTTCTAACAAATCAAAAAGGAGAAAATTCTCAAAAGTGTAATCTTTTAAAACCATCAAAGACAAATTGTTAATGAAATATCAATATTGAGACAAGAAAAATCATGTATACAATATGAGTATAAATATATGATCAAAGGATTTTTTCAACTATAAATATATACATATATTTTGCTTAAAGATTTTTGAGTAAAGTAAAGTTTGGAAAAATCTTATTTTGAAAACTATAAATTCGTAATTATTCTTTGCCGTAGTATTTTCCAACCCAAATGCCTTTTTATGACAAAAATAACCTTAGAAATGGATAGATCTTTTCGAGTATATAGAAAAAGGTATATTATTTGCGCGATTCTGAGTTAAAATGACCAAGTTATGGCCATTTTAAGTTGGAATTACCTTCTATACGAATTTTAACGATCTTATGACATAGTTTTGATAAGTACCATAGAATCAATAAGAAATACTCATTATGGGTATTCTTCTTGATTAGGTGATCCCGATAAGGAGTATTCATACCCGGAGGATTATTTTGATTAGTGGATTTACCGATCGACTCATCCATAAGAAAGATAAATCCTCATGGCCAAGTGAGTTTATTTCATATATTTTACGTACTTGGTTGTGCTTGTAGCTAGAGCACTAGAAGTAGGAAAAGATAAAAATGAATTATGCATGATAATATTGGTTAAAAGAATGTTAAGCATACCAAGGCATGAATCATTGTTAATTAATTTATGCTTTGCTATTATTCTGTTGGAGTGTGTACAATTCTGTGATCATCTTTAAATTACTCTAATCATATACTATGGATTATATTAATTGATTCATGCATATCATGTAGTTAGTCTTATTGCATGAGCTGCTATTCTCGATGGGACAAGAGTATAGTAGTTGGGTGTACAGTAGCCAGAAATCTGCAAGATGGGCGATTAGGAGCCTGAAAGAACTATGTTATGATGGACGAGTAGGAGCCTGAAATAAACTACATGAGTTTGATTTAAATATAGGTTTTAAAGAGCCTGTAACACCTAATCCTGAATGGACGAGTAAATCCATTCAAACATATGATTTCCGATAGATCATATGTATTGCTTGATCACTTGCTTTATGCATTCATATGCTTGTTTAATAACTTGATTGAAATTATTTATACAAGTACGTTAATTTAGGAATATTCTCACTAAGCTAGTTATGCTTATACTCCGATAGACCTTTGTTGTAACAAGACTATATCTTTTATGCCCGAAGACTTCACATACTCGAGAGGGATGATGTTTTAGAAAAGCTTATGGAAATCTTTTGAAGTTCTTAAGTTAATTATCTTTTAATATCTTTTGGTGTTAGTATTATTTTGTTGTGAGAAAGATAAGTTGATATTATGATTGTTTGGAGAATTATAGGGAAAACCCCTAAGATGATGTACGAATTATATTCTCTTAATGATAAATTGGATGATTATTTAGATTCTTGTATGCTGTATTTACTATCTCGAACTATACATCACACCGGTGTCTCCTATTGTTGTGATAGACACCTTACATATGGTGTTGAAAATTTTCTCATGACTTCGGGAACTCATTCTTATTTTAATACCGTATGTAGCGAACTGCCACATTTAGGGTACCATTCGGGACGTGACATATATAATATATATTTGTATAGCATAATATACATACCACACCACATCTATATATATCTTTCATTTATGAAAAGTATATAAAATTAGTCCTTGATATTTTTAAGTGTTTTGATATGGATGTGTCTATATTTATCAAGTCATCTCTCTTTTCTTTTCTTTTTTAGTGAATGTAGTAGATTTCTTCACAAATTTTTAGTTATTTTTAATTGAAGTTATAAGAATAATTGCCACATTGGTACTTTTTATAATTAATTATCTAGAATTTTAAAATCATAAATTAAATATCTAAAATCTCATAGACTTGTATAATTAATTACATAATAGAGATATTCCAAATACTATAAAATCACGTCAAAAAATTTATAAGCACTATATACACACAAATAGATAGTTAACTGTACAAGTAAATAAAATTAAACTACCAAATATGATATTTATCCAAAATATGATACGTGCCATTTTTTATCACCTCTTTATTAGTTTAATTAAAAGACTCTCAATCAAATGTAAATTACTTAAATCATTTGTAACTTCAATTACATTAAAAGTGACAAATTAAGAATCATTGAAAAACAAGGGAACCTTCAATTAGTCACTTAACATTAAAATAAATAAGTAAGTGATATATTGGATATTTTAATCGTACAAGTAAGTATAAATTTAAAATTGTAATAAATAACCAACAAGCCAATCCTCTTAAAAAAATATAACCAGACTCGATAAAAACACAGCCAATGATAAATTTTATAAGAACCCAAAAAAAAAAAAAGGAAATAAATAAGTTCGTACTCTTTACCATATTCAATCATAATACCTATTATTATTTGATTATAAAAAAAAAAAATAAAACCGTATAATTTCTTAAAAATAAACAGTGTTTAAGTCGACAGTGTGATTAGTTCTCGACTTTTTTTTTTTAATTGCTTACTAAATATGTTTTGTTTTTGTTTTTTTTTTAAATAATAACCTACTTTATTTATTCGAAAATCTTTAATGTGGGTAATGTAGGTTTTGTTGAAAAAAAAAAAAAAGGGAGGGAGCTTAATGGGCTGGAAAGTAAAAAAGACAGTGTTTCTTAAGGCCCAAGTCTTTTTATTTTCTGAATAACCTTAGCAATGAGCTCATTTTTTTTGGGCCGAAGTTAGCAATAAGCTCATTATTACTTGGTCGATCCATTTTGGTGCACTCTATGCATATATACATATATATATGATATATCAGCAGTCTAGGGTTTTCAATTCTGTTCACAAATCTTTTCGGCGAAATCCCAAACCTTCCACGCAATCGTTCCGCCATGGGCAGAAGTACGTCACCCTCTCTCTCTCTCTCTCTCTCTCTCTCCCCTGTTCTTTTGTTTTTGATGCTGATGCGACATTTAGAGAGGAATCTGGGCAAAGATAGGTTTTTATTTGTTTGTAAAGCTTGTAACTTGATTGCTTAACTTGTTCTATTTGACGTTTGATTCGTGAAATTGTGAAAGTTAGCATTTTTGTGGATGTGCTTTCTTTGATAGCAAAATAATGTTGTAATTTACTAGTATGATGAATCGAGCGCGATATGCTGATTTATTTCTGAAATGTAACGAAGGATTAAAGAATTTGGCGAAATTTGTTATTTTGAGAATAGTTTTTGATGAAATTTGATTTAAAAAACTGTCATTTTAGTGACTTTAAACACGGGCTTATTCATGATGTTGCGGTATGGTTATTTGTTGCAACGTTAACATTACTGCAATTAGATGTCATGATCATGGGGGATGTATCCGTGGCAAAATCAGTTACTCTCGGATCCCGGTCTTATGCCATATGCTGGTAAATTGTGGATTTAGATTATCTATTTAACAAAAAAAAAAAAAGGATTTAGCTTCATTGGGGAGTGTTTTTTTTTTGTGGAATTTAGCCCTAATAAAGGAGAATTACCCTGTATTCCATGAGTTTTTGCTGCATATTAGGTGTATGAATAACCTTTTGGATTGGATATTGTTGTTGATATTTTATCTGTTGTAGTATCAGACAAAGCTTAAATGTATAGTAGAACTGAAGTTAAACTATTGTTTGATTTTAGCTCTTCTAGTAACCCTCATTAATTTATTAATGATATGGTTTAGTTCACCCTCCAAGCCATGTCTTGGAACTTTGTTGAAGCCATATACTTCCTGAAACCCCCCTCTCTTTCTCTGTGTGTGTGTGTGTTTCAACTATCGAAGTGTTTCATTGATTTTCTTTGGTGGAAATGATGAATATTGATCACTGATTTTAGAAGTGATGGTGATTGGCTTGTTATCTGGTGTTTTGACTGAATGGTGCTTTATGTGTTGCAGGACCAGCTAGATGCTATCGGCAGATTAAGAACAAGCCATATCCCAAGTCACGGTATTGCCGTGGTGTCCCTGATCCTAAGATCAGAATTTATGATGTTGGAATGAAGAAGAAGGGAGTCGATGAATTCCCATTTTGTGTTCACTTGGTTAGTTGGGAGAAGGAAAATGTTTCCAGTGAGGCTTTGGAAGCTGCTAGGATTGCTTGCAACAAGTACATGGCCAAATATGCTGGAAAGGATGCTTTCCATCTAAGAGTAAGGGTCCACCCATTCCATGTCTTGCGTATCAACAAGATGCTTTCATGCGCTGGAGCTGATAGACTCCAGACTGGAATGAGAGGTGCCTTTGGTAAACCACAAGGTACATGTGCCCGCGTTGCCATTGGGCAGGTGTTGCTGTCTGTCCGTTGCAAGGACAGTAATGCACATCATGCTCAGGAGGCCCTTCGCCGAGCAAAATTCAAGTTCCCTGGTCGTCAAAAGATCATTGTCAGCAGGAAGTGGTATGAACCTGCTCCTCTCCCTGCCTTATTTTACTTTGAGCACATACTAACACACACAGCACTTTAACAGACAGTCTCAGATACTCTTTGGGTTAGTTAAATTAAGAGCAGTAGTACTCGTTGCTGTAAATGGTTTAACCTTGAACTGGCAGCATTATCAATGCTTGAAAGCATGATTGTTGAGTGATGAATATCGTTTCATGACTGACTGTTGTTTCTAACTGCTTCTATTCTAGCTCTATAGATCATCTACTCACATATGAAAACCTGTTAAAAAAGCTTTATTTTTTATTCATAATGAAGTATATGCAGCTTATTAAGTTATTCTTGTTTTTTCTTTTACATCAAATCTAATGACTAGTTAAATAATAGGTCCAAGTTAGGTAATTTTAAAAGTTTGCACAAACATGATAGATAAGACTAAAAGCATGCGATTCGACCCAAACAAGAAAAAATTGATTAGATGAGTACAAATGTGAAAGCATTGTAATTGCTAAGCTTTTAGTGATTTTCACTTCTGCTGTTTTCATATTGCGAATGCTTGGTGGTCAAGAAGCTACGGGCTATCTTGATTTTTCTTTCTTTCTCACTTGTAACCTCTTAATTTTGCTCAGGGGTTTCACCAAGTTCAGCCGTGCTGACTATATTAAGTGGAAGTCAGAGAACAGAATTGTTCCTGATGGAGTGAATGCGAAGGTATTGGACGAATTTACTCGTCTCTTTGTTTGCTTTTGGTTTTATATTTGATATGCTATCATTTTAAAGAGCTACTGATTCTTCCCTTCTTAATTCAAAGGGTCAAAGAAAGCAAATGATCTTTCTATACTCTGATATTGTGCACAATGAATCCAGAATGTGTAGCTGGAATGGAAAACCAAAACTCTGGCATTCTTAAGTTTTTAAAAGCTCTTGTTTCTTTTGTGAACTTAGCAATTCAAACTAGAACGATTAAGATTGGTTGGTCTTTTTCCTTCTCTAATCTTTTTCATAGCTTAGTCACCAATGGAGTCTTTTTTCTGTCATGGACGTTGTTTGGGTTGGACAAGAGAAAATGATTTGATTTCGTGTGACTTCCACAGATAATTTGCATCGCATATGGATTATGAGAATAATGATAAAAGTATTTGTTGTGGCTTTTCGTTATTGTGGTGTACATACTGATGGATGTTGTTTTTCTTAATCTTCAGCTTCTCGGATGTCATGGACCCTTGGCAAATCGTCAACCTGGAAGGGCTTTTCTTACTGCTTAAGCCTTACTAATTATGAGACAGGAATTTTGACATTATTGTAATGTTGAGTTTATGTACTCGTCAGTTTGATTCCATTTACCCTCTAGCGACTATTAAGTGATTATTCTTGCAGTTATAAAATGTTGTTTGATATTTTGCAGTTGGGGGTTTTTAGAATTCCTGGTAGCAGCTATGTTTTTTTAAAAGTATGTTCTCATTGTTGGCATGAGTTCTTTATGACTGGCCCTATTATGTGCATGGATATTAACCAATGATGCTTTTTGCAGAACCAGGGTGTAGTTAAAGTCTCTTGATTAGGCTAAATTACATGCTTGAGCTTGCTTGACTACGAAGCTCGAGTTAAGCTTTAAAATGGGTTTGCAACATCTTGTGTAACTCGTTACATTTGTGCTTCTGAGTTGCATTTACAATTGAATCAAATTTGAGCAAATGTTCACAAGAATATCCCTTAAATTTCACTTGCATAGGGTGATTCGTCTTCAACCGTTAAGGTTCCGTGATATGAATTTCACAACTTTGAGGTTGAGCATGGCCCAGCAGATCAAAGCTCGAATTTAAATGGCACGCTGGTGACTGGAGTTCCGAGTTGGGATTGAATCTAGGTATTTGATTATTTAGGTTTCAAACTGTGAACAAGATCAAAGCGAACCGATTTATAATCGATTAAAATTTCTCAAATTACACAGCACCGATTGGTTTAATGTGGTGAAAATGCTGAACTGGACCACTGATATAGAATAAAAAGGAAATTCAGTTTGCTTTCTTTTTATTTTATCAGGGGTTTTTTGATAATTATACTTTATACATATTTAATCTGATTTTATTATGTTTTGTGAACAACTCAAAACACGGTAATGGATTTGTTATTCTCGAATTTTTATCATTCCAATCTGTTTTATTTGAAACAATCCCCCCACACCTGACGTGAGGTAATTCGCCTCCTAGAAAATTAATCTATTACTTTAATCCTAATCCTTTAACACGAAAACAACAAAAAACATTGATTGATTCTTTAGCACTTTTTGGAATAAATATAATAGTCCCATAACCATGGAAAGAAAAAATGGAGAAGAGGGAAAAAAAAAAAAAAGGGAAAAAGGGCAAATCCACCTCAAGGTCTGCCTCCACAAATACCAATTACTCAGAAACACAATATGATTGGATGAAAAATCATATCGGTTTGACTTACTATTAAAAAAAAAAAAAATTTTTGCTTAAATAGTTTAATTAAAAGGTGTATCTATCTTGGCCCAAAAAAAAGGTGGGTCTATTATGTGATGATTTTTGGTTTTTATAATGATATACTTCAAGTTCTTTAAAATAAGGGGGCAAAAAAAAAAGAAAGAAAGGGATGCAACTGACTCTAAATTAAAAATAACATTGGTAATTTAGAATCACTTTGTAAACTCGGACATAACGTGCTTGATTATGGAATGAGTTTAGGTTAGTAAAAACTGACACGAGGCTTAAATATTTATATATCATGTTATATCTAATTACTATTTAATAACAATCACACACTCAAATACATATATACACACACATGTATAATATATTCATTTCATGTAACAAATTGAATTATAACACACACACATGATTATTAGTTTAAATCTGATAGAGATGTTGATGATGTCAGGCTTAAGCTTATTAACTAGGATTGCAAAATAGGATACGGTTAATGACACGTTAGATGGCTATATGACGCAGCCACTTTAATGTTTAAGTTAGAATGCAATCCAAATGTGAAGCATAATAGAGGTATTTATAGCAGACCGACCCTAGGTGGTTATGTGTATTGTGGGATCATAGAATATCAAGTTTAGTCTATGGCTAACCATGCCTCATGGTGGAACTAATAGCAATTGTGATGAATGCGCCAAGTGACCCTAGCTTAGCACCCACATGGCCATAATGCTTGACGAGTCGGCTTCATAAGCTAAAGGAGTCAAGATTCCTTTAAAGCTTAAAAAGGAGTTGGAATAGGTCAATTTTGGCCCTAGTAGGCTAGTCTTGGTAAGCGATGGGTCAAATTGGATTTGAAAAACTCATGATTCATATTTGACCATCAGCATATATCATATAAATGATGCATTACTAATTTATATATATTTTTATATGTAAGTTATATATACATACACATACATACATTTTATGATTAGTTGTTATATATGTTATGTATGGAGAGAATATGTCATATGTATTTGTTGATAATCAAATATGAATCTTGTACCTCTCAAGTCCAATTTAATCCATTAACTACATGGGCCGACCTATTAAGCCTAGGCCCAACTCATCTTGATACAGCCTAGAGCCTCATTAGAATGTTAATCCCTTTAGCTCATCGGAATCGACTGTGTTAAAAATCTATGCACCACTAGGCTAATTTGCGGAAGCGAGTTTCTAACCAATTTTAAACTTAATTAACCAACCATTATTTCTTTTATCAATTTATGTTCATTTTATGTAATTTAAACAACATAAACAATAAAACATGAATAAATAGATAAGGAAAAGAGAAGATTACACTAGATTTAACGTGGAGTTTGGTCTGCCTCCTGATCTCTATAGTCTACAAATGCTTTACACTATCACATTCAACAAACAATTTGCCTCTCAAGAGGAACTTCAGCAACCTACCTCACAAGGGGGACTTCAAAAATTTACCTCATCAAGAGGACTTAATGCTTACAACTTGTAGGACTTCACTCAAATGCTTCAACATATAAGGACTTCACCTATTGTCTCAAACACATGAAGAGTTTAGCAAAACACTTACAAACAGATATATGAATAGTGTATAACAACATTTTCATCTAAACACACTATGATACTATTCACACTTTCATTAATCTAATATAAGTACAAAATGAGAGAGTATTTTGACATAATTTCTACTAATTAACGTCCACTCTCTTTTACAAAAACATCATAAACATTTCTATTATAAGCACATCGAAAAGCTAGCCGTTACTCTCAGAAATCTTCTCCAACAGTTGAATAAAAATATGTCTAATGACTAATTTTCCACGTACTAGCTCGCTGGTGTAAGTCATGGTCGCGCTTTTACCCATCATTTCTTTCAATTTGTGCTCCTACAGATGTCCTATGTACCAACGGCCGGTGTGCTATCCCTGCACAATTTGCAGAAACACAAAGCAAAGCAGAAACACAATGCTCGTCACATCTCAAGCATGTTTTTCTTATTAAATGCAACTTAATTAAGTAATTGAGCATTTTGTGCAATACATTTTCTCACCAAAATAAGATTGTAATCTCCCTTAATTCAATAGACTATCCACTATTGCATCTATATTGCACCTAAACTAGAGTTAATTAGCAAGTTTTCTCCACTCGAGCTCGGCATGTTCAAATGTAGATTGGTGGACTCACCTTACGTCTACGGTAGCCGTCACCAACTCCCCACTCACCCATAATCTCACATGCATTCAATTATTAGTAATTCGCCCACTATAAGTATCTTCTCTTACTCCATGTGAGAGGCAATGTTACCTGCTCTCTCTCTTTCTTCCATACTTATTATGCACCCTTATTCCAACATGCTTGCAAATTTAAGAATTGAAAGTGACTATGTCGAACCCAAGTCCGATGCACTACTAGTCGTGTTTTATTTTGCAAACCTAATACATATACACATGAGTTCGATCTAGTGATCCTTTCAATCTTTGTCAAATTTGAACTAGTGATAATATCTATGTAATATACATTATATAATTCATGCTTCATGTATATTCTGTAAGTTATATACACATCATATATAACTTACCAATGTTATAAATTGTAGAAAACTAGTAACACTTAAGAAAAGACAGATTATGCCTAATATTGATTTCTTTTCAAAACTAAAAATCTAATTCATGCATAATAACAAATAAAAAGAGCAATAATAGTAAATGGAGAGATATGGAAAGGAAAGCTTGCACCGGGATATAAAGTGGAGTTCGGTCTCCCCCCTAATCTCCATGGTCCACGACAATTACCTCCCTTAATGGAAGACTTCACCCACATTAGTCAACACAAAATAATTTGCCTCAATAGAGGACTTCAACAAATCAACAAACAAATGCTTGAGTTAAATTTTTATAATCTCAAACTTACTGGACTTAACTCAAGACTTTACCAACAAGCTTACAATAAACGATAGTATAATGCTTTTACGAAGATAGTAATAACAAAACAAATAGTATTATATTAAGTTTTTAACTCTCAAATAATACAGATTGTTATACAAGCTTTTTGATGTTTACAACGATTTTACATTGAAAAAATAAGCTTCATCAACCACCAAAAAGTCTTTAAGAACTTCTATTTATAACCTCTCAAAACAAGCTAGTTGTTTCCCTTCAAAATAGCCACCAGTTGTTGGATTGAAAAAGCTACAAGGCTATATTTTGCCTACCAGCTTGCTAATACAAAGCTCTATGGGCTAGCATGTGAAATTTTCACATTATGGATAACATCGCGGTTGAAACTGTTCTTTGATCAACTTGTACTTGCAAGCTAGTACACTCCTTGATAGCTTTGATATACTTTTGTATTTAGGCATCTCTCTCATCCGGACTTCGAATGAAATGATTCAAGATGCTACCGAAAGCTTAAAAAGAGCTCTACATCTTTCATGTTTTGAGTTTTAAGAGATTATAAGGAATTAAGGTCTAAAATGTGCATGAAACATCATGTAAAAACAGAGCACAATGAAAACACAAAACACATATATATTTAAGCATTTTGTTTATTCAAATTGTTTGACTAATTTAGTGTAACTTAACGCAATTGAGTGGTTAATTATACAACTAATTTTCTCATCAAAATTCACATTGAACACACAAGTTCAATAATCTCCCCTTTTTTTATAAGGATAATCATGCACAATTAACTCCCCTTTAACTAAGCATATGAGCTTTAAAAGAGTTTTCTCAACTAGGTTCAAAAACTTAATGCTTAATTCAAGAGAATTGCAAGTTACATTTAATAGCCAAACAAGCACATGTACACTATTCATGCATATTAATCGTGCATTCAACATTTCTCCTCATTTAAGCTCATAAAAATGGTAAACTCAATACATCCATAAAAAGGAGAAAAATACAAATGACAAGTAGGTTTTAAAAAGGAATTTCAAACATTTTGAGCCACTCAAACTCATATAAAGCCACACATCACAAATTTGTGTAAGTTTTGTCGAAAATTGCATGATATTATATTTTTCGAAGATGCACAAATTTGTCCAAGATGCCTTTCCAACAAATCTTTTCATTCAAACAAGTTTAGAAAGCAATATTAAATGTGTCTAAACATTGTTTATGCCTCAAAAACATGAAATCTTTTCATGCATTCAAAATCAAAATTTAACTAAATCAAGCTTAAAAGATGCACTAACACTATATGTCATAAAAAATTTTATGACCAACACTTCAAGCAAGTTTAAAAAGTTATATCAAGCATATTGAAACTAAACAAACTCACATAAGTTTACACGTTGCAAATTTGTACAAGTTTAGTCATCAAAAGCGTGAATTTCCTTAAAGATGTGCACAAATTTGTCCAAAAACATTCACGTTCAAATTTGAACATTCATGCAAGTTTGTTTAGATCCATTAAGGATGAAAAAACACGCATGATTTTATTACCATATTCATGAAAAACCAATTTTATGCATTTTAAGTCCAGTTTTAGCACCAAATTGCTTAAATTACGCAAAAAAGCATCTCAACATAAAAAAAATCGAAATATTCAAGTACATTAACACATCATATATATAAACATCAATGGCACAAACTATTAAACTCAAGCAAGTTGAGATTATGTCTTTTGTTCACCATTGAAGCCCCTTTAGGTACCTACAAAAACATATTTACTTTGGTACCCATATTTGCTTAGGTCATTTAGGGTTAATTAAGGCAAGTATTTCCTTTTTAGACACCCAAACAAACTTGTTTTTGTGACTCAAATGGATAGCTTTCCTTATTGCACAATTATGTGCAATATGGTAAAGCTTGTCACAATAGTTACATGTACCATAAGTAGCTCTTACAAATCGAATCTTATGATTCTTGCAACTATTATTCCGACCATAACTAATTCTAAACTTATTAAAATCATTCTTTTTTGCTTTCCAAGGAGAGTAGTCAAATTCTTTTCTCCTTCGATGAATTTGGCTAGGGTAACATTTGCATCCCATAAGCTAGTTTTCAACCTTTCATTTTCATTATTAAATTCATCTAGCTCTTTTAAAATTTTATCATTGCTACTAATAGCACATGCAACATTATCATCACTTTTATCATCATCATTCATTTTTGCTTTTTAGCTTCTTATATTTATTGTTCTTCTTATTATTTTCCAATTTAAAAAACAAAACAATTTCTTTATGCAAATTTTCATTTCTATTTTAACTTCCTCATGCTTATTCCTAAATTCATCCAACTCTTATCATACTTTCTTCATTAAGGTTTTAAACATGCTATTCTTTTTCTCCATTTTGATTAATTTATTGCAAACTTTGCCATACATTTTACAAATTTCATCATAAGGAACTTGAGAAGAATTAGAGCATACCTTATCATCTAGAGGCATCAAGCATATATCTTCATCCAGTCGGATGAGTATTTATCGCTCCATGTAGCCATAAGCACCTTCCTCTTTGCTCTCTTGCTTCCTTTTTTTATCATTTGGGTAACATTGTTGAACATGCCTTGGTTGGTTACACTTGAAACAAGTGATGGTTTTTCTCTTGGATTTTGAGGAGGTGGTTTCATCTTTCTTCTTCATTTTCATGTTCACCTTAAAAAACATGATGAATTTCCTTATAAGTTTATCTAGCTCTTCATCAGCTTCTTCACTTCCTTCCTCATCACTAGGGCTAGAGCATGAGGCCTTTAGAGCAACTTCCTTCTTGGCCGACTCCTTTCTATGTTTCTTGATCATTTCATGAGTCTTGAAGGTTCCAAGAAGTTGTTCCTTTGATAGTTATCTCAAATCATGTGCCTCTTCAATGGTGGTTTTTTGTGTTCCCCTCTCTTTTTGTAAGGACCTAAGAAATTTTGAGTTAATCTTAACATTAGCATATGTCTTGCCAAGAATTGACAATTGATTCAAAATATGTATAAATCTATCATGTATTTTATCAATTGTCTCAATAGTCTTCATTTTGAAAATTTCAAACTCACCACAAAGAAGACTAATTTTAGTATCTCTAACTCTACTTGTTCCTTTATATGTACTTTCTAAATTATCTTAAATTTATTTAACTGAAGTACATGTACAAATTCTACTAAAATCACTTTCATTTATACTACAGTATAATATATTTATTGTGATTTCATTTAATTGTGCTTTTTCCTTTTTCATCTTAGTATATTTGGATTCATCTTTGCTTTTTATAATAATATGACCATTTCTAACTACACTCCACAAAGATATATTTTGAGCTTTGACAAAAATCCTCATTTTACATTTCTAGTAAGCATAATTAGAACTATTCGGGATAGGTTGTTTATTGATTGCTTGTCCTTTCAAGAAACTTAGTGTGTTACTAGTCATTTTATGAACACCAGATGAGATAAAGCACTTTAAACTAAAGTCTTAGCTTTGATAGTTATTGTAGAAAGTTAGTAACACTTAAGAAAAATCATATTATGCCTAATATCGATTTTTTTTCAAAACTAAAAGTCTAATTCATGCACAATAAAACATATAAAGAACAATAATAATAAATAGAGAGATAGGGAAAGGAAATCTTGCACCGGGATATAACGTAGAGTTTGGTCCGTCCCCTAATTTTCACGGTCCACGACAATTGCTTCTTCCAATAAAAGTCTTCACCCACTTTATTAAACACAAAACAATTTGCCTCAATAAAGACTTCAACACATCAACAAACAAATACTTGAGTTAAGTCTTTACAATCTCAAACAATTTGCAAGTTGTTTGATGCACGTTTCAACTTTCATGTTTTGAGTTTTAAGAGATTCCAAAGGAATCAAGGTATAAAAAATGTGCATGAAACAACCTGCAAAAATAGAGCACAACAAAAACACAAAACACATATATATATTCAAGCATTTTGTTCATTCAAATTATTCGACTAATTAAGTGTAACTTAACACAATTGAGTGGTTAATTATGTAACTAATTTTCTCACCAAAATTCACGTTCAATACAAAAGTTCAACATAAATGTCCTACTATATTTTAATATAAATATCTACATGATACGTTATGTGTATAATCTTTATCTAACATAGAGCCTGACAATTTATGACCTTCGTATTATATCTAACTCATAAATATATTCTATATGCATGTTATATATGCATATCATGTATAATGATGTTTGTATATATGTGATGCAAACATTTACTTCGACTCAGATACAATTTGACTATCTCACATTTTTCTTTTCTTTTCTTTTTTTAACTAACTTCATTTAGTTTTGGAAATAAATTAAGAAATTACCTTTTTGTTTCCCAAAACTAAAAAACCTACTTTTTGGTAGAAAATCTATAAAATATGAAGAAGGGCTAAATGGGCTGTCTTAAGCCCATTTTTTTTAATAACATTTACAATGAGCAGTAGGCCTACTATATAAATCATCTTCTTAAAGTTTGCTTTTCTACTCGCAATATTCTCCGTGGAGCTCAAACCCCAAAGTGCAGCAATCGTCGCTCTAGGAAGAAGTACGTTTTCTGTCTCTCTTCCCCTCCTACCCTCTTAGGGTTTGTAAAAATCTAATGAATATCAATTTTTGTTTTGCTTTTTGATGTGAATGCCACATTTGAGAAATCTGAAAAGAAGAAGAAGAAGAAAGTTTTGGTTTTTATAATGTTACGTATTTGTAATATATGTAACTTTATGGTTTGACATGTTTAATTTGATGTTTGACTTGTGAAATTATGGAAGCTATGGCTTTTATTTGTTCGAAGTTACCTAGTTAAATCATGGCCGTGTATTTTTATTGACAAAATCTTGTGGATATTTATTAGTATTATAAGTCTAGCTCGATTTGCTTGTTATATCGAAAATGTAACTTAAGGTTAGAATAATTTGGGCCAAATTTGTTATTTTGTGGGATTTTTGTTGTTTATGAAAAGTATCAATGAGGTATCATATTTGAGAGTTGGTTGGACTTTTCATGATTTTGAGGAATGGATACTGGTTACAGTAATGAAAATGCTGTAAGTCAACGTCATGATTATGGGGATGTAACTATGGATTAGGAATTAGTCCTCGGATCTAGGACTAGAAAGTATGCTGGTAATTCATGGGTGTTGATAAAAAAAATTATGGATGTTGACTCTAGATTTATCATCATTAGAAAGTGAGTTTTTGTGGAATTTAGCCTTGATGTGGGAGTATAATCATGTGTTTCGTGAGTTTTTGTGGCACATTAGTTTCATGAATAACAACTTGCACTAGATTTTGTTGTTTGGTTTTTGTCCTTAGTAATATTGGGTACAACAAGCTATTTTGCATAGAAGAACCAATATTTGGCTATGGTTGGATTTAACTTTTCTAATAACCCTTTTCATTAATTATTTTAGAATTTAGATATTAGAAATCGGTCTAATTTACCCCTGAATCTGTGTTTTTGGAACTTCACCAATACTATATATTTCTTGTAACCTCTCTAAACATATTTCAACTTATAGAATTGTTTTATTACTCTAATGCCCAAAAAAAAACAAATTTATTTCATTGATCTTGGTATAAATGGTGAAAAATAGTTTACTGATTTTGAGATTTGATGGTATTGGGTACATTGACAATGTTGCCTCGTGTGTTTTGATTGAATGGTGCTTTATGTGTTGCACAATTGGCTAGATTCTATCGGAAGATTAAGAACAAGCCGTATCCCAAGTCAAGGTATTGTCGTAGTGTCCCTGATCCTAAGATTAGAATTTAAGATGTTGAGTGAAGAAGATGGGAGTCGATGGATTCCCATTCTGTGTTCACTTGGTTAGTTGGGAGAAGGAAAATATCTCCGATGACGCTTTGAAGTTGCTAGGATTGCTTGCAACAAGTACATGGTCAAATATACTAGAAAGGATGCTTTTCATCTAAGAGTAAGGGTCCACCTATTCCATGTCTTGTGTATCAACAAGATGCTTTCGTGTGCTGGAGCTGATAGGCTTCAGACTAGAATGAGAGTTGCCTTTGGGACACCATAAGGTACATGTGCCTACGTTACCATTAAGCATGAAATAACTTAAATTAGACCAACTAAATTAATATATAAACATATATTTGATTATTGATTTCATGATTTAAATTGTTATAGTTAAGTTATGATAATTTGATTTGATGATATGATAAATTATTAATATTGAAATTTGTAAAAAATTAATTGAAAGTTTATTGGTGTAAATAAATAAGTGTAGTAATATAATGAATTGAATTGTGTTATTAAATGAAGTATAGTGCTGTTTTTAAAATTTGGGAGACCTTCTTGGCTGCAAAATTTTTTTTGGAAAGCTCAAAGCCCATCTTAACTAGCAAACCCAACTCGTACACACATAGCCCAAAGCCCATGTTTAAGCATCTTCCTTATCCTTCTAAAATGCCCCAAAAGTGAAAATGGTGGCCAAAAATATCAACCCAAAACAGATCGAATCATCGTTTCTCTCTTTCTTCATCTTCTTCATCTTCCTAAATACAAACAAGCTCAAATTTCACTTCAAAATTTTTTCTAAATCTTGTCCCACCAGTTTTTAAGCAAAGAATCAATCCAAGGAGCAAGTAGAAGTAAGATTTAAATCAAGAAAGTGGAAAGAAAAGCTTGGTTGATTCTAGTAGCTATAAAAGAAAGTAAAGATGATTTCTTACAAGTCTTATTTAATTATAGTTTCTAGTTCATGTTAATGTTGAATAGGGGTAGAACTTTAATGTTTGAAACAAGTTGATGGTTTGATAACATGTAAATTAGAATGGACATGCAAATAGGCACATGTACCTTAGGTGTTTGAAGAAATGAATTTTGAGTTTATGATGAATTAATATGTGTATTGATATTGTTAGTGATAAATAAGTAGGACTGGAATGATTTGAGTGATAATAGAGTTCTACAAGCATGAATGATAGATTTGTGTTTTTAGTTATATGTGTGCAAGTGAACTTGATGATGCTTGGCATGTGATTTTAGGTTAGTTTTGATATGCTTTTAAACAAGTAAGGTTTTATTAAGGAGTTCGAAGATACAGAACTTCGAAATTTTTGAAACATGTATCAAAGGACCAATATCTTGTTCATAATGGGTGTGTTAAAGGCCATTATTTCTTTGGAATATTGATTTCGTGATGGTCACGACTATTATGAGGCTCGTGATCTTCTCTGTTCGTTTTTAAAACATGAAACGACCTTGACCATGGTCGTTATGAAGGTCTTTGTCTCCTTTGTGTGGTTTTTAAAGCTTGATCACGGCTGCTACCAAGCTTGTAAACTCCTCTAATCTCTTTTTCTTAAAGGGCATGACCTAGATTACGACCGTTATCCTCTTAGATGGATTTTGGGAAAATTTAAATGAAGCTATTATGGGTGTATTTTTTCATCACGATCTATATCACGATCATTATAGGGGGCATGATCTCCTAATATGGGCGTGACAAGGTAGAGAGATACACCACGGCCCTAGATCACGGCCATGATAGTGTCCGTGATACCCATCATGGCCTTTGTCAAGGGTATGACAGATCATCTGATACTGTTCATATAAAAAATATTTATAAATAAAATAAAATAATACCAATAAATGAATGAATAATGAAATGAGATATGTAAGTATAGATACATGTGTGAATGTGAGGTTATGATGGTTTGATGTTTTATTTGAGATTGATGAAGGCAAAATAATTTAATGTTTGATTATGAATTAGTGATGTTTTATATGAAATGATTCTTTGATAGATTCTCATACTCAATTGGGTTTGAATACCGATGTTTTGCCCAATAAATCCAATTATTCAGGAACGCAGTAACTTATTTGTTTAATATTAGGTTAGACATTATTAAAGCAACTCTAATTAAAGATTGGCTTAAAACTTATTTGAATTGTGTATGCGTGTGCTGTTGAATCCTGTCTGGGAAGTAGCAACCCTCTTAACGAGATTAACATGGTAGATTTGCTGCTTAGGCTACCCCGTCATGATGCAATGACTTTTATAAGTGTCTCAGCAGGTAATCGATGAGAGGAACGGTATCGGTGTAACATTTGCTCATTCTTAAGAAGAAATAATATGATTTAGTTCATGTTTATGGGTACAGTTGAACTAGGTGATATTATGAATTAAGTTAAGTAAAGTTGAGTAAGGGCTGTGAATCTTAGATGAGTATTAATTGTAATGTTATGTAGGAGATATAAGTATTTGGGTTACTTATATCAATCCCCTGAGCAGCTGCTGTTACTCAGGATCCTGGATTTCTAAAGATTGCAATTCAGAGTTGAATACTCTAGTGTTGAAATGTTTACTTAAATAAAGATAAATAATTCTATGGTTTCTTGCATTGCATTAGTTAGGATGGTGTGCCACCTTGTATTTGTTTGTGTTGCTGTGTACTGGGCTCCTGACTCACTTTTCCTTCTACAGGAAATGATGATAATAAGTATTATGACGACTTGGAATATGTTACGAATTGGGAAGCATTCCTGGATGAGTGGATGATTAGAGTGTTGGACCATTTCATTTTGTTTTCTTGGAAAGAGGAAAAACGAAACCTTGTTTTTGTTCAATGTAATAGTATAGACTAAGGCTTTCTCAAAACCTATGTTTTTTAATATGAGGTACCTAAGTTTTTCATCAAGCATAATATAAGTTTGGTTTTGTGACCTTTGGTAGTACCGTGCAGGTAGGTACTTTCCTATGTATTTATATAAAGTTATCTATTCTTAATTGAGTAGTTTTTATAAAGTTTTGTATTCCAACAGGTTGAGCAAGCAATTCTCAAAAACTCCTTGCTTTCTAGACAACCTTACACATAATGTCTTTGTATATTATGTATGGTTGGGGACTTGGCATGTAAAGCGTGAATTATATATATGTTGGGTCTTGACAAGGTAGGTGTTGCTTTCCATCTGTTGCGAGGACAGTAATGCACATCATGCTCAGGAGGCCCTTCGCCAAGCAAAATTCAAGTTCCTTGGTCGTCAAAAGATCATTGTCAGCAGGAAGTGGTATGAAATTGCTCCTCTCTCTGCCTTCTTCTCTCTCATATAAGCTCACACTTACACATACAGCACTCCAACAATCAGTCCCACTCCCAGATATATTTATCCCAAAATTTATATATATATACACATGTAAAAACTGTGAAAGCATTTTGTTGTGAAACTTTTGAGTGGCTTTTCACTTCTTTGCTGTTTTTTATTTGTTATGTAATCGTGAAGCTGCAAGCTATCTTGCTTTTTCATTGATTCTCATTTATAACATCTTATTTTGCTCAGGGGTTTCACTAAGTTCAGTCGTGCTAACTATGTTAAGTGGAAGTCAGAAAATAGAATTGTTTCTGATGGAGTGAATGCTAAGGTATTGCTTGAGTGTAAATAGTCTGCTTCTTTACCTTTGGTTTTTTCTTTATTATGGTATCATTTTAAAGAGGTTCCAATTTAACCCCATTAAATGAAAGGGTCAAAGAACACAAATTATTTCTTTACATCCTCATATTGTGCTCGATGAATCTAAGAAGTGTAACTAAAATGGAAAACTGAAGCATGCAAGCATTCTTAAGTTTTTAAAAGCTTTTGTTTCCTTTCTAAATGCAACAGTTTAAACAAAACAAGAACAAACTGATTGGTTGGTCTTCTAACATGGTTGGTTTAGGATGGACCATGAAATGCTCATTGCTATCACTGTATATTTTCATTTCATGGATGTCTTATTATGGCTTTATGTTATTTTGTATATATTGACAGATGCTATTTTTCTTAATCTTTAGCTTCTTGGATGTCACGGATCCTTGGCTGATCGTCAACTTGGAACAGCTTTTCTCACTGCTTAAGAGCTTTACTTAATAAACAGGGATTTTGACATCATTGTGCCATTGAGTTTGTTACTTGTAAGCTTGATAGCATCTATTTTACTTTCTAAGTGACCTTTAAGTTGATATTATTCTCACAGTTACAAGTTGTTGTTTCAAATTTTGTATTTAGGGTTGTTAAAATTCCCAGTAACATACACATTTATCCTTTTAAGCATGTTTTTGTTGTTAACTTCAATTCTTTGTGGTTATGGCTGGTGTCACATTCTGTACAAGAATGCTACCAAAATAATGACTTTTGCCCACTAGTGCGTAGTGGAGTCTTGTTTGATTAAGGCTAAATTACAAGCTTGAGCTCAACTAGTATGCTCAAGTAAAGCTTTTAAAATGGGTTGCTATACCTTGTGCTACTTGTTATATTTCAAAACATTGTAGCAATGTTTTGTGCAAGTGATTGGAGTTCATGTTACTTTTGCAGTTTTACTGAGTTGAGTAAATGGACGTACTGCTTAGTAGAGGGAAAATGAGTTATAGTAGTAAAACCTCACTGGGGTTTCATGGAATTTTGGAACTTCAATTCGATGATCTAGTTGAGTGCTCCCACAACAATTGCTATTGGAATTTGACTATTTATATAATCGAGCTTGAGCACTCATTTGTTAGTGTGGTTCTCTTACTACAGCTCTATAAATTACACTAGATTGTAGTACCAATACCTCCATCCCATGGCTACCCACAATCTTTTCATTTGAAACGGGGCTAATCGTTGTTTAATCACAATTCAAGTATAAATATTGAGAACGTTAACATTGCTTTGTTTATTGGATTGGACAATTGTTGTTTTGGTTATTCAATATTTATGTTTAATATCGTAACGAAATAATCTTGAACAAAATAAAAAAAAAATATTCTTTATTCTTGCTTATATTTGAGAAAGACTGGGAGCAGATGGATCAAAGAGCTAATAAATGTCTCATGGCAATCGGCAATTCCCCGCATAAGCCTTGAAAAAATGTGTATTTTTTAATTTTTTGGATGCTGATGGAGATAGAGAAAGGCTAGACCGGATCGATCGTTGAACGCTTAATAGAAGATTTTAACTAGCCCCCTACACCTAACCATGTCTTTGACAAACGGGAGAATTTCCACTACCGATGGTAGGTCAGTCGAGCCATCATGGTGAGAACAGGGAATGGGCCTCCTATTAAACATGAGTACGATTTCCGGAACCGGACTGAATTAGAATTGAAACCACCAGTTTCAAGTCTTGAAATTGAAGAATCGAAACCAGAAATGTCTCCTATAATTTCGGTCCAGTTCCATGAAACTATTGTTCCTGGTTTCAGTTTTGGAACCGTGAAACTCTTTTTTTTCCAATAAAAATGAAAAAATAGAAAAATGAATTTTTGTTTTTAATAAAATAAATTTTAAACTTAAAATAATTATTGGATCTAAAATTATTAAATTATTTAATCAATTTTTTTTAAATTGTTTAGAATGCACATTTATTCATATGCAAACACGTCCAATATAATTATAAATTGGTAATATGAGATTGCAAAATACTCTAGAGGATAAAAAAAAAAAAATTACAATGCAAAAAATAATCTCATATTATTAAGGAAATGGATTTTACTTTTAGGAGAAGTTTATTTAAACTAATTGTATATAATTTTAAGCTATATTTATTTTTGTTATTGATAGTAACATATTAAATATTGTAAATAAGTAATAAATTTTACTATTTATATGAAATAATTTAAATATTAATAATTATATATTTAATATTATTTTTTTCAATAAAAAAACTAGGTGAAACTGTCGGTTCTACCTGTTCTAGGCCAAAGAACTGTTTAAGAACTGTGAAAACTAGCAATTCCATAACTGGTTCTGGAATCGACTAATTGGTGTGACTTTGATTGTAGAACTATAGTGACGATTTCAGTTTGGAACCAAACCATGCTTACGTCTACCTCCCATAAAGCCAGCTCGAGCTAGGTTCGGCATAAAATAAAGGGGGTAGACTATATTATTGTGTTGGGGACTCAAGTCAAGTGCATAGTGTAACTAAGACATTCATTTCATCTAAGGCTAGAAAGAATGGGTTAGGATGAGCAATCTAGTACTTGTATCAATTGGTTAGATGACCACAACTCTACTTGTTAGATTGGTATTAACAACTTATTTCGGATTTAAATTACATGGAAAGATATTAATGCTTGGGGTATGTTTATATCAAGTATGATCCGCGTAGATAAAAAAAACTAATCAATATTTGGGGTATTCAGTAGTTAAAAAGAGAAATCAAAATTTTAAAATTAATAATTGATTATCGAAGAAAATTAATGAAGAACTAATTTAAACTTAGATAATGATTTTTCTAAACATTGATTTTCGTTTTAATTAGTCAAAACATTAATATTTTAAATGAACTTATCTCAAACATTGATATTTTCTAATGATACTTTTAAATGTAATTTATCATTATTGCCTGAAGGAACTGGTAGCCCTTTTTGTATGGAATCACCAAATGTTCATACTGGATATGTGCAGTAATAGTGATAGAGATAGAAGAATGGGTGCGCAAAGTTTTAAATACAAGTGAAATTTATTATATTATAAATAGTGGTCTAAGATTATTTTATGTGACATCATTCTTGATATGTAAGATTTATTAAGCTATACAAACAAGAGAGATTCTTTGGTCCCGTCGACAAAATCGTTCAATCAACTATCTAATCGTTAAAATAAATATAACAAATCGAATATTTACTATTTTAGTGGTTTGATCATGGTTGTGTATGGTGTGAGCCGTTGGATAGTGACAGAACCGCCAGTCCCATCAACATTAATGACGGGACCATAGAATTTCCATACAAACTAACTGAATCTTAAAACCTATATATGGAAATTCATGGTGCTTGTTGAGTGTGAACTTTAATGAGTGTGTATTTCATTTGTGTCTGTTTATACATAAATAGTAAATGGATAAAGATGAGTACAATGTAATTGATGGATGGAAATTTGGTGTTTCGAGAATCCTGTCCTTATTATATCCCTATGAATACATACTTGTCACGTGTTTATTAAAATGATAATGATTGTTTACTTTATTTTAGGGATATTTTTATATTTTCAATTTATTTAACATGTGACAAGTATTTATTTTTCGAGACGGGATGAAAATACTATTCAAAGTTTTATACTCATCCTTAGATATTATTTATTGTAAAATGAATCTTTGAATTTTGATTTTAGGTTTAGTAAAAATATGGGCTTGACTCATAAGGTTAAATGATGAGGTCTCTTTTTTTTTTTTTTTTTATCGCTAAATGATAAGGACTAAGGAGTTAAGTCTACATGCTTGAAATAATTTAGAGATTTAGCTAGTAGCCTCAAAGTAGGGACTAATTGATCTACACTTGGGCTTTTTTAGGGAAGCTCATGCATTTAAAAAACTCTCAACCATAAAAAGAGTGATTCATTTTAGCTATCAATTATTAGCACAATCTAATGGATGTCATCCATAGTAAAACTTTTATAAATGTTTTGTAATATATAAATAAATATTTTATAATGAAAAGAAAAAATGTCATTTGATATAAAATAAGATGGTTTTATGGTCCACCCTAATAAAAAATTAAATGTTTTTTCAAATGGCAGACACGTGATTGAAGATGAAGAGACATCATGGAAGACAAATGGATGCAAGAGATAAGCTGACCAAAGGTCGCCGACCTTCTTCTCAACATAGCTAGCGTATAACCTATTCATCATTGGTGTTTAACTGGCCTACATACCCTTAGAATCGATTTTGCATGTTTAGGTCACCAGCTTTTCTCCCTAGGCTGCCAGCCTTTCTTATTCGAAAAACTAAAAGATGTTACATGTTTTTTATATAACCTAGGCTTCCACTTCTCCAAAATAATCCATAAATCGTAGATTACTCTTCAAAACCCCTCTATAGGTGATCTTAGCATCAAGGGAGATTAAGAATCAAGAATCAAGATCAAGGTGAGTTGATCTTCTTCAATTATTCAAAGATCTTAAGGAAATGATTTCTCCCTAAAGTTTTCTTTTGGGTTTCTAAAGATGATCTTAGAGTTTTAGTATTCTACAAGCAAGGAAGCAGAAAATGAACCAAAGAAATAGGTAAGTGATTTTTCTCAATTCTTTTGGAGATTTAAAGGTGAAAGCTTTTCTAAATTTCTTAGTAGATTTTAAAGAAAATTAACTCTTGGGAGTATATTTGGAGGAAAACCCTAGTTTATGGAGTTTCAAGATTTTATGGTTCTACAAATCAAAGGAAAAATGTGTGTATATATTTAGAGTTTGTAGTTTCTTTTCCAGTTTAGGGTTTACATGATGATAGATTTATAATTATTTTGTGAGAAGATGTTTTGATTGTATAAGGACCCGGATTCTCTACTAAATTAAAACGTGCAAATTCAGTTTCCCAGCCACATATAACCTTCAGAGGTTACATGTAAGACTGTCTATAAAGAGAAAGTTTGTAGAATTGCTTATCCAAACCTGTTATAAGAACCATTTGATATCATCTCATAAAAGAAATTCATACATCATATTATAAATTTCCTTACCACTTGCATAAATAAGACAACATGAATGCTACTTAAATTTATACAAACATAAGAGCTTCTAAACTTAATTTCTAGGTCATACTTAAAATAAAATACATATAAATTATATTAAAATACCTAACAACTATTACATTGCTCCAAACATATTCCTTCTATTTTCCTTCATAGAGGTCGAGGTTCTTAATTATCCAAAAAGTCTTCAAAATTAGTTTCATATTCCATTTGAGTATAAAACTCATCATCATCGACACCTGGCATAGAAGATTATGAGCTAAGGGCCCAGTACACAAGTAACAAAAGTAAATATGTAGTGACAAGCACTCTCAGACTAAATGTAATGCATCAACTATTCATTTATTATCTATTAATTAAGTTTATAAGTCAACAAAGGAGTATTCAAACTCCGGATACATGCCATGAGGTACCTAGGGGTCCTGAGTAATGACACAATGCTCAGGGGGTTGATATAGATAGCTCGAATACCTATATCACTTAGATGATAAAACCAATAAAGAGAAAAGTAATTTCATCTAGGGTTAATAGCCGTTACTCAACTTTACTTAACTTAATCCATAATATCACTTAGTTCAACCGGTCCCATAAACGTCAACTAAATCATATTATTTTTTCTTAAGCATAAGCAAATGTTATATCGATGCTATTCTCCCTATCAACTACCCAATGAGCTACTTATAAAAGTCATGGCACCATGACAAGAGTGGCCTAAGCCCCGAAACTACCGTGTCTGTTCGGACAAGGTTGCCGCTCTCCGAACCAGATTCAACGGCATAATACAAAATCAATACAAACAATTTTTAAACCGTCTTTAATTAAAATCAAGTTAGGATATGTCTATCCTAAGCAAACAACAACAAAGTTATTATGCACTTGACTTATCACATTTAGGATCAAAAGATGCAATCAACTGAGGATTTAAAGCTATAGCAAGAAATTCATTTCATATCAAAATCACTAATTCTCATTTGAATATTCATCACAAATAGTTACTAGGTACTAAACATTTATTAAATTCAAATGAACTCATATAATAACATAACTTAGTTTTTATACCTACAATAGATTCATATAAGCTTTTTAATAGTTTTTATACCTACAATAGATTCATATAAACTTTTTAAATAATCACAAACTAGGAAACAAATAAAGAAAAACATATAAAGTTATAAAATTATTTCATACAAAAATTATTATTATTTAAAAAGGGTACAGTACTGTTCATGCCCATACGGGGCTGTTTGAAGACCGTATGGATCATATGGGGCCGTTTGGAGGGTTGTGTAAATTTTAGAACAAAATCAACAAACTAAACACCTCTCTAAACGAGCCTGTATGCAAGGTTGTTTGGGCTCAACACTCCTCTAAACGGGCCTACATGCAAGGCTATTTCAATCAAGGAAATTTACTTAAAATGGTCAGAAACGCAACACCCCTCCAAATGGGCCTATATGCAAGGCTGTTTGCACTTAGGGAAAGCTCACGAAACTCACTCGAGAGCGCAACACCCCTTCCTATAGGCCGTTTTGGGGGCCGTTTGCACCATAAACTCCTTAAATACCCCTCCAAACGGGCCGTTTGACGCGGTGTTTGGAATTTTTTGAACTTTCCCTGTTTTAAACTCAAGTTTTACATACTTCTCACTTCTCTAACCTTACTTTAAGCTCTATACAAACTTCATACAACATATTAAAAGCACTTAACAACTCAAAACAAGTATAAACTATACTTCTCAACATTAAACAACTTCTCCACATCACTCAACATGAATTAAACTCTTCATCACCAAATTCATCAATTCAAGCATACTCAAAACAACTCCTACACATAACATAATTCATCAAATCCCAACATTTCAACTAAAAACAACTTTAAAGCTCATTACAACTTATTTACTACAAATTCAAGCATTCAAAAGCTTTTTCAACAACTCAACATAACAAGATTACTTGTAATATACTATGAACTAACTTTTGGTAGAAATTTCTTAGAATAAAGAGGTAATAATCATAAAAAAAAAAGATAGGTAAGCTTACCTTAACTTGTAGATGATGAGTGGGAGTGAATTCTTGGTGAATTGAGTAAGGAAACTTGATCAAATAGGATGGGAAAATAGGTTTGAAATTTCCAATGAATTTTGGGTTTGTTTTTGGTCTATTTTAGATGTCTATTTTTTGTCTAAATAAAAGTTGATATTTATCCCTTATTTGTTGACTTTAATGGCAGATTTTAAAGATTAAAAGAGAAAAGGCTTTGGGCTTTGTTTAAACCAAAATTATGCTATGTTTAGTATTTAGATTTGGGTTGTTCTTAAAACTTAAGTTTAACATGATTTGAAATAACAATATACACTAATATCTACCACACAAACACACTATATTTATTTTAAACACATATAACTTATCAACCATATTTATATATAATAAAAGTAATTTTAACAACATCAATCACACAAATCACGTTCACACATAAATCATAGAATACACTAGTAACACACAAATCATAGAATTCACTACTAATACTAAATCACACTAACTCATTAAATTCTATTCAACTAAAAACTTAACAAATGCGTGATTTGGTTAAATCAACCTATGTATATTAAATTTAATCATGCTTAAAAGTTAAGCTATTTCATATTGAATATTTGATTATTATCAGGTGTTTTTTGTGAGATTAGGGTTTTCCGTTCCTAAAACTATTTCAGGAACAACCTTATCTTGTTTGTTGATTCTAATTGTAGATTTAGATATTATAATTAACCTAATACTATATGGATTTAAATCTTGATTTACTGTTTGTCTATAGTTGGGTCCAATAGATTGGGAGGACCATTGCTACTAGGATAGTACCTTGATGATTTATGTGTGGTGTTGTCCCGAGTGGAGTTGTGCACAGAGGGATGATTCCGATAGTCTAGGAGTGGTACTCTGGGTGTATGGGACATTCCCAACACTAATATATGTATGTATTACCTATTTTCTATATGATTGTTTTTACGGGGTCATGAGTTGCTCTAGATTTAGGACTAGTCATGAATGGTTCTAGACTGTTTTGTGTTTGTTGCATTAGTTATTAGGTTGTATGTGAAAATGTCTATTGCTTGCTCATGTGTATGTGTTTGTAGTATAGTGTACTGATCCTTTGTGCTCATTCTTTTTTTTTTTTTAGGAACAGGTGATGAGTCTGTGGTATTTGATATTTCTGAATATGACATTTATGTGGATTGAGGAGGACGATAGTGGACCTGATTATCCTACTCACCTTTAGAGTAATTTAGATCCCAAGATAGCTATTTGAAGACTAGATGAAGTTTTATATTTCTTTTATAAGTTCTAATATGAGTTGGTTTTTAGTTTATGCCAACAAAATTGTCTTGAAGTTTTGTTACATGGGATATTTTAAACAGATATCCTAATATGAGAGTATTTGAAGTTATATGGTTATCTTTATGGATTTATGGAATCATATTCTTAGCATGTTCTTATCTAGTAAAGACACGTGGCGGGTTGTAATGGCTACAGATTAAGGTATTACAGCTTAGTTGGTATCAGAGTTTAGGTTTATGATTCTTTTTGGATTTGAATTATGAACTCTTTAGGATGGTGAGCAATGATGAGAGGGGTAGCAATTAGTTGGGGTTGCTTATCTAGATTAGAATTGCTTTTATCTAGTAGTTTATATAGTGTTTTGATCCTTATAACCTGTTATATCTTTGTCCTTATGTTTTCAGTGTTTATCCTTTTGGAATGCTACCTAGAAGGAAAGCACCTAACATTAGTTCCTCTAGAGCCGGTGAAGAATAAGTTAATGGAGGACAACCACATGAGAACCAGCTACCTTTGAGTCAGCTTCCCCTAAATCAATTGCCTCAAGATTTACCACCACCACCACCCCTACCTATAGGACAACAGGTACCTATGGATTTTGATCAGTTAATGCAAGTAGTGAATACTTTGCTAGAAGTAGTTGCATAGCAACATTAGACTATGTGTCAAGATGTAGAGATGATACAAGCCAATGTCGATGCCTGGAGGCAGAAGACACAGAAACAAAATGGAAATGATGGTAATGGTGCCAGACATGAAGACGTACTAAGTCTTAACAAGTTTGTGGATTTTGTATATAAATTTGAGCCAAAACCTAGGAGTCCTCTAGATGCATAGCTGTGGATGGAGGAGGCGGAGAAGACTTTTACTGCTTTAGACATTCTTAAAAATAAGAAGGTGGAGTGTGCTTCCTTTTTGCTGATTGGAAAGGCAAACAATTGGTGGTTGAGCACCAAGAGACACATGACTGGAGTAGTTACATGAGACAGATTCCACTAGGCCTTCTATAGGGAGTTTTTCCCTAAAAGTGCTAAACAAAAAATGCTGTAAGAATATTACACATTACAGCAAGGAAAGATGATTGTTGAAGAGCATGAAGCAGAGTTGAACATGTTGACGAGGTTTTCACCAGGTCTTCTGAAGGAAAGTAAGGAGGTTAAAGTAATCAAATTTATTACTAGACTAGAGCTTGAGATTCACATCAAGTAAATATGACGGATTTGACCGATTACTCTACTGTAGTCAATAAAGCCAAGATTGTTGCTGAAATAGCTTAACTCAGATGCATAATTAAATCTAATATATATATATATATATATATATATATAGGTTGATTTAATCAAATCATGAATTTTGTTAAGTGTTTAGTTGATAGAATTTAATGAGTTGGTGTGATTTAATGTTAGTAGTGAATTCTATGAATTGTGTGTTAGTAGTGTATTCTATGATTTATGTGTAAATGTGATTTGTATGATTGATATTGTTGAAAATTACTTTTATTATATATAAATATGGTTAATAAGTTATATGTGATAAAAATAAATATAATGTGTTAATGTGATTGATAGTAGTGTTTATTGTTGTTTCAATTCATGTTAAACTTGAGTTTTCAAAATCAAACTTAACCCAAAACCAAAGCTTAACATAATAGATTTTCCTAGCCCAAACCCAAGCTCCAATTGTTAACTAAATAAAGTCCAAAAGCAAGCCAAATTTAAAGCCTAAAGCCCCTCTGTTCTTTTTCAAATCTGCCCTAAAAGTCAACAAATAAGGATAAATATCAACTTTTATTTGGACAAAAAATAGACATCTAAAATAGACCAAGAACAAACACAAAATAGACCCAAAATTCGTGGGAAATTTCAAGCCTATTTTTCTAACCTATTTGATCAAGTTTCCTTACTCAATTCATCAAGAATTCACTCCCACTCATCATCTACAAATTAAGGAAAGCTTACATGTCTTTTTATGATGATTTATAGCCTTTTGTTTCATGAATTTTATGTCAAAAATTAGCTTCTTGGTAGATTACAAGTAGTATTGATATGTTGAGTTGTTTAAAAATGCTTTTGGATGCTTGACGTTGTAGTAGATATGTTGTTGTAAGCTCTAATGTTGTTTTGAGTTGAAGTGTTAAAGGTTAATGAGTTATGATGAGTGTTGAATTTGTTTTGTGTATGTTGGGTTAGTGAGTTTAGAGATGAAGGAGTTGATTGGTGTTGAATGATGTTAAGAGTTGTTTGATTTGGGAATGTGAAGTTCATGTGAGTTTTGAGTGGTTAAATGCATGTGGTATAGTGTATGATGTTTGTATAGGGCTTAGAGTATGTTTAGAGAAGTGAATAGTATGTAAAAATCAAGTTTGAAACAAGGAAAATTTGGAAAAATTCAAACACCTTGTTAAACATCATGTTTGGGAAGGTGTATGTGCCATATACTTTTGATACAGCATGTACGGGAGGGTGCTTCACCTACTGACGCTTCATACACCATGTATGATAAGGTATTTCATTTTCTGAACTTTATGTGTTTTTCCCCTAGGTTGAAACATGATCCCATACACCATGTATGGTATCATGTTTCATTTTCTAATCTTACATGTGTTTTTCCTCTAGGTTGAAACATGATCCCATACACCATGTATGGGATGATGTTTCATTTTCTAACCCTTTATGTAAAATTTTTCGGACTTCTACACTACCGGCCTTCCATATTTACAAAAAAAATATTAACAATTATTTTCTTTATTAAATTTGTTTGTTGTAATTTTATTTCTTTGTATTTGTTTCCTCATTTATTGTCTAGTTTTATGATTAATTAAAAAGCTTATATGAATCTATCATATGTATGAATATTAAGTTAAGCTTTATATGAGTTTTATTTGAATTTGATGAATGTTATTACTTAGTAAATAATTGTGATTAATTAAAGGTCTTAATGAACCTATTGTATGTATAAATGCCAAGTTATGCTATTATATTAGTTTTATTTAAAAATTGATGAATGTTAAGTAGTTAATAATTATTTTTTTTATTAATACTCAATTGAGAATTGGTGATGTTGATATAAAATGAATTTCTTGCAACAGATTCGCATCCTTTGTTGAGTGCATCAACTAATCCATTGAGGCATACTTCAGGTACATAGTAACTTAATTGTTGTTTGCCTAGGTTAGGCATGTCTAAATTAATCTTAATTAAAATGGATTAATAAATGTCTGTATTGATTATGCTTTATGCCGTTGAATCTGGTCCGAGAAGCGGCAACTTTGTCCAAGCGGACACGGTAGTTTAGGCACTTAGGCCACCCTTACCGTGGTGTCATGACTTTTATAAGTGGCTTGGTAGGTAATTGATAGGGAAAATAGTTCGGTGTAATATTTGCTTATTCTTAAGAAGAAATAATATTATTTAATTCACGTTTATGGGACCGGTTGAACTAAGTGATATTATGGATTAAGTTAAGTAAAGTTGAGTAACGACTATTAACCGTAGGTGAAATTACTTTTCTCTTTATCAGTTATATCATTTAGGAGATATATGTATTCGCGCTGCCTATATCAACCTCCTGAGTATTGTGTCATTACTCAGGACCCCCAGATACCCTCTGGCTTGTATCCGAAGTTTGAATACTCCTTTGTTGATTTATAAACTTAATTAATAGATAATAAATGGATAGTTGATGCATTATATTTATTCTAAAAGTGCTTCTCACTACATATTTGCTTTTGTTACTTGTGTACTAGGCCTTTGGCTCATGATCTTCTCTTTCAGGTGTTGATGACGATGATTTTTACACTCAAATGGGTTATGGAATCGATTTTGAAGACTTTTTGGATGATTTGGATGGCTAGGAACCCTGAGGTTATAAGGAAATCTTTTGTAATAGATTAGAAGAAATATGTTTTGGAATAATGTAATATATGGGTAGATATTTTGATAATCACTCATGTATTTTGATATAGGTTTGATCTCAAATCTATGTTTTGTAATATTAAGTATGTAAATATATGTATTATAGCCCTAAGTCCTAATGTTTAAAAGGACAACAAGGTTTTGTAATGTAATATATATTATGATTTCCTTAGTGAAATACTATTAGAATGGTTTTATTACAGGTTTGGGCAAGCAAGTCTACAAACTTTCTCTTTACAAACAGCCTTACATATAATCCTGAAGGTTGTATGTGGTTGGAGAACTGGATTTGCACATGTTTTAATTAGTAGCAAATCCGGGCCCTTACAGTTGAACAAGGTCTGAATAAGATGAAAAGTCATGAGTCATAGGTGGTCAGATTTACTTAGGAAAGAGACCAACTTCTAGTATTCTTACCCAAGATAGGGGGAAAAGGCCTATCACTCATAAGGTTAGATCTGTAGTTTAGAGCGCAGAGAAGAAGTGTATCAGATGCCTTGGGCCTCATGATATTAAAGATTGTAAATGGCTTGAAAATGCCTATTTTTCATGTGGCAAGATTGGGCATAGCCACAAGTTTTGCATTGAGAAAACCATTCCACAAGTGTATTGTTTTAAATGTAGACAATGTGGACACAAAGCTATAGACTGCAAAGAGCTTGGAAGGCAAATAGTTTCAGAAGTTTAGATAGGTTGAGCTTAGGGTGGTCAAGGACAAAGAGCACCAACCAAAGTTTATGCTCTTTAGCATAGGGATACCTCCAACATAGACACTATTGCAGGTATGGTCCCTATACTCATGCATAGTGCTTATGTTCTCTTTGATACCGGTGCAAGTTTTTCTTATATATCTAAATATTTCGTATCTATTTGTGGTGTATGTGTTGAATGTATGTCTAGATGCTTGTTTGTAAACACACCATTGGGGAGTGGAGCTATGTTGAACCGAGTTTGTAGAGATGTGGATATAGAGATAGAAGGTAGACATCTACCTACAAATCTAGTAGTCTTGGACATGAAAGACTTTGATATTATCTTGGAAGTAGACTGGTTAGTGAAATATCATGCTGTGATTAAATCTCACAACCTAGTAGTGGAATTTAACCTACCAGATGGGGATCAATTTATACATAAGCTTGATGTACAAAGACTTTCAGTATTGCCTACATATGAGTTGTGGGGAAGATCAACGTTAGCTATGGCAGCTAAGATGATAGAATATAAACGAAGGATAGGTCTTACACATATACCAGTTCTGTGTGAATACCTTGATGTTTTTCAAGAAGGTTTACTGGGGTTACCGCTAGAGATGGAAGTAGAGTTTTGTATTAACTTGGTGTCAGGTACTATACCCATATCTAAGAAACTATACCGTATGGCACCAACAAAGCTTGCAGAGCTTAAAGTCCAGCTAGATGATCTACTCAAGAAGAAGTTTATCAGACC
The DNA here is from genome assembly GCA_024138025.1 of Combretum micranthum. Classification (NCBI taxonomy): domain Eukaryota; kingdom Viridiplantae; phylum Streptophyta; class Magnoliopsida; order Myrtales; family Combretaceae; genus Combretum; species Combretum micranthum. The sequence goes on from JAMXBD010000384.1 coordinate 363,917, forward strand.
TAATGTGTCATCTTGGGGAGCTCCAGTTTTGTTTGTAAAGAAGATGAATGGCATCATGAGGTTATGCATAGACTCCATAGAGTTGAACCAAGTGACTATCAAGAACAAATACCCTCTGCTAAGAATAGATAATCTATTTGAGCAGTTGGCAGGAGCAAAGGTATTTTCAAAAATTGATCTCAGATCAGGATATCACCAGTTACAGGTTAGAGTAAAGGATACACAAAAGAAAGCTTTCAAGACCAGATACAAGCATTATGAATTTGTAGTCATGCCATTTGGTCCTACCAATGCACCAGCCGTCTTTATGGACCTTATGAATAGATTCTTTAGAGATTATTTAGATATATTTGTGGTGGTCTTTATAGATGATGTTTTGGTGTATTCTAAAACAAAGGAAGGACATGAAGAACATTTGAGGTTAGTTTCTGACCAGATTACAAGATGAGAAATTGTATGCCAAGTTCATGAAGTGTGAGCTCTAGTTAGAGCAAGTGTCTTTCTTGGGACATGTTATTGATGGGAATGGAAGTTCAGTGGGCCTTGAGAAAGTGAAAGTGGAAGTAGAATGGCCAAGACTTAAAAACGTGTCAGAAATTAGAAGTTTTCTGGGAATGGTAGGATACTACAGAAGATTTGTAGAGAATTTCTCCAAGATTGCAAGGCCGTTCACCAGACTAACACAGAAAGGGGTAAAGTATGTTTGGGATGAAGATTGTGAGAACAGCTTCCAGCAGTTGAAGGAAAAGTTAGTAGTTGCGCCAATGTTAGCCTTACCAGTGAGTGGTAAGGAGTATGTTATTTATAGTGATGCCTCTATATAAGGATTAGGTTATGTGTTGATGCAAGGAAGCAGGGTGATAGCGTATGATTCTAGACAACTGAAGCCCTATGAGAATAATTACCTTACACATGATCTGAAACCGGCAGCAGTAGTTTATGCGTTGAAGTTATGGAGGCATTATCTGTATGGAGAAAGATGGAAGGTATATATATGTAATAAGATTTTGAAGTACATCTTTACCCAGAGAGAGTTAAATATGAGAAAAAGGAGATGGTTAGAGCTCATAAAAGGTTATGATGTGGATATCCAATACCATCTTACAAAAGGTAAATGTAGTAGCAGATACCTTGAGTAGGAAGTGAGTTGAGAATCTTATAGCTTTGATCACCTCTAAATGCTGTCTAATGGATGATATAAGGAACCTTGAATTAAAGAAAGTGACCGGACAAGTAGGTGCAAGATTGATAAACTTGCAGATTCAATCTGCCATGATAGAAAGGATCAAAGCAGCACAAGTGGATGATCCAAGCATATAAGAGATAAAGAAGAGAATGGAAATAGGCAGAGTGGCTAAATTTCATTTAAATGAAGAAGGTATTATGAGATATAAAAGGAGACTATGTGTGCCAGAGTGAGGAGAACTTAAGATGGAGTTACTTAAAGAGTCATATTATTCTAGTTATTCTATCCACCCGAGAGGTAATAAGATGTATCATGATCTGAAAAAGTTATATTAGTGGAATAATATGAAGAAAGAGATTTCATAATATGTATCCAAGTGCTATACATGCCAGTTGATCAATATTTAACATAGAAGATCGGAAGGTGAATTGAAGCCTTTACTTATACCTTAGTAGAAGTGGGAACACATAACCATGGACTTTATTTGCTACCGCTTTACCTAGAATGAGAGAAAAGTTTGGTTCAATATGGGTGATTGTTGACAGACGTACCGAAGTAGCCCACTTTATGCCGATTAAAACTGGGTGTATCATGGAATGGTTAGCAAAGTTATACATCAAAGATATAGTAAGGTTACATGGAATACTGGTAACCATTGTATCAGATAGAGATAACAGATTTGTTGAGAGATTTTAGAAAAGCTCGCATAAAGCTTTAAGCACTAAAGTTGTTTTTAGCACGGCCTATGATCCTTAGATAGATGAACAATTTGAGCGGACCATCCAGATTTTGGAAGATATGTTGAGAGCCTGTGTTTTGGACTTTAATGGTAGCTGGGATGAGCATTTACCTTTGGTGGAGTTTGCTTATAACAACAGTTATCAAGTGTCGCTTGGAATGCCACCATCTGAAGCTTTATATGGTAGAAAGTATCAATTACCAATCCATTGGGATGAAGTGGGTAACAGGCAAATTTTGGGACCAGAGCTGGTACAGGATGCCATTGATAAGGTCAAGGTGATAAAAAAAAAGTTACAAGTAGCCCAAAGTCGTCAGAAAAGTTATGCTAACAAGAGGAGGAGATCTGTGGAGTTTCAAGTGGGAGAACATGTTTTTCTTAACATCTCGCCAAGCAAAGGTGTTATCAGATTTGGTTTCAGGGGCAAGTTAAACCCTAGATATGTGTGACCTTATGAAATCCTAGAAAAGATAGGCGATGTGGCTTATAGATTAGCTTTACTACTTAGTTTGGAGGGAGTACACAATGTGTCCATCAATCGATGTTAAAAAAGTATGTGAAAGATCCTGAACAGATAGTAGTTTTGGAATTGTTGGAAGTGCAACCGAATTTGAAAAGCTAGTGAAGATTGTTGATACCAAAGAAAAAATTTTGAGAAGGCAAGTGATCAAATATGTAAAGGTGTAATGAACGAATCAATCTAAACGAGAAGCTACTTGGGATCTAGAAGGAGAAATGAGGACAAAGTATCTGAGCTTTTTAATGATTCAGATAACTTTCGAGACGAAAGTTTCTTTTAGGGGGAGAGAGGTGTAATATATAAAAAATATTTTATAATAAGGGAAAAGTGTCATTTGATATAAAATAAGAGAGTTTTGTGGTCCATCTAATATGTAATTTAATATTTTGTTGAATGGTAGACACGGATTGAAGATGATGAGACGTGATAAAAGAAATAGATACAAGAGATAAGCCGGCCAAAGGCCGCCGACCTTCTTCTCAACCGCCGATGTATAACCTATTTACCGCTAGTGTTTAGCCAACCTACATAGCCTCAGAATCGATTATACATATTAGGTCGCGAGCTTTTCTCCCTAGGCTGCCAGCCTTTCTTATTTGAAAAACTAAAAGATTTTACATGTTTTCTATATAACCTAGGCTTCCACTTCTCCAAAATCATCCCTAAATCATAGATTACTTTTCAAAACCTCTCTATAGGTGATCTTAGCATCAAGGGAGATGAAAATCAAGATCAAGGTGAGTTGATCTTCTTCAATTCTTTAAAGATCTTAAGGAAATGATTTCTTCTTAAAGTTTTTTTTTTTTTTTTTTTTGTTTCTAAAGGGAATCTTAAAGTTTTAGTGTTCTACAATCAATGAAGCAGGAAAAAAACCAAAGAAATAGGTAAGTGATTTTTCACAATTCTTTTGGAGATTTAAAGGTGAAAGCTTTTTTGAATTTCCTATTGAATTTTGTAGGAAATTAAATTTTGGGATATATTTGGAGGAAAACCCAATTGTGGAGGTTTAAGATTTTGTGGTTCTACAAATCAAAGAAAAAAGGTGTGTATAGATTTAGAGTTTATAGTTTCTTTCCAGTTTAAGGTTTATATGATGATAGATTTATGATTATTTTATGAGAAGATATTGTGATTGAATATTTGATTATTATCAGGCGTTTTGGTGAGATTAGGGTTTTTTGTTCCTAAAACTATTTCAAGAATGGCCTTACCTTGCTTGCTGCTGTGATTTTGCAGATTTAGAAATTATAATTAGCTTAATACGATATGGCTTTAAATCTTGATTTACTGTTTGCTTATGGCTAGGTCTAGTAGATTGGGAGGACCATTGCTACTAAGACAGCGCCTTTATGATCTATGTGTGGCATTGTCTGATTGGAGTTGTGCACATAGATGATTCTGGTAATCTAAGTGGTACTCCAAATGCGTGGACGTTCCTAACACTAATATATGTATATATTACCTATTTTTCTATGGTTGTTTTTACAGGGTCTTGAGTTACTCGGTTTAGGACTAGTCATGAATAGTTCTAGACTGTGTTGTTTGCTGGCTAATCAAAGATAATAATTTTGTTTGCTGCATTTGTTATTAGATTGTATTTGAAAATGTTTTTTGCCTGCTCATGTGTATGTGTTTTAGTATGGCATACTAGGACTTTGTGCTTATTCTTTTATTTTTTCAAGAACAAGTGATGAGTCCGTGGTATTTGATCTTTCTAGATATGATGTTTATGTGGATTATTGGAAAGATAATAATTTTTGTTTGCTGCATTTGTTATTAGATTGTATTTGAAAATGTTTTATTGCCTGCTCATGTGTATGTGTTTGTAGTATGGTATATTAGGACTTTGTGCTCATTCTTTTATTTTTTTCAAGAACAAGTGATGAGTCCGTGGTATTTGATCTTTCTAGATATGCTGTTTATGTGGATTATTGGGAGGATGGTAGTGGACCTAATTATCCTGCTCACCTTTAGAGTAATTTGGATCCGAAGATAGATATTTAAAGACTACATGAAGTTTTATATTTCTTTCATAAGTTTTGAAGTTTTATGAGAGTTTCTTTTCATTGTTTTAAGTTTAATATGAGTTGACTTTTGGTTTATGCCAACAAAGTTGTCCTGAAGTTTTGTTATATGGGATATTTTAAACATGTACCTCATGAGAGTATTTGAAGTTATATGGTTATCTTCATGGATTTATGGAATCATAGCCTTAGCGTGTTCTTATCTAGCGAGAACACATGGCGGATTGTAATACCTTCAGATTAGGGCATTATATGTTTTAAAAGTCTATGCTTATTTGATGAGATTTAGAATTTAAATGAAACATCATTGTGTTTTTAAATGGTTACTACAATAGATCAAACAGAGTTCATAATGAAGCATATATTATCTACTCTTAAAAACCACAGGATGGATAATCTATTACTCTTCTGCTTGTCATAGGTGTGTTTGCTCCTCTTCGGTACTCTTTTTACCTTGGTTTTTTACATATTATCATCACACCACACCTTTAAAGTCATAAATAGCATGCTGCATGCTTAACCACTACAAACAAATCTTCCTAAGACATTTGTAAAGGAAGGTTAGTTGGCATACGTACATTGTTTCATGGTTGAATTCTGTACCATATCAAGTTCCACAGCCATCATAAAGATTTGATGATGAAATTGATGATTTGGGCAACGGGACCATAAGATTCCCAGTTAAAATTTAGCTTCTTTTATTTATTTATTTTTAATTTGAGTCTTCTAACTTTGAAAAATGGGTACAACAAGTTATTTCTAGATTTCATTAAATATATACCTTTAAAAAATTGCCATGGTTCATCCCTTGATTGATTTAAACCATTAGTTTAACGAACTATTTATGTTTAAATATATTCAATTAAATTATGAAATTGCAAAAGTTAAAAATGAGATGAATTTAAAAAAAGAAAAAATTTAAAGGCAACCATGGCGTCCTTGTCCCATGTAAAGCTAATCTTCCCTAAACCAGCCGGCTTCTACCTACGGAGGGTCACACAGGACCCAGTAGAAAAAACCAATAACCTTTTTTTTTTTTTTTTTCCCTTTCCTTTTATTTTTTGTTATATATTTAATTTTTTTTCTAAGTGGTGTATGAGTTGTCTCTTGATCTTAAGGTGGTAGGTCATGGATAGGTAACAACAGTGGTTGCATAATAAGGGTTTTTTTTTTTTTTTTTTGAAATTTTAAGATTTTTTTCTCAAATTTTGCAGTTTTTCATTATATAATCTTATTAAACATATTTATTAGTAAGAGTTTCTTCAATTATTGTAAGTCAATTAAAAAAAAAAAAGGGAAAACCGGAGTCTCTTCACTGATATAAAGGAGTTTCAATTCTCCATATTTATTATCTACATACGTTCGTGTTTTTAATATTTTTATTCAAATTTTTTTTTGAAAAAAAATGTACACATATGTGGGACTTTTATTTTATTTTTTTTTTAACTCTAGAAAAAGAGCTTCACTAAAGTAAAGCAAGGTTAAGGACCCTACCATGTGAAATCAATCTGCTTTTATGCTTTAGGCGTAAGATCATAATGGTGTTGATGGTAAGCATGAAGTCAAAACAAGGAATGATAAAAACTGACTTTTTCTCAAGTTTGAATTCAAGTATGGCTTTTAAAAGGTAAAAAACATAAGGCCGATCATAATTTTACTGGCCATAAATAAATAAGGGTTAGTGGAGAAAAAAGAGATATTTTTTTATAAGAAATTATAAAAATATTACTGGATTAAAAATAATATGAAAAATTTAGAATTTAAACTCATCCTTTAAAAATGAGAGTTTAGGTTGCACTAAATTGATCTCTTCAGAAGATGACTTCATTTGAGTTGTCTTGAACTAATCTCCTAAAGAGATGATTTAAAATATGAGCTTATTGCAATTGCATTATTAAACTTATCTTAAAAAACAAATTTAATATCGAGTTTATTATAATTGTATTAATTGTTTATTGAAAAATGATTTGTTTAGTTCATCTTATTTTCATATGATATGTTTGGCTATTTATAAGTAAAAGTATTTGTATTTCACTTCTATTTATTTCTTGATAAATATTTGTTTAAAAATGACAAAAATAGGATATCGAAACATTAGAATATGATAAAACAAATATAGCCAAAAAAAAAAAGAGAGTATGTTTTTTATTTGATTTTTGTAATTTTTTCCCTTATCCCAACTAAATAAATCGTTCTACTATTTTAGCACATATTTTTTGAAACTACGGTTTACAAGGGAATTGGAATCTTCCAGTTTACCATATAGCTATCGAAACTGTTTAAAGAGTTATTATAATGAGATTTTAATGATTTGTTTGGGTCCCCAGTCCACTCACTTTTGATTGATTTTGCGTTTTTCAGATCTGACTGGAATAATGGATAAATAGTTGCTTTTCTCCTGGAATTCTCCTAGCAGTATAAGAAAGTGAACTAGTCATTATTCTTTATTTTTCCCTTTTTTTTTAAAATTTTTTCCATCATACACTGTCGGATTCGAAAATTATCGATATTTCTGAAGTTAGTGTCAGTGTATTTATATGGGGAAAATGATTTCTACTTCATGGTTTGTTGATATCAATGATGAAGCCAATTTTGGACAGTCCATTATAAAGCATATTGAGGCCGATGCTTTCTTTTTGGCTTTCCTTCTTCATTGGAATATGCTTGATAACTATGCTTCTTAATGGAAAGTTGATATATATATATATATATATATTTATTTCATTACTATATGATTCTATGGATTTTATGAGTTTGTAATTTTGTAGGTTCTATTTTAATTAAAATCGATCTAAAGTTATTAAGATATAGAATTTAGTTAAAATTATAAATTTAAATGTAGAATTATATAAGATTATATTTTTATTGATTTTGTATGGTTTTATATAATTTTATTGATTTAATGCGTTATATTATATAATAAAATCACGAGTTTGATAATTATAATCTTACAGTACAAGACTCATTAAGTAAATATTTATTTAAAACATATATAAGAGGCTAATCTATTGGCCAAAGCCATTGTATCCTAATAGCAAAAATCTTGGTCTTCCAATGAAATTGCCAGATTGCTTCCTCCATCCATTTACGCCCTATAAATATAGTTGTGAAAAAAAAAAAAAAAACTCTGTTATTTTGTATTATAAATGGGTACAATTTTCAAAGTAATGTACAACTTCAATATTGACTTGATCTACAAGTACTAGGCAGCTCATTTCCATATATACATATATATCTATATATAAAAATGGTAGTTTTCAATTACCAAATAGACTGCTTATTTCATTATCTTTTATCCATGTCTTGATTGGATTTGTTATGTATCTACTATGTAACATATGCATTTATCACTTTATTTATAAATTATTGATATCCAAAGTCCAATTTTACAAAATTGGCCATATAATACCACAACGATGGAAAAAAAAAAGTCCTTAATAAGGATATGATGATGTGACATCATATTGTATGATTGTGAAAAAATATTAACATAATTTATTTGTACCCTGTACAGTTACAATCCATTTTCTAAAAGAAAAAAAATGTATAGAAACACCCAATTTGCTGAATATCATTATTGCTATTTAACGTGGCAACTTGCTAAGATGGACATCATAAAACTATTTATGCTTCAATAAAAATTTTCATTACTCACTAAAAGTATTTCTTCTATTTATTTACGTAAAAATGGTAAGTTTATCAATACTAAATAGTATTAGAAGAAAAGGCATAGAAAAAAATAATACTAAAAGATAGTAAAAATTTAATAATAAATGACTTTAGAAATAGAGCAAACTGGATTAACATGACAGTAAAAATAGTCATAAATAATTATTTAAATATTATAATTTAAAATTTAATTTTTCTAAAAAAAAAATCAACACAGCAAAATTGACCTATTTATAGATTCAAACCCATGCATGCCCAAAGCACTAATGAGTAATGATAGAAAAACGTTAAATAGTTGAGTCCAACCCTAACAACATTGGAGGCCATATTTCAACTAAAGTAAATACACATCTGCCACTCTGCTCCTCTTCTCTTAAACATCTCTATATTTCTTAGGTAAAACCTAAAACATGGATGTGGGTGTCGGCTGTCGCTGTCGGCTGTGTATTCGTGCGCCGTGCATGTTACGAAGTACCATAAAATTTTATATATATGTATGTATATATTTTTGACAAACCGTTACTAAAAGCCTCGAAGTACTTAAAACAAATAATATTATTAAAAACTATAAAAAAAAAATGAAATTTTAACGACCAATTATCGATTATTAATTTTTCACATAGATCTTTCAATTTTTTGAGATATGTAATGTATATATACAAATATTTTGAAAAATAATAATAATAGTTACCACTGCAAAGCCGGACATGTCAGAGAAGTTGATGATGGATGCCTGGCTATACTACACTGTAGATTTTTGTGGGAACACTGAACCCATTTGGGCAGTTGAAAAACTTTAGACCAATTATTTATATAGAGCCAACAACACTGACACCCGTCCGCTTCCTTATTGGTTTATTACAATTTACAACTACAATAAAACATTTGATGACATTGAAATTAAAACAACAACAACAGCAACATTATTTAACATTACAATTTTTATGAACTAAATAATGTTGGAAGTTAACTATGCAAGTGTAAGTGTTTTTTTTTTTTAATAATTTTTTTTTATTTCTCTCTCTTAGAGTAAACACAAATGTAAGAGTTTTTAATTATTATTTATTGAGATTCAGCTTTATTGCATTTATTTATTCATCTTTGCTTGTTTTCCTTTTCAGCTGCTGCATTATGGTCACTGAAGAGGTAGAATCAGAGTTCTAACTACTTGAAATTTACCATTTCAGAAGAAGTCAAAGAGATGGCCTTCTTTTCCTGGTTTTGTTTCTAGAGAGGTGAAAATCCTTTTCCTTCCTTTCCCTTTTTTTTTTTTTTTTTAAAATAACGTTATTTTTTATCTTATGATGATATGTGTGTGTTTGTCCCGTAAAAAATATTTATTAATTTTTTTTTTTATATTTGGTATAGTTAAATCTTCTCGATTGTTAAATGTTAAGATCATAATCTCAAAATGATGCGAGTGCTAGTAGCAGGTTGTGATAGCTAACAATCACTCACTGTAAACATTTTCCGTGATGGTTAATCACGTACTGCTAATAATCGGTAACTGCAAACTCTTAAGATCACTACGATTATTTTACCGAATGAGTTTTTCGGAATCTATTCTCAAAAATGTTAAGATGGTAATTGAAAGTTGGATTGACAACTAATGCAATTATTATCATTTGTCTTCTTTTAGCAACTCCATTTTTTATGTTTATAATGAACTTTTTATGTCAATTTGTATAATGGGTATGGTATACATCACTCATAGACAAGGAAATGATATGATTTTGTATTATTTTTGGATAGCTATGGATTCTGACATTATTGAGTTAGTGCGATCCATTCCATCGTTATATCAAATGAAAAAGCATACATCTCCTTTAGTGCCACAAAAGGGATAGCTCTCTTTTTCTTTTAAGTGGCTTTTTTTCTCTTGGATTCTTTCATTTTACTTTGGCTTTTTTTAATAGCGATATTTTTCTAGATTGGAAACTTTAATTTAATATCCTTGAGGAAAAAAGGGGTTTGATTTCATATGTAGATATTCCTATTCTATGCTTTGTCAATGTTTTCAAAAAAGTCAAAATCAAAGGAATACTTTTACAAAAGATTTGAACTTTTGAGTGTGTTTCTCTGGTATTGGCAGTTCTTTTGTCACTCAATAAAGCCATATAATTCTTGGAAAATTGTATCAGGAGAATCATTCTAGAGAGTGACATTGGAGAAATGGGAGTTTGTTTTTAGTGGTAAACTTTTTGTTGCTCTTGGTACTATTGCTCTATTTGTGAAATGGATAATTTGTCATGTATGAGAAAGAGCAATATAAAATTTTAGGAACTCGAGCTCTGTGTGGTTGTGAGAATTGTCTGTATAATTATGCTGTTACACTAGTTGATCTGGTTTGCAATCTTGCGCGTGTTCTTCTTCCTTGTGATCTCTTCTCTTTATGTTTAAATCCATATTAGATCCTTAAAAAATTGGTGTTATTCCGTGTTTCAATGCTTCATACAGTTGCTTCACTAGTGATTCTTGCATTATACTGATTAGTGTTTGTTCCTTAATGAAGGTCTTTGTCCTCTGAATCCGGCTAGCTGGGAGGAAGTGTTTGGTTCAAACTGTTCTTCATGAAGCATCAGGCTGCAATCACAGCACTCTTACTAGTTTTACCTCTTTTTGCTCCTCTCATAGTGGCTGATCTAAATTCTGATAGACAAGCACTTCTAGAGTTTGCTAATGCTGTCCCTCATGCCCGGAAACTGAATTGGAATGCTTCTGCCCCAGTTTGCAGCTCTTGGGTTGGCATTACCTGCAACTCAAATGGAAGCCGGGTTATTGCTATCCGCCTTCCCGGTGTTGGGCTTTTCGGTCCCATTCCTGCAAACACACTTAACAAGCTAGATGCCCTGAAGGTATTGAGCCTCCGGTCGAATTATCTCAATGGAAGTCTTCCTTCTGATGTATCTTCCATTCCTTCCCTACAGTACCTCTTCCTCCAGCATAATAGCTTTTCGGGTGCACTTCCACAGTCTCTATCCTCACAGCTCACAGTGGCGGATTTTTCCTTTAACTCCTTCATAGGAACCATTCCACCAACATTTCAGAAGCTTGCTTGGCTTACTGGGTTGAACTTACAAAACAATTCTCTTTCGGGGGATATTCCGGATCTTAACAACCCTAGGCTTAAACTTTTGAACCTTAGTTATAACAATTTTAATGGCTCCATACCAAGTTCACTCCAAAAATTCCCTAAGACTTCATTTCTTGGAAATACACAATTGTGCGGTCAGCCTCTTAGTCAATGCTTGACATCTTCCTCCTCTCCTGCTCCTTCCCCAACATACTTGCAACAGCCAACAACGGTTCCTCAGAATCAAAGAGTTAGCCCACAAAAAAAAGTCAAATCGGGTACTATTATTGCTTTAGTAATTGGAGGCACTATGATTTGCTTTCTCCTTCTCGTGGCCTTCTTGGTGTGTTTCTGTAAGAAAAGTGATGGCAGTGGTGCAGCGAAAAAGACAGCTGCAACTGGTGCAAACGCAAAGGACTTTGGAAGTGGTGTGCAAGAAGCTGAGAAGAACAAGCTACATTTCTTTAACGGATGCACTTACAATTTTGATCTTGAAGACTTACTGAGAGCATCGGCTGAAGTTCTTGGTAAGGGGAGTTATGGAACAGCATATAAAGCTATCCTAGAGGATGGTACAACACTAGTAGTAAAGAGGTTGAGGGAAGTTGTGGCTGGAAAGAAAGAGTTTGAGCAGCAAATGGAGGTAGTGGGAAAGGTTGGATGCCACCCGAACATTGTGCCACTTCGTGCTTATTACTATTCCAAGGATGAAAAGCTTCTAGTTTATGACTACATGTCTCAAGGAAGCTTGTTTGCTTGTTTGCACGGTACGGTGTTCCTTCCTTAACAAACGATCACCAATTTAGATAAATTCTTCCATTGAATTTAAGAGCATATGGAATGATGTAAGCCTTGAGTTGTTACATTGAATGCTTATCAGGAAAATGCTGAGTGGAGCCTTGTTAGACTTATTGAATTGCTACATTTGCTATAGTATTCTTTTTGTTCATTGGCCTCACTTTTTCCTTTTCAATGTAAAAATATTAGGAGATAAAAATTCAGGGAGGAATCCTTTGGACTGGGATGCTAGACTGAAGATTTCCCTTGGAACAGCTAGGGGAATTGCTCACATCCATTCGGAGATGGGAGCCAAATGCGTTCATGGCAACATCAAGTCATTAAATGTCTTTCTCACCCAAGATCATGATGGTTGCATCTCGGATGTTGGATTGGCTCCACTAATGAGTTTTTCTGCTACCATGTCCCGGACCATTGGATATCATGCTCCAGAAGTATATGAAACGAGGAAAGTTAGTCAAAAGTCGGATGTCTACAGCTTTGGAGTTCTCCTTCTCGAAATGCTAACAGGAAAGTCACCCCTCCACCACCCGGGTCATGAAGATGTTGTCGATCTTCCAAGATGGGTTCGGTCAGTTGTTCGTGAGGAGTGGACAGCTGAGGTGTTTGATGTAGAGCTATTGAAGTATCAAAACGTGGAAGAGGAGATGGTGCAAATGTTGCAGATTGCTCTGGCATGTGTTGCAAAGGTGCCAGACATGCGCCCGAAGATGGATGACGTTGTTAGAATGATAGAAGATGTTCGACAATGCGAGACAAAGGACCGTCCTTCCTCCGGAGCCGAGTCAAATGTCCAAACCCCTTGATAGGTCTTAGTACTAGAGAAACTGAAAGTTGTGTTTCAGTTGATATAATTGATCTCAAAGCATGGCTAAGATTCTGATCTTATGCTTTGTTTAGGAGTTTGTTTGTCCATGGAATTTGGATTTACATTCTTGTGTAATTCAACTCTACTATTAGATTTGCTGCACGTTCTAATTTCGTAAATTCCTAGATGGCAACTTTTCCATATGGGTGATCGTTTGCACTGAGTGTGCCTGCTAGAAACCACCACATAAGGGAGGGTTCAATCCATTCAAAATTTGCGTCAACCTTATCTAACAATATTCATCATACTTCTAAATTCAGTTTCTCCGATTTATACGTATTAGTTAATATATATAGAAAGATAACAAAGCTTAAGTTTTTGGACCGGATCATTGTGAATCTAAAATTTGTCACATCAGATAACCTGAGTTTTTCTTCATATGATGGTTGTATTCATATGCTTTTCACAAAGACATTGTGGAGATATTCTATGCTTAAATACTTATATATATCCAAATCTATAATCAAGATTATTTTGCATAACAAACAACTAATAATTTAGTCTCAATATTGTCACTTCCACTCTTATTTGAATTGGCATATAGTAATGTACTGCTACAGAAAACATGTCACACTATTTTTGCACATGCACATGACTGCGGGGATGTAGTCTCACACAAATTAGGCCAGCTGATTAAAGGCTATCCCGAGGACCAGAGCAATGGACAGAAACGAGGTGGTTTTGCTCCGGAATGCGTCGCTCTTTTGAATATGAATGGTCCCATCAAAACCTGAAAGGAAGGAGGAAATAGCGTCAGATATACCTAGGTGATTTGGCATTTATTTTGTCATGAGATTGCAGCTGCAAGAAGGCAGTACCTTTAGCACATCCATTAGCAATGGTGTTATTTATATCTTGTACAGTTGCGTTGTTCCTGAACTTGTAATCAGGCTTCACATAATTGACACATTTTAACACATACCTCGTGTGATCTGCACAACCTCCGCCACAAACTCCTGGGTGTCAGGAGCACTTACATTCAACCATCCATACTCAGTCAACGTGTGATTTGTTGTGCAGAATTCTGAGGACTATCATATGAACAATCTAAGTCATTGAATGTAACAACATATGTAGAACAAGTACACTGATAATTGAGAACTGCTGCATTTCAAGGAAATAATTGGCAAAACAGTGTTAGCTTTTCAGAAAGGATCAAAGACAGAGGGGTTCACGGATGATTACATTTTTAAGACAGTAATAAGCACTTAACCACCCATCAAAGGGACTTAAATTCGCATTACTGGTTGGATCCTTCGTGTTTTCCTTATCTGCAAAAATGGACAGGAAAGTATACAAGAATTAGAAGAAGAATGATAGATACGTCTTTACTTCTCAGTTTTCCTCTTAAAATCCTGATTATTTTGAGTATGCAGTCCTTTGGGACTTAGCTTAACCCATATATAAGATAATACTTCATGAGATAAGAAAAGTCTTAATCTTTTGGCCAACTATATCTTGTCGTATAAGGGACGAGGAAAAGAGACCCAAATTGGTTACAATCCAGTGAAAAAACAGCATTCATGCGATATAAGCTACAGGGCCATGGAAGTTTAACATTGCTATTTATGCATGTGCATGTCTATATATTCAAAGGAGAGACATAGAAAGAGACCTCCCTGGGCTCCAGAAAGCAATAGATATATCACCGTGAAGCCACAAATGAGCAAAAGTCTCCTTGCAGAACATTCAGAGGTCTCCATTTTAAACCGGTGACTTTACAATAATTTTGTGTATGAAACTGGGCTTTAACTTAACTCAATTTGAATTTTCAATATTCTTAAGATTTCTTAAATAGAGCAAGGCAAAAGAGATGAGAAGAATGGCATCTGTTGAAGCTCATTTCCTCTTGCCTTAGTGCTATGAGAATATCCTGAGAACAAAGACATTGTTGTCTCAGACAGGAACAATGAATTCCATGCGGATAATCCTAAAATAAACAAATGATATTTCCATGCATTGCTACTCCTGAAAATACCCAAAACTAGGAATAACATAAGGCGAATTTCTGATTTGGCAGTTTTCATGCATTTATTCAACATATTAGGCTGTCCTTGTGCTGTGTTTTTGGATTTAGACTAAAGACTGGTACCTGGTGAGAATACCAAGACAAGGATATCCAATGCTTAGCAATTAAGCAGAAAAGTTAAGCACTGCTCTTGATGCTAACTTATGCTCTAGATATTGACGCACTTTTCTTCATTCGTTGCTAACGATGTGAATGTCTTGTTCAGCATAGTAACTTAGGATAAGAGACCTACCTTATCTGAAGCTGCTTAAGTTTTGAGATCTTCAAAATGTATCATATATCGAACAGCTATCGATGATTTAATCTGCTACACTTATCTTGTTTATCGGAGTCATTCAGATATGGCTGATGGTACTGAGGCCGTCTTTTCAGAGCTTGACAATGCCAAAACTCAACTTTATCATTTTGAGGCCATTGTCATTGCCGGAATGGGATTCTTCATGGATGCTTATGATCTTTTCTGCATTACTGCTGTTACAAAGCTCATTGGACGGTTATACTATTATGATCCCACTGATTTAAAGCATAGGCCAGGTACACTTCCAACTCATATCAATAATGCCATAATTGGTGTTGCTTTATGTCGAACCTTGGCAGGGCAGCTCTTCTTTGGATGGCTTGACGGCAAACTTGGCAGGAAAAAGGTTTATGGGCTCACTTTAGTCACCATGGTTGGTTATGCCTTGGCATCCGGCCTTTCTTTTGGTTCTAGTGCTAAAAGTGTTGTTGCAAGTCTTTGCTTTTTCCGGTTTTGGCTCGGGTTTGGCATTGGAGGGGACTACCCTCTATCTGCTGTAATCATGTCTGAGTATGCAAGTCAGAAAACCGGAGGAGGGTTCATTGCAGCTGTATTTGCAATGCAAGGAGTGGGACTCATGTTTGCCGGAGGTGTAGCCATGATAGTGTCAAGAATATTCTTGGCAGACTACGATGCTCCTAAATTTTTTGAGGATCATGTGCTATCTGTTCAGCCACAGGGAGACTATGTTTGGTGGATCGTCCTCATGTTTGGTGCAATCCCTGTTGCTTTGACATTTTACTGGAGGATGAAAATGCCCGAAACTGCTAGATACACAGCCTTGGTTCAGGGTGACCACCAAAAGGCTGCAGCTGATATGGCCAAAGTCATTGACAGGGAGATACACATCAAAGACACAGCTCAAAAACCCGATAGCTCTCAACCTTCATACGGTTTATTCTCTACTGAATTTATGCAAAGGCACGGGCTGCATCTTCTTGGGACAGCTAGCACATGGTTCTTGTTGGATGTTGCCTTCTATAGCCTCCAACTTGCCCAGAAAAACGTCTACCCTGTGACAACGCTGTTAAAAAAGGCTTCAAGGATGAACGCAATAGAAGAGGTGCACCAAATCTCTAAATCCATGTTTTTAATGGCACTTGCAGCACAAGTCCCTGGCTACTGGTTCACAGTCTTTCTCGTGGATAAAATAGGCCGGTTCTTCATTCAGCTTGGAGGTTTCCTAATGATGTCAATCTTCATGGCAGTTCTAGGAATTCGATACACCGAGCTCACGGGGACAAAAGCAGATGCAACACAATGTACTTCAGAGCCAGAATATGATTTCTGTTGAGGGAAAAAGAAGTTGTTCACTGTTTTATATGCCCTCACTCTTTTCTTTGCTAACTTTGGTCCCAATAGCACAACATTCATTGTTCCTGCTGAGGTTTTCCCTGCCAGGTTCCGTTCGACATGCCATGGTATCTCAGCAGCAGCAGGGAAGGCAGGGGCAATATTTGGAGCTTTCTGGGTGCAATCCTGCACCCAAAATGATTACATAAGGAAAGCTGTAGTCTCACTGGCGGTGGTGAATATGCTTGGTTTCTTCTTTACATTCCTGATCCCGGAAACAAAGGGTAAGTCCCTGAGGAAATTTCTGAAGAGATCCTGAACAGGCTGCTGCAGGGACTAATGGAAATGGTAAAGCAGATGTTGCTCCTGAAACTGAAATGACTTAAGAATGAATAAAGAGCTGTTGATTTCTAGTTCTTCCTATTATGAGAGGGTGTTTAATAATGTAATTAATTCTTCAAACTATGTATTCATGGTTTGAGAATGAATAAATCTTCATTCATGAGTAATGCAAACCATGAACTAGAAGAATTATTGAGAGTCTGATTGGATTTTTTTTTATTTTATTTTATATTTTCCGTATCCTATCTGAATGTGTTTTATATTTGATCTAGTTTGAAAACTATCTTATTATCTCGTATTATCTATAATTTTATATGTTTCCAATTACTAGGAATGCTAGGATTTTTGGTTGGATAATCTACTCTGATGAAATATTGGAACCTCATAACTAATGTATGGTCTATCTAATTATGAGCTTTTTTATTTTTTATTTTTTTTTTGCTATCTACTATTGCAACAGATGGGAAAGGAAGAATTGAATGAGTCTATCTGACTAGGAAATCCATGTTTCTATTACTAGGTTGTAAATACCTTAGCTAATTATATAGTTTAATCTAAGAAAACAAAACTAGAAGAATCCATGGGTGGCATTGTTTCGAGTAGTATGTTAGATATTTTCGTAACTAGTGTCTTGATGGGATGAATTACTTTTACTTTGTTGTAATAGTATTAATTCATTTAGTTTCACTTATATGGAATAGCTACTACAACGTTCAATTATATCTTAGATGCTTGATTACAATTTCGTAAGAAATTATTATTGAAAATTTATTTATAACTTAAAACAGTGGACCGTTTACTCAATCATCTAACTATTAAAATAAATATAATAATTGAAATATTAACTATTTTAGTAATTCGATCATGGTTGGGTATAGTATGAGCTGTTGGATAGTGACCGTCGGTCCCATCAAAATTAACAGGACTATAAAATTTCCCCAACTCAATATTGTTGATTTTTTCAAATCATCTTTATTAAAAAAAATTAATAAATAACAATCCTATTACATCTTCATTCTTTAGTAATAACACTTATTCCACTGGACATTCCATTTATATTTATATATGTGTTGATATATCATTTATGATCCACTTAAATTTACTCCAATAATGTGCATATAAAATGAACATTCAAATTTAAAGGCATAAAAAATAAAACTATCAAATGATGTCTTATTTATTTATTTATTTTTTTTTTGTAAGGCTTGGTTCTATCTTTTCTTTAAAATTTTTGTATATTTCTTATCCTAAAGGTCCTGATAATTTAAGAAAAATTTATTAGCTATTGGTTTTTTGTAATAACGTCCTACTAAATCACAATAAAAAAAATTACGGAAAATATTTAAAAACTTTCTAATAATAAAAAAAAGAGTCCAATAGTGGCCTAATATACAAGGTAAGATTATGATATTATCTCCGCGTGCGATCCTAACTTCCTAAGGTGACTAATCATGTCCAAAACACGGCACACTCTAAATGGTGTTTCCTTTAAATTTGGGCTTTTGGGTGAGCCTTGGTCCAATCCGGAGTTTGATCTTATTACCGTATTTTTAACTATTTGATATATTTGGCAACCTTAATTTCCCATAAAAATTTAATTTGATATTCAAACTTTAAAGCAATTAATTTACTCAATTGAAACTTTTACGATTATTTTTAATACATTACTTAATGCTGTTCTGTTTGCTAATGTGTATGAGTGAAATAGCCATACTTTTAATATATATTAATGCATGTTAAATTTGATAATTATATATGTGTATGTGTTTGAGTGGATTAGTGTGTTTGTAATGTTGGGTGTGTTATAACGAATGTGATTAGATAATATGCTATGGTAAATATATCTAGGTTGATAGTTTATTCATGTTAGAAATTATCGTATTAGTGTTAATTGTTATTGTAATAAATTATATGTGTTAGATTTAAACTTGTTTTAGGCCTAAATTTGATACTAAACTTTGCAATATTTTTTTTTAACCCCTCTTAAGCCCAAACTTAAGTTTAAATCAAAGCCCAAATAAGGCCCAAGCCTTCTCCAAATCTGCCTCCTCAAAAGTCAATAACATTGAGATAGACATCAAAGTCTAATTGAACCATTAGACCATCCAAAACAGAACAAATAAAAAGAAAATTCGTAACTCAAGAAGGCTAAAATTTTTCAAGATCCAAATCAAGTTTTCTTGGACCCAACATACCAAAAATCCTTCCCCAAGCCTTATATATACATTGAGGTAAGTTTATTTGATGTTTGAGATGCTTTATTTTTCTCCTAATCCATGAAATTTGCATGTGTGGTGTAATATAAGTAGTTGGTATGCTAAATTTTTGTTGAGATGTTGTAGAGTTGTTAGGAAAGGTTTAGAATGCTTGAGTTGTTGTAGATAGGTTATAGTAGCCTCTCATGTGTTTTGGAATTGAAGTGTTGAAATATGATAAGCATTAGAGTTGTTTGGAGTGTGCTAAAGTTGGTGAAAGTTCATGAAGAAGAGTTTGATTCTTATAGAGTAGTTGGAGTTGTTTGATGTTATTGAATGAGTATAGAAGTGTTGTTTAGACTTGATATGAGTAGCATATAGCTTTTATTAAGTTTTGATTGAAGTAGAATGTGTAAAAGTTTAATAAAATGAAGCTTGGAAAACAAGGAAATTCGCAACTCAGGCAAAAACCATGAATCACGGGCGTGATTCATGCCTTGGTAGGCTTGGGTTGGACAAAAACCATGAATCACGGGCGTGATTCAAGCCTTGGTAGGCTCGGGTTGGACAAAAACCATGAATCACGGGCGTGATTCAAGCCTGGGTAGCCTCGGGTTGGACCAAATTCATGAATCACGGTCGTGATTCATGCCTGGGTAGCCTCGGGTTGGTAAAAAACATTGAAACACAAGAATCACGGCCGTGACTCGTATTTTCTCTGACACAATACTATTTTGTATTTTAATCATAACTTTTTCATCTGAACCTCCGATTGAGGTGATTCAAATTGCGTTGGAAAGCTTAAAAGAGATCTACAACTTTCATGTTTTAATTTTTCACAAATTTTAAGCGTAACATGCTTAAATTTTAGTTCTTTTCAACTGATACACTTTTCAAACAAAGTTTAAAACTTATTATTGGTTGTTAAAAGTTCTCTTAAGCTTGATAAATGATCATTTAAGTATTTGTTAAGTATTGTATGATAATATATGATATCTAAATCTATGTGATGATGTTGTAGTGATTTATTTGAATTTCTTTGGATGATTATACTTGAGATTTGATGAATATATATATACTTGAACTAAGTATGAGTTTGTAATTACTTCTTTTTACAGTGAGAAATCCCCTTTCGGTTATTCCCATTGATTCTCGAGCTAGTACAGGTACGCAGTAACGTGTTTGTTCTTTGCTTAGGATAGGCATATCTTTAATAAATTTTAATATAGAAAAACTTGAACCTTGTTTGAATTGGATGTCTCTTACGCTATTTAAATCCGTATCTGGCCTAGATGGCAGATCGGTATCCAGTTCGGGGAGTAGCACCTTGCTCAGAATGGGGGCACGGTAGGTTAGGCGCTTAGGCCACCCCTGTCTTTTGATAAGACTTTCCTAAGTGGTACGGCGGGTAACTGATGGGGAAAACGGTATCGACGTAACGTTTGCTTAAGCTTAGAATGAAATAATATGATTTAGTTCAAATGTTTATGGGAACAGTTGGACTAAGTGATGTTATGGACTAAGATAAGTGAAGTTGTGTAACGGCTGTTAACCTTGGATGAAGTTATTTTTCTCTTTTATGGATATATCATCTAGGAGATATAAGTGTCCAAACTGCTTATATCAACCCCCTGAGCGTCGTGATCGTTACTCAGGACCCCAAATATCCTTATTGTTTGGAGTTTGAATACTCCGGTGATATTTGACTAATTAAAGATTATCTAATAAATGAATGATTGCCACATTGCATTATAGTTTAAGATCGTGTGAGTCATTACGCATTTGCTTTTGTTGCTTGTATACTGGGCCTCTGGCTCATATTTTATCCTTTTCAGGTATGTATGACGAATTCTATACAATATGGGATATGGATCAGATTTTGAGGAGTTCTTAGATGATTGGAGGGAGTAGAGACGACTTTGACGTTGATGGAACCCTTATGTAATAGAATAGCTATATGTACATATATGCCTTGAAAACTTATGTATTAGTTAATAGGATTTTTGTTATCTTGTGATATATTTGTAAATGGCTTGTTTACGAGCCTTGTAATGTATGTATGTATGTATGTATGTATGTGTATGTATGGTTGTATTATGTACTATTAGTAATAAAGTTTATTCTTATAAGACATTTAGGCAAATAACTATACAAATTGATCCTGGATTACAATCTTGCATATAATACTGCAGATTATACGTGGTTGGGGAACTGGGTTTGCCTATTTTAAAAATAAGGGTAAATCCGGGACCTTACA
The DNA here is from genome assembly GCA_024138025.1 of Combretum micranthum. Classification (NCBI taxonomy): domain Eukaryota; kingdom Viridiplantae; phylum Streptophyta; class Magnoliopsida; order Myrtales; family Combretaceae; genus Combretum; species Combretum micranthum. The sequence continues at coordinate 385,208 of JAMXBD010000384.1, forward strand.
ATGAGATAGTTTATTGGTGTTGAATGATGTCAGCAAAGATAGTGAAAATTAAATGATAAATTATCTTTATTACCTCAAAAATAGAGCAAATGGTGGTATTGGGAAAGTAATATGTATTGGAAAAGTAATAAAAATAGCTATAAAAGTTCATGAATCCAATTGTGAAATTGACATTTAGGATTAGTTATTTAATGATTGGATTGTCGAATTTTTGTCTATATTATTTTTGTATTTGATTTGGATTTATAACTTATTTGTATATATATATATATTGTATCTGTTTGGTTTATTAATAAGTAAAACCGTTAGTTTTTCATCAGTATTGATTTCTTGATAACCATATGTTTGAAAATAATAAAAATATGATGTAAAATGATCCAAATATGATGAAACAAAGAAACCCGATGGTCTATTTTCATCGGTATATGTATCATATCAGTATCTAGTTTAGTTTATTGGTTTATGAATAAAAATATTCATTTTTCATTAGTATTTGTTTTTTACTAATGGTTTATTTAAAAACGATAAAAAGATAAAGTAAAAAATATATATATGACGAAACAAACAATTATTCTAATTTCAAAATTTTAATCGAAAATCAATAATCTGATTTCAAATCCATTAGATTTTCTAGTAAAATGTAGTTCATTTGCTTTTTAAGCTATTCCATGTAAATTCTCTAAGCTTAAAGTGAATATGTCTACCAACGATTGCTAAACTATCCAAGTCAATGTAACTGGCTACTGATCATCATATCATTAGCTTCCATATAAATCGAAATTTTCATTTCGATATCCTAAATTAATTGGATGCACAATGTATTATCATGCTGTCAGTCAATTGACTAGGCTTTTTTATAGAGTAAATCCTTGGATATTGGGTCCTGAAAAAAAATTCGTAACTTCTCATTTCATAAATCATAACAATAGCATTTTGTAAAATAATTATTCTATTAATTAGACAAGGTTTACAAGAAAAAAATAACTATTTTATTCTACTCTTTTATTTTTTGGCCATCCTATTTTATTCTATTCTTATAAAGTCAATTATTGAGAGAAAACTCGAATAAGGATATACTATGAAGAAAGCTCATTTAAGACATCATTAAATGCCATCACAATTTGACTGTTTTTCACAACCACACAATTTGACTGTTTAACCACCCCATAAATACTCAAAAGCTGATCTTGGCCCGTGGCAACTTTTAGAGGAAGAGAAATTTGTAGAATTGAGTATAAAAGAGAGGGGGGTGGGTGGGGTTGAGGAAGCAGTGGAAAAAGAAAAAAAAAATTAAAGGAAAAAAATGTTTAGAAATGTATGAAAGAAAACAAAGGAAATGAAAAGAGAGGTTTCATTTTCATATGTTTGGTTAGCTTTTTAAAAAGGAAAATAAAGAAATATAAAGGTGCAGTTTGATCGATAAAAATTGTTTTCCATTGTAAATATTTTAAAAATGGTATATTTTAGGTTTTTTGGTTGTGTATTGTAAAAATATGTTGAAAATAGTGCTAAATTTTATTTTATTTTTTTTGTTGTAAAATATAGTATAGTATGTAAATAAAGTACATATATTATATTTTCGCCAAAAAAAAAAGTACCATATATTATATAGAGTATTTTGGAAAACGACTTTTTCTTTTAAAAGATGTAATAGTTTTCTAAACAATGTTAAGATTTTCCATATAAAAGAAAATATTTTCCTTGTTTTCAACTTTACGGACAAATAAAAATAGGGAAAATGTTTCCTGAAAATATTTTTCCCAAAATGAATGGGGCCAAAGTTCGCGTTTTACAGAAGCCCTCTTATTTTTGTTGATAAAAATGTTTAGAAGGGGTAATCCTACACCTATCTTCAATCTCCACCATTTCTATCCAAAACCAGAAAGAAAAGAAATGAAGCTTAAAGTAAAAATCTTTTTTCTAATTTCCTTCCATTTTTACTCTTACAAAACAGACTGTTCTTTCCATTTCCATTTATATATTTCTATTTTCATGGATTTCCACCACTCCAAACACACTGAAAAAATAAATAAACGAAAAAATATAAGATAAGTGTATAGTACTATTGAATAAGGTTCTAGAAAAAAGAAAGAAAAAGCAACTTTTCATCAAAGGTTGTGGGTTAGATGTTTTAAAAAATTCTTTATTTGTCACATATACATCAAAATCCTAATTTCCTCCCCTTCGAGTGATCAAGTAAAGTAAGTTGTGGACTTCGGACTGAATGTCTATAATATAATACTATTAATCGGATTCCCACATCCACCATTGCTACCAACTAAAGTGGCTTCCTCTCTAAAATTGCTCATGTAATTTATTACACCCACCTTGGATTACTATAATATATATTGAAAGCATTTAGATCCCATTCAACAAAGAATGGGAATTTTCAACCTTGTTAGGCTATTTTAAAATCTTAAATATTATAATAAAGTTTGATTTGACCTTGCATGCTCTTGGATGATACACTGCCTCTTTCCCACCAAATGAAATAAAAGTCATATAATTTGACTTTCGGATCACTTGATTCAATTACAATCAAATTAAAGTTTGCTTTGAATCTAAACTATTATAAATTTTAGTTATATTCGAAGTTTATAATATTTCTTTGAACGACTTTTTTTGCAGATCTAATAATCTAACCCGAATTGAGTTTATAGTAAATCAACCACAAATGAAATTAAAAAATTAATGTTATTATAGTTAAAAAAAACTTTATAACAAAATAAATATCAAACGAGTTGAGTTCAAATTTATTGATTAGCACCTTGTTGCAATGAATGAACGAAGAGAATAGGCTTTAAATCCCATGTTAATTTTTCAGCTGCTCATCAGATTCAGCGGTCTCGGTCTCAGTCTCACCGAGCTATCTTTATCTAATAGAGAAAACAGTATCTGGCCTACCGACAACAACTTCATTAAATGACATAGACCTCCACATTTAATTTGGCTGAATCTTTTCAAATATTATCATTACTATTTTTCTAATTTTAGGACAAGTAGATCATTTTTAAATGATATCTTGTTCAGGAATGCTTCTTCCATTGAAATTGCTTTATATATTATGGATAGATTAAGTGTTATAATCCAGATTTTTATAAGTATCTTAACTTATGATAAAAGGGTTAATGTGATAAATAATATTTGATTTTTAAAAAAAAATATATAATTAGGTAATTCAATTTTAAAATTGATGAATTTAGTATATATAAAAAACTATTTATATATCCCAATAATATTTCAGTCAAATAAGTTAACACCATCATTTTACAAGCTTTTTAAATAAATATGACAGAGGTATTTATCAGCATGTATGAAATTTTTTTTTTAAATACTAAATCGATTGATTTTAAAATTTTGATACTAAATCAATGAGTTTTAAAGTTCAAAATTTCATCCAAATTCAAGTATTATTTATCATATTTACCCTAATAAAAATGGCATTTTTGCCATGCGCCAATATGGCATTTGCTACACCAACTCTTGAATTATTAAAATGGATAAGACTTAAATTTACTGATTAGACAACCACACACAAAACCAAAATAATAATAAAAAAGACTCTTTTCTATTAAATTTTCATTTTTTATATTTGCGTTATGCTTCTTTTCGATTATTTTCGGACTACGTAAGCTAAGTATTTGCACCTTTTCACATTATATTTATATATGCGCACACACGGCCTACGCAGTACCGACGTAGTAGTCAGTAGTCCCAATGCAACCATACTTTACGTTTCACGTCAGTGTTAATCCGTGAATTACTACAGTTGGAGATTCTGGTTCTATTTGACTAGCTTTTCTTGAGTAAATACAGATATATTTTTTAATTTTTTTAAATAAATATTTATTTAAAAATAGATATAGATAAAAAAGTTAATAGTTCTCATGAAAAGATTAAATAGAAATAAAATATAAATTAAAATTGAATATGTTTACACATATCATATAGATACAGATGAAAAACAGACTATCCAAACTTGTCTAATGCCATGCATAGTTTTTGTCTTTTGTTTTTTTTGTTACTTTTTCACAGGGTCATTTGGTGTAGTATTGCTAATTAGCACGATAAAGCATACCATTTCAACCATTACACAATCTATTTAATTGTCTCAATGACTAATTATTGTAGTGTTTTTATTTTAATGCAACCCAAAAGGTTTAATTTTTTTTTTATTATTTTTACTTTCTTCTAAGCTATTTGGAGAGAAACCGAGTCCGATACATCTTATAAGAAGAGTAAGGTTCATACATCAAGTTATAACATAATATGTAAATCAAAAGGTGGAATGATTTAATATTTTTAAACAAACACCATATACTTGAAGCTTCAATATATAAATTTAAATAATTTTTTTTTGTGAGATATCAATTATGTTAAAATTTGAATTATTATTGGGTATGTGGATCCTCTATAGGTAATTTCATTTTTGTTTCTTCTTCTTTCCCTCCTTATTTGGGATACTCAACTCGTCAACCGTACCATATCGGGTGACATTTTTCCCAAACCCACCCAAACCTTGTGGGGAAATAGCCTCTCAAGGGCAAGACATATTTGATTAATAAAATATATAAAATCGTCCGCCTTCATATGGAAAAATAGATGCATGCAAAAAAAAAATTTCAAACATTTTGACGTGTGTTTTAAAAAACATAATTTCTTTAACAATTTACAGCTTGAAAAAGAAAAAAGATGATTCAAAGTGTGATATGATTATCTAAAAGGTTGGATATCCATTCTTCATCTGCGCATGGGTAACTTTCTTCTTCTTCTTTTTTTTTTGGCGAAAATAGGGTTTTACTTTTCAGGCCTTTCTTTTTTAAAGGGAATCTATAAAAGGGTTGTAATTAAATTCTTTCATAAGTGACAGTAATTTGGGGGAAAAAAAAGTAACGATAAGAAAACTGGTAAGTACAACTAAAATTCCTAAACAATTGAGCACCTGTTCATTTATTTCTGAATCATTTCAATATTTGTTTTCATAATTTGATCATTAATAGGGTTTAATTATCATATGTGATCTCTATAAGAAGCTTAGTAAAACCTTTTACTCCACTTAATATAGTAAGACTTGTAATAGAATTTCTAATCATTTGAAAAGGAATACTATGTAACTTATTATATTGTTTGCTTAGTCTAAAAACACATTAAGGCATAGACTAGTAACTTTATATATTCCCAATTTTTTCTTTTTAAACTCTTTTTAAAAACCTAGCAACTGCAATTTGTTCAACCTTTGGCTACCATCTCAACAAAAATTGAACATCAAATCCTTTACTTTGGTAATGTGTGTAGTCTGGTCAAGATGTGAGACATAGCGTTGCAAGCCATCATGAATTTTCGTGTTATAGTGGTGTGTGTGGTTAGATCAAGAACATGAGCCATGATGGTTTTTAAACCCTAATGGTACATGTAGTCTAATTACATGAGTGAGTTATGGTAGTTTGAGCCATGTAGGATTTGTAGTCTAGTAGTACCTATGCTTTTGATCAAGTGAGTAACCCATGAATGATTCATGGTTTCAAGATGCATATGATCTAGTCAACCGTGTGAGCTATGGTCATTCGAGCTTTGGTGGACTCATGGTTTAGTGGTGTGTTTGGTAAGTCAAGCATTGGTGAATTGTGTTTAAAAAGTCATGGTGGTATGGTGTCAATATGGGTGTAATGTAGGTTTATTATATGCGTAGGTGGGCATGGTGGGGTGAAGAAGAAGAAGAAGATAGGTTAAAAAAGATGAAGGATGAATGGGAAGAGGGCTATTCATCAAGTTAGGTCCTCTTTTTAATGGTTATTCAATGTTTCATGGAACTTTTTAACTTGTTAAATAGCTATTCATATCAAGTAAGCGGTGCAAATGGTCATAGTTTATAGAATAGGGAGGAAGAGGAATTACAATCCCATTTCCTCTTTTATTAGTGAACTGAATGGATTCTTATAATTAGACATGAGCAAGTAATCCTATTGTATAGGTTATCCACTTATACACAGTTCAATTAGGTAGTGTTGGTGAGTATTAAAAGTTACGGTGGTTTTCACACTACGTACTCAGCCTAGAATCTATACCAAATTATACCCTCAGCTTGACTTGACTTGTTTGCAACATTAAATATTACTATTATTTTCTAGCTATAGATGTTATCTATTTATTGTTAAAAAGAGCCCAAATCCATATATCAAAAACTCTAAATTGCTGCTTGGTTACCTAAAGTGCCTCTCACAATATCACTTTCTTTCTTGTCTTCATCCTTTATCCCTTTTCTTGTCAATTTTGTAATCATAATCTAGTCTACTATAACTTTCCAATTGTAGCAGCGTATCATCATTTGTAGGATGTTGTTCTATGGTGTTTTATAATGTAACTATGTTCTTTGGTTGTATGTTCTATCTTTTAAGTTATATAAAAGTGTTTGTTATCTTAAATGCTAATGAATATTGAAACGTTGAGTTTTTAATTATTGGAGTTCATTACCAAGTTCCATATTTTCATTTGACATTAGATAAATAGGCTCTATAAGCATTCATTACAAGTTTCAACTTTTGTGTATATATTATTTTTTCTAACACCATATAAATAAGTTTTGCATGTAAAAGAACTTTTGTATTAGACAATAGACTTTTTAACTTATTTCCACTAGTGGTTTACTAAAGTGAATATATAAAATAAGGTAGTCTTTTGTGTTACATAAATTGTAAATGGTCTTTCTTCCTTTACAAGTTATTATTTTAATTACATCAACTTTTTTTTTTTTAATCATTACACATTTACTTTCTTTTTTTTTTTTTAAGTTCCTTAAAATATATATTTATTTAACTTTTATATTTTTATTTACCATGAACCTATATATGCAAGACCCAAAGCCCAACATATAAATATGGAATCAATTCTTGCGTGTATGGCCCATCTATCATGGGGTTAAAGTCACATTCAATATTGGATTTTTGTCCATTTTTTACTTAACCACTTACACTTTTAAATTGTCAATTTCGATACCATTAAATCATATACTCTACCTAGTCAACTCAGTGTTGGTCGACTCAGTTAGTTTTTTCTTTTTCTTTTTTAGTTGTTCAATTGTTGTTATAATTTTTTTTTTTTATAATTTCACTTAAGATGATTGATATTCTAATAAATTCTGAACTACACCTATGTTAACTCCATGAGTCCATGTTACAAGATGTTTTTTTAACTACTTATACAAAGTGGAATGTCTTCAATAAACAAATGTTCATGATATATGATAATTTGAAATTAGTTAAAAAAAATTGGGAACTAGGATGACTTAAAATGAAATCAACACATATAATGTTGCTAACCCTTAAAAAGATAAATCGGATACTTAATTTATTAATAGCCACTTAAAGTTAACAATTTTAAAATTTATATGATTAATGAGATAATAAACTCAAAACCCAGGTACTAAATACAGCAATACAGCAATATCACTATCTCCCATGCTCGTCAAGCATTCCAATGAATGAAGGGTCTGTTTGTTTTGGCTTTTTTTCGGCAGATACAGATAGTTTTTTAAATTTTTTGCTAATAAATTATTTATCAAGAAATAGATATAGATAAAAAAAAGTTGACAGTTCTCATTAAAAGATCAAATAAAACAAATATAGATAAAATTTAGATACAAATCGAATATATTTACGCATATCATTTTAAAAAAGATACAAATACAGATGAAAAACACATAGCTAAATCCAAGAGAATGTTACCAAGTGGCGCGCGCTGGCCAGCCTTGTGGGTCCAAATGGCCGCGTTTTTCTTCTCACGTGGAGCCGTCACCGACCTCATTTATTCGGCTGTTAGACTTCTAAATCTCAAAGTCAAGCCAATTTGGTCAAGCGAATAGGAAATTGCTGCGCGTTTTACAGCAAATATGATTCACATAGCTGGCAATCAATATAAATTTCTACACCATGAATGGAGGATTTCCACCATAAAACGTGTTTGACTTATGATGGCAAACGATAAAAAATATGTCAATGTATGGATTCAAATCAATTGCTCACTTACGTGTTACGTGGATCTTGTGCTACACGTAGTCATAAAGAGTGATATAAAATAAAATTTATAGTATGATTAAGAAAGAAAGTGGAATAGAGAAAATGAATAAGGAGTCTCAATCATTTTGAAGTACCCTTGTGACAAATGAAGAGCTATCAAGTATCAAATTCATGGATTGCAATGTTCTTGGACATGGGTATTTTATCTTTTCAGCTAGAAATTCAATAGCAAGATGGTATTTTATATCAAATTTCAGATTTTTTTTAAATGAGAAGGAATGGAGGATATTTATAAAATTTGAACATCAGTATCATCCTTTGGATTGTATTGATAATTAACAACTAAGAGCCGGGATGAATCTCCTTTAGTTAATGAGCTATATTATGAAAGATTATTATAATTAAAGAGCTTAACTCTAATAGGTCTTATTCCAAGTTCATTATGTCAAATCTTTCTCAATAATAAAAAAATATAAAGTAAACTTCTTAGCCTTGTCATAACTGGTCAAATTCAAATATTTAATAAAATAATTTCAGCCATCCCATAACTAATGTGTGTATTCTTATTTCATAAAATATATAATTAATGGTTAAAACATTGTTCTTTTAGACACTTCAATAAAAGTAGCGCGATATCCATCATTTAAACCTTATCTAGAACTAAGGGCTATGATTTTAATGCAGTTATGGCTAACTGTCAGTTTCTTTCGTAATCCGATGTAATGCCATGAACGCATGTTGACTTCACAATAACTAGACCTCGTTCTCCTCTTATTTTATCCATAATTTGAAAATTTGGTATTAATCTTCTAGAAGCTTATGTGGTTGGATAACATTGAGCGGGTTAGAGCCTTGCTTCTCCTTCCTAATTAAGAAACCTTAATACTCCATATTTAGTATTAAAAATGTTTTTTTGTAATAATCTTCGCATAAGGTTGAATCCTAAACACTACCCACATAAAATACCTACAAGCTATAGCCATAATTCTTGCCCTTATGGCAAATACATTTTAGGTTCCAATAGTCTTCATTCATGTTGCATTGTGAATCGAAAGATCATGTTATGTACATGTGAACTTCATACTCATAAATAATGATATAATAATTTTATTAGGATATATATATATATATATATAAATTGTAAACACCTTCCTAAACTTGATATTGATACAAACGTACTACTGAACTTTCAAATGTTGCTAATAATACTATTGACACTTTGAAAATTTGAAAAAAAGGACCTTTATTTTTATTAGTTTAAAAAAATGCACTTAACATAAGGTTAAGAGGTTTATGGTATAATTTGATAATTTTGAGGGGTTGTTTCCACAAAAGATCAAAGTTTGGGAATCATTTTCAACTTTTAAATGTTATTTCTTAATTCTTAAAAATTAAGGGAGACATTTGAAATATATGAATATTTAAGGAGTACATTTGTGATAAGGTCTAAGTTTAGGGTTATTTGTATTCCTCATTTTTTTAAAATTAATATATCAAGATAAATACTCACAATAAAATTCAAAGTATAAAAAGAAAGTAGCATCGCTGAGAAAATGGCTACAAAGTTTAATCCTATAGGGTTGTATCACACAGTCACAAACCCTTAAAAAGGCTAAGATATGGCTAACCACGTTCTTTAAGTGGTTGTGGGACTATGGGTGCAAATATTAAGTTGGTTCGCAAACTTCGAGTTCAACTCGATATTTACTTAAGTTCGATTCGAGAATAGTTGAATGGAACTCGATATACTTAAGTAGTGTATTGAGCTAAGCTCGAGCATCATATGTTTAGCTCGATTAGCTCGCAAGTCTAATCAGTTTGAGTCGAGTATAACTTTTAATCGAATTTAAATGAAGTTTAGGTATTATATTATTTAAATTAGAATTAAAAATATTTGTCAAATAAATTAAGCTTAAAAGAGCTGAGCTCGAGCTTATGTAATGCTACTTCGAGCCAACCTTGAACTTAAAATTTTAAGTTCGATTGAGCTCGAGCCAAGCTTGAACTTTGAAATTTTGGAGACGAGCTTGAACTCAATATTGCACATCTTGATTTGACTTGTTTGGAGCCTTGTGTAGGACCTGTTGGAGTGTTGAGAATATTCCTATTTTTTCCATTATTATTATTTTTATGCTGTTTTTTTTTCCTACAATTTTTAATTTTTTTATTAATAAACTGGTTGCAATTTTATAAAAGTGTAACTTTGTTGCCAATTCATAATACTCTTTATCTATTAATTTTTATAATATACAATAAAAACTAAAAGTAAGCATCCTGAACGATTATAACTCCACTTAAAATTTATGATTTTGCCTAGTTTCGTAAAATATCTATAAATTCACATTTTCACTTAATAGGGCATGAAATATTTCTAAATTTGTAAATTGGTTTTAGTTTGTGAAAAAAATTCAACAACGGTAAATTGCTTTAAACATTTATTGAACTTACTTAAATTTTGCAAATTTAATAAAAATTTTAACATTTATTTATATATATATATATTTTGTAAAGACTTTTGTAACTTCACGTATAGTTCCGAATGAATTTGTAAAATGACTTATATTGTCGCAGGCTATTCACAAGTGATATCAATTCCCATGATCACGTTCACACCTTCCAAATCCATTTCTCCTTGTATCAAATTCCAAGCGCAGTATTTTTAATGAACACGGAAATGTCTCATATTGTCCAATATTGAAATTTGAACACGCTCAATTTTTTTTTTTTTTTTTTTTTTATCTTGGGAAAAGTCAGCTTATGGAAAATTAATTCCTTTTCCATCTAACATCAACATATATATATATATATATATATCCCTTTATTGTTAATAGTGGGACCACCTTAAATGGTCTTAATTTTCGTATTTTATTGCTGATTTTTTTAGTTTATTACTTTTTAATAAAAGGGTAATATCACAAATAGTCCTTAAATATTGATAAAATATATAATCAGGTACCTAAACTTTTAAATCGATCAATTTAGTATATGAACTTTAAAATTAATCAATTTAATATATGAAAAACCTTGAAATTGATTAATTTAGTATCTAAAAGAACTTAATGGAGGTATTGTTGACATGCATGAAAATTATTTCGGATATTGAATTGATTAATTTTAAAGTTTAAGAATTAAATTAATCTATTTCAAAATTCACATATCTAATTGTATATTTTGTAAAAATGTAGATTTCCTTCGTGACACTAATAAAAAATTTGGATTATTATGCTTTTAGTCACACCATAGTGTAGGGCATACTTATAGAACCACATACCACTTACATAAATTATAAATTTCTTATTAATACAGTTTTTATACTGGCAACTGGAATTGAATTATGCTATTCTAACATACCTCATTTGTGGCCTGCTTTCACCAGCTTAACCAACTTGTGTTTGATTTTTATTACTAAATTTATAAGTAGAATAATTCTCTTTTCTTTTAACCAAAAGTTTCCATTTAGTTATTGCTTAATTATTAAGATAGTTATAAAATTTACAGTAAAGAGAATTTCAATGGCGATTGGGTCTGTTTGTTTTGGCTTTTTTTCGGCAGATACAGACACTTTTTCAAACTTTTTGCTAACAAATTATTTATCAAAAAATAGATATAGATAAAAAAAAGTTGACAGTTCTCATCAAAAGATCAAATAAAACAAATATAGATAAAATTTAGATGCAAATCGGATATATTTATGCATATCATTTTAAAAAAGATACAGATACAGATAAAAAACAGACAATCCAAACGGACCCTATATTGATCAGAAAAATAGAGACAGCCGTTGACTTTTCCGAAGAGAAAACTACCTAAAAAAGAGACAAACGGAAGCATTCCAAACCTACAACAAAACAAACTCCAATGATAACAACGGTCTGTGCAGGTAGAATGTTGGCCAAGTCTCCGTATAACTACGGACAAACGCTATAAAAATGATAACAGAGCTTTCCCTAATATAGAATAGTCAAACAGTACCGTGTCGAATCGCACGTCACCTCTTACGTAATTTTATATTTGTATGAATATATAAATAAAATCCCGAAGCTTTTATAATCTCGTCGATGATACCGTCGACGAAGCTTTTATAATCTCGTCGATGATACCGTCGAGTCAGCTGTCCAACTATTAAGATAAATATATGTAATTAAAATATTAACTATTTTAATGATTTGATCACTGTTAGATATGTTGTGAGCCATTCAATAATCGACATGATTGATTCCATCATAATTAATAACGTGACAATAAAATTTCCTATAATCTTAATAATAACAAGAGAAAACTTTCATGATCCACTTGAAGTACCGTTCACTTAATCACAGTCTAGGAAGAATAAAAAAATCCATGCTTTTTAATATTGATTGCAAACTTTACAAAAATGAAAAAGGAAAAAAACGTTCTTAGCAATGGGAGGAATATCTTAATTTGGATTCTAGCGTACGGTAAATTTGTTAAAATTTTCCATACATTAACCTGTGGATAAGATGAAGAAATATAATGTATTTTTTTATACATATAATATCCCGACCTTGTCTAAATACGGTCAACATGGATCTTCCAAGAAAATTTTATATCAAAAAATGCTTACGTCCTTGCTTAATTAGTAGATATCTCCACAGAATACGTGTAAATATGAATAAATATGGATAAAACAAACCATTCGGACGTTTCGTAAACTCGATATAATTGTTTGAGTATATTTAAGTAATTTATTAATATATTTTATAATATTTAATTTGATTAGTTCACAAATTTAATTAAGTAGAGTTAAAATAAATGTTAGTTCAATTTAAGATGATTTTGGATATTAGTATTATCAATTAATCAAACAAAATTGGGTTGAGCACAAACTCTTTGGGTGCTATTTTGAGTCTAATTTGAGTTCCAATTGAGTTTGATTAAGTTTTAATTGAACTCTAACTTAAAATTTCAATTGAAATTTAAGTTTGAGTTCAAAACTATTTCATTTAGACTTGGCCAATACATTTTTGGCCCTCTTTATAAGATAAAAACTAGGGTTTTGCTATCTTGTTTTAGTCAATAAATACATCAGAACATCTATACTTTCATGTAAAAAATCAAGGGTAAGTTATATCAAAAGATATCAATGTTTGGTGATAAATTCATTTAAGGTTCAATGTTTTAAATAGTTAAAAATAGGTATAAACATTTCACAAAGTACATCAAATAAGGTATCAACATTTCGTAAAATTCATTTGAGGTGTCAATGTTTGGATTAGTTTTCAATTAAATCTTTTTAATTTTCTATCAATGGTCAGTTATTGATATGTTATTTAACTCATTTTGTCAAACGTTGATACCTTAAATAAATTTACCTTCAAACCCTCAAACATTGATACCTTTTTTTGACCACTTAGAATATTAATACCTTAAATGAATTTACTTCTAAACGTTGATACGTTTTGATGTAATTTACCCAAAAATCAATATATGCAAACTACATATTAAGTAAATTACTTAGTTTCTCGATATAATAAAAGCCAATGAAGTAGTTTGAATTTTAAATAGTGTATTTTATTATAGAATCAAATATGTTATAAAAGTAGATGTTCGTTGTAATGACATAAATATGGAATATTGATTAGATATTGGTATAAACAAAATCATTTCCTTTATATAAATTTGCAAATATTCTCAATCTACGGATGTAGGTAGCTAGATTTTACATGGTCCCAATAACTTCTTAAAAATTTGGTATAAGGTTTGTTAATATTATATCTTTATTAATGGTTTTTTGAACTTGATTCAATGGCTCTTCTGATATTATAAGTGGAGAACCCTAAAGAATAGAGAATATATCAACAACAAAAAGAGAGGGTATGAAAAAGTATGGTTATATTTACTAACTAGAACAAGAGTGGGATTGATGTACGTGTGTGAGGGGTGACAACTTTTGTAGAAGAAGGATTTTTTTTTTTTATTTCACTTTTTTTAATATCTTTACAGAGAATGAGTACATATATAAGCTCTGTTCTATTTTTGTATATAGTAAATTATGGCTATAATAAAGTTAACCCCTCAATCGAGAGATTATCAATCAAGAGATTTACATTAAAGATTTGTCTTTTAATTTGACAACTCACATCAATGCTCCTCCTTACATTGGTGCGTACAAATCTTGGATGCCTAACTTATCAAGGGAGTTGTACAAGTTTTTGCTTGACACAACTTTTGTAAGTATATCTGTCAATTGATCTATAGATTTAACAAAGGGAAATTGAATTATATTTTCTTCGAGATTTTGTTTGATGAAATTTCGGTCTACCTCCATGTGTTTCATCCGATCATGTTCGACAAGATTATGAGAGATATCTATGGCTACCTTGTTGTCACAAAACATATCCATCTCAAAGGTCGAGGAGAAATCAAATTTAGTTATTAACCTTCTAAGCCAGAGGAGCTCACATGGACCTTTAGCCATTCCCCTAAACTCAACTTCAATGCTTGATAATGCCACCACCTTTTGTTTTTTTACTCTCCATGTAACAAGATTACCACCAACAAATGTAAAGTACCCTAAAGTGTATTTTCTATTCATGATATTCCTTGCCAAATTTGCATCGTGTAGCCTTCAATCTTCAGATGATTATTCTTTGAAAACATAATTCCTTTTCCAGGTAAGGGCTTCAAGTATCGAAGAATTTGAATTACAACATCCATATGATTTTTGCTCGGGTAATGAACTCACTCACTCACTATGCTTACAGCATAAGCGATATGTGGATGAGTATGTGAGAGATAAATAAGTTTAATTACCAATCAGCCTTTGGTATTTCTTTTTATCAATAGTACTTGTTTAGATATTCTCCAAGTTTATGGTTTTGAATAATAGGTGTCTCCACCGGTTTGCCTCTAACAGTCCCACTTCGGATAGTAAATCTAAGGTATATTTCGTTGAGATAGAAAATTGCCTTGCCTTGATCTAGCGACTTCAATTCTTAGAAAATATTTGAGCCCCCTTAAATTCTTAATTTCAAACTCAATTGCTAATTTTTTTGAAGTTTGCTATCTCTTCTAAATCATTTCCTATGATAATTATGCCATGTACATTGATTATCAAGGCTATAACCTTTCTTTGTTGGTGCTTTAGAAATAATGTATAGTTTGAATTACTTTGTCAAAAGCCATATTTTTTCATTGCCACACTAAAGCACCAACCATGCCCATGGTGATTATTTTAGTCCATATAGTGCCATTGGAGTTTACACACAATTTTATTATTAGAATTCAATGTATAACCAGATGGGATGTCCATGTGCACTTCTTCATTTAAGATCACCATGGAGGAATGCATTCTTTACATTGAGCTGATGCAATGGCCAATCAAGTTTGCTTCAAGAGATAATAGAACGCTTATAGTATTCAATTTGCTATTGGTGCGAAGGTCTTTTTAGTCTATGCCATATATTTGTGTATAACCTTTAGTTATTGACCTTGCTTTATGCCTCTCAGTTGACCCATCTACCTTATATTTGTAGAGAATACCCATTCACATCCTATTGTTCTTTTCCCTTAAGGCAAGGTAATAAGAGTTCATGTTTTGTTTTTCACCAGTGCCTCCATTTCTTCATTTAGGGCTCAAGTCCAGTTCGGGTTTTTCAAGGCTTCTTGAACACTAATAGGAATATGATTCGACAACAACTATTACACAAAAGTTTTGAGAGGCTTAGAGAGTTTTTTATTGAGACATAATTGGCAATTGGATACTTTGACCTTTGATCCTCAATATCTAGAGAATATATGTTTGGTGTTTTGCCACAATTATGCTTGAAAGGTAAAGTGTAACCAACAGAAGTATTCATGTCATTAGAGTTTGAAGGTGAAGTAGGAGAGGCACCTCAAGGATATTCTCAGAGATGAGTTTTCAGGTACTGAGGAGGTTGAAGTCTCTATTTCAATTGAAATGCCATTGCAGATGTCTCTCTTGAAGCTATATCAGTTGGAGAGGGCACCTCATTGACCATCGATTCTGTTATTGAGTGTTTTACTTTCTACAAATTTTGTAGAAGTGAGTAGAAACCACTTTGTTCTTCATTTGAATCTCCCCTTAAAGAGAAGAGTTGGATGCGAAATGAGAGTAGAAATTTTCAGATTCTAAAAAAGTGATGTCCATGGTATATAGGTGCACTTGGTAGCTAGATCATAACATTGATATCCTTTTTGGGGTAAGGCATAACCTAAGAATAAGCATCAAATGGCACATGGATCAAGTTTCGCGCATTGATTTTTATGCAGATGTGCAAATACTACATAACCAAAGATGTGAAGAGGAATTGTCAACACGGATGGCAAAGAAACATGTGAGGAAAGAGCTTGTATTGGTGTCTTAAAATTTAACACTCGAGATGCATTGATTGAGGAGATGTATAGCAGTAGCAACATCATTAGCCAATGTTATTAGGTACATGTGCTCCAAGTAACAGAGCACAATCCGTTTCGAGTATGTGTCAATTCTTTCTCTCAGTAATGCCATTTTGCTTAGGGGTTTAAGGGCATGAGGTCTCATGGAGTAATCCAAAAACGTTAAAATAATCCCGAACTATTGATTCATGTATTCCCCACCATTATCAGACCTGGATACCTATATTTTAGTTGAGAATTGAGTTGAATCATTACATGGAAAGCTCAAAATACAGTCAACACTTCATCTTTATGTTTTAGTAGATACAACCATGTCATACGTGTACAATCATTAACAAAAATTATACAAACCATCGAAAACCAGATATTTTAATTTTGGGGAAGGTCCCCATACATCAGATTGGATTAAAGCAAATGGAAATTTTTTTATTCAAAATTAAAGGATAGATAGTTCCATGACTCTTTGATAAAATGCAAGTGTCACATTGAAAATCACAAGGATGATTTTTTTTTAATAAATTGGGAAATAAAATGCTTCATGTAACAAAGGATGGATGTCCCAATCAGTGATGCCACAACCAAATTTGTTGTTCTTTGGTGTTACTTGGATAATGGACATGACATACTTAACCCACACTAATATCATCTATGTAGTAGAGCCCCCCAGCACTCGCCCCCCACCATGCTTAATCATCTCCTAGGTAAGAATATCGTAAAGAAGGAAAAAGGTTGGATAGATGAACACAACATAGTTTAAATCAGTGGACATTTGACTAACAGATAGTAATTTATGGGAGAGAGAAGGAAAGGTAAAGTGTTGTATAATGATATTACAGGTGACAAAATCACAGTGCCTGCTCTTGTGGTAGTGGATATGATCCCATTAGCATTAGCAATTATAGTACGTCTTCATGGTGATGATGTTGAAAAATCAGTGGCATCATAGGTCATATGGTCGGTGGCCCCTAAGTCAAGTATCCAAGCACTATTATCAGCAGCTTTTATAAGGAATATTGTTACCTAAATTTGAGAGAAGTATGTTTCCTTGTGATGATTCAACAAGTGGTGTGAATGAGAGGTGGGGTTCTGCTATAACCATTGCAGCCTTACCCTCAATTTCAACCTTGTCATGATGTTTTCGAGCCTGGAGTTTATGCCATCAATCTAGATAGCCATGTCGTTTGAAGCAATTCTCACAGGTATGTTTTAAATTACCATAATGAGAACACTTAGCTCCATCAGAAGAGGTCTGTGATTTTTTTTTTGTTGCTCAAAGAAAGAGAGCCTATAGTGGATGATGTGGACTGTCCAGATTTAATGCTTTGGAGACTAGAATAGCCCTGGAGTTTCATTACCGTTACTAGTGATCATGACCATTTGCGGAATAGCTTCTCAACTTACTTGTGCATCCACCTGTTCACGGTAGGAAAAAGTTGTGTTTATTGTACATCAGCTTAGATCTTATCAAGTCGATCATCAAGGTCATATGGAAAAAGTACACACTCTCTTTCTTGAAGAAGATTATTATAACGCTGAATATCTACAGCACAACCCATTGGATTTGTATGTCAAAAATCAATCTCATGCCACAAACCTTAGAGATCATTGTAATATCTTTTAAGAGAACCTCTAGATTGTCGCAAGCGGGTTACACAGCATCGAAGATCATATACTTGAGAGGTATCACTACCATCAAGGTAGGTAGTAGTAATAGAATCCCACGTTATCTTTGCTGTAAGAAATCGGATAAAGTTACTGATCAAAGATACATCCATTGAATTTATCAACCACCATTTAACAATGGGATTGTTTGTGCGCATTTTTGAAAGGTTGGATTGGTTTGAGGAGGTGGAGAAAGATTGACATTAATATATCTCAATTTGTCTTTGCCTGAAATATACATCTTAAACAACTTGGGACCAAAGAGGATAATTGGTGGCATCCAACTTAATGCCGATTTGAGCAGTGGAAGTTTCTATAATTGGGGTCTGTTTGTTTAAAATTTCAGTCATTTTGGTAGTCAATTTGATAAGGATAGAGTTGGATTATTGTTCTCCAGAAGGATCCGAGGTTTCTAAATTTGACATGGTTATTGGAAGAAGGATAGGAAGGTGTGTCAAGGACCAGAATGCTCTAATACCATGACAACTTTTGTAGAGGAATGATTTTTTTTATTTCCTTTTTTTCTATGTCTTTACAGAGAATGAGTACACACACACACACATATATATACACACAAGCGTTATTCTATTTTTGGATATGCGTAAATTATGGCTATAATAAAGGTTGACCTCTCAATTAAGAGATTTACATTAAAGATTTGTCTTATAATTTGACAGCTTACGTCAAAGAGGGTTTGAGGTTGGAGAGAACTCTGAAGATTGTGCTTTCCCCCACCTCGAGTATCATAAAGGATATTTGTAGGAGGAGCTGGACCGATGTGGCATGAAACTTGTCTCTTTGATCCTTTTGCACTTATAGGATAGCAAGAGATATGTCTTGCAAGAAGCATGGAGTAGAGGCAACTACTTATGTTGTGCCACCTAGTATGATGACCTATTTTGCTCTTTAGTGGGAGGGCCGTAATGAGCCAGCATAGGCTTGAGGCTTAATTAAGAAAATGTCATCAATAGAGTTATATTAATGAATATTCTTCATAACTTAGGAATTGCATGGTCACTTGAGATAGATAATTATCCCGCTTCCTTTAATCCATATGAAGTTACAGTATTTAATTGTACTACTAAATAGTAATGAATTACTATTACATAAAATAATAGTATTAATTTATATGTTGGCTTCAACAATTATTATTCAATTATCATTTCACCATCTTCTGATAAATACTTTTACCTTGGAAACATCGTGTAAGATTTATATTTGTTTATGATACATGTATTTGGACTTTTATCAAAGCAATGTAATAATTTCACTTTTATTTTAATGTAATTCCTTTTTTTTTCTTAATGTAAAAATGTCAACTAAATATATTATAATAAACCTACTATAAACTTTTAAAGTTATCACATTTTTAGTAAATTACAATTTAATCTTCCTTTATTTTATACAATAACTTTGAGATAAAAAAAATAATGACATTTAAAAAAGTTACATAAATGCTATTAGGATAAATATAATAAAAAAATTAAGCAATTTGAACTTGTTTCTTAAAGATCTCTTCAAGAAACAAGTTTAGTCTAGATACGTTAAGCTTGTCTCATGAAAAGACAAGATCAATAATGACATTTGTGTAATTTTTTTAAAAAATGTCATTATAATTTTCCTTTACCCCAATAAGGTCAACATATTGGAAATTTATATTATAGGAAAAGAAATTATAATCCTCAATGCACAGATCGCACATTAAATGAGCAAGATGGGTGTAGCGAAAATTTTTAAATTTGTTGTTGAATAGGCGTACGAGTAAACAAAATATTTGTGTAAAGCATGCTCTAAGAATCGTGACAGCTTTTCTTGTTTTTGAACGGTGGCTCTCCTTGTTTACTATATATCTTCGTTCATGTTTAATATTGCATTTGCATGGAACAGTTACAATCTTGCATGGCATTAAATGAAATTAGGTGACATGACAGCTGGTACGGGTGTAAAATAGGCCGAGGTAATATATATTCTATAACTTTTTAACATATGAAAAACTTGAGTTGTAAATTAATGAAATCAAGTGTTTTTTTAATTCAAGTTCGAACTTGATAGCTATTTAAATAACTCGAATTTGATGTTGATTTATTTATAATTGAGGTAAGTTTGGGTTAGCACTGAATCAACATAAAATAGTTTATAAGTAGCTCAATTTACTTAGAGTCCAAATAATGATTGGTGGAATTAGTAGTAACCAAACCACCATTTTAAGTATGATGGTTTGAAATAAAAATGATTTTTATTAACTTATATTGAGCTAATGTTCATACCCATATAATTATAAAAGAGTCGAATTGAAATAATATAATATTAAGTTAATTAAGCAAGTTCAACTTGATTAATCTTGATTGAACTAAAAAAATAAATTGGTTTTTAATTAAGTACAAATGTTGTATTTTTTTTTCTTAATTTATGAAAAGCTCATATAAAAGCTCACTAAATTGAGTATTTTGAAAATCAAATTCAAATTAGTACTTGAACTTAAGCTAGATTCAATTGCAATTACAATTATATTAAACTAGATAATTATTGAGTCAAAGTCGTGTAATTTCTTAATACGTTTGACATGCTTACTCTTATACAATAAATATAATAGCACATGTTATATTTATAAATTTAAATTGTTAGATTATATAACTATGTGTTGATAATCTTAATATGGTCGTCAAAATCTAACCTATAGAAATTAATTTATATAAATTTAATGTTTTAAATAAGATGTTGCGATGGTAACTTCGACACTGCTATGATTGGTCTGCTAGTTTAAACTACACCGTTAAGTCACAGGTAGTATTTTTTTAACGGACAATGGCTAAGAAAAACATGGTAAAGCCCGGTGTGGTCTTACATTTACGTGTTTTTAAAACATACACGGTTAATGTCCCAAATTCTCTCATTAAATTTCCCACCTAAATTAACAGATCATGATCATGTAGAGAGAGACAGCTAGATATAGAGAAAGAAAGAGTTGGGTTTGGTCAGGAGTTGACTCAAAACCTTGGCAAACACGGAAAAAAAATAAAAAAAGGAAAGAACAAGAAAGAAAGAAAGAAAGAGAAGACTGACTTTGTCTTGGTGTTTTTTTTAATTTAGTGGGTTTTGTTTTTCATTTCAAACACAACCAAAAATAACATTTTTTTTTTCAAGAAAAAGGAAAAACAAGACAACCCAAAATGAGAAACCAGTAGAAGAAGAAGAAGAAGAATGAGACAGACAAGAGCAAAGACGCAAACTTGATAGTCATGGTATTCTTAAAGTTGTGAACTTTGAAGCAAAACAAGTCCCAAGTAATGAACTTTATTTCCATGTATTTACTTTCTTTTTCTACATTTACTGTTTCTAGCAAGTTCTATTGCTTTCTTTTATTTTGAGTTTGAATTGTGGAATTTCAATTGTTTTTTCACATACTTTTTTTTTGGTTGGTGATTTTATTGTGGATTGAATTTGGGAAGTTTGGCGTTGTAGGAGTTGGGTTTGCTTTTTGGATCTAGCTTGCTCTGCTTTTGTTCATGTGAATTTGAATTCATGATGCAGGTTTGTCAAAAGAAAAAGTTAACATATACTTTATTTTAGTAGGAAAAGTTGCCAATTCTGCATACCCTTTGCTGGTTTTTCAATTTAAACAAGTTTAGATGTGTTTATGTGGATAAAATTGGTAATTCTGGTTGAATTCATGCAATTTTGTTAAAAGAGCTATCATCTTTGTATACCCTTTTGTTGGTACTTCTATGGTTTGAATTAGGTTTTCTTGTCTGTAGGAAAAAGGGAAAAGTGCCATGATTACTCATCTGT
This sequence comes from Combretum micranthum, assembly GCA_024138025.1. Lineage (NCBI taxonomy): Eukaryota > Viridiplantae > Streptophyta > Magnoliopsida > Myrtales > Combretaceae > Combretum > Combretum micranthum. The sequence goes on from JAMXBD010000384.1 coordinate 407,050, forward strand.
TGTTTTTGGCTCATTCCATCTTATGTTAATTTCATGCAGGCTAAATAAAAAAGCTAAGTTTCCATGACTATGTACTGTACTCTCTTGTTGGTTTATCAATCTCAGGGCTTTTTTCAAGGTGGGGTTTGATATAGATAAAATTTGATCTTTTTAAGTGTTTAATTACTTATTTAGGTCAGGTATAGATTGATTGGTTTCCTTTTGGGTTTGTTAATGCATGCTGCCATGCTGGACGATTGCGATATTTGAACTACCAAGAATTCTGGTTTTCTGCTCTTTATTACCTGTTGAACTTTGTTCCACAGCTAGTCCAATAGTATAAGTTATGCTGGTGAAATGCATGGGATACTTAGATTGTGCTTCCCCTGTGGTTAAAGAAACTTGGAAAGCAAATTTTTTTTTCTTCATGCCATTCCTATTGCTTGGCTTGAAGACTGTTCTTTTTTATGCTTTTAGTTTATGCCTTCCCTTTTCTTGGCCATTGAATTTGTACATGCTTTTCAATTAGGATGACGGTGCCCAACTGAATGTTGTGCTATCCAATTAGATGATTCCAATGTTGACTCCTTTTGTTCCTATTTTCATTTTTTGTCTCCACTTTGCTGCACAATGCATTCAACTACTTGCTAACAAAAGCTGCATCCAGCTAATTACTTCAGTCTAGCTAATGCTATGTTGCAACCAGTGTGTAAAAGGAACACCAGTTAATTGTATTCATCTCCATTTTCTTGTTGTTGGAGGTTTGTTTTGAAGTACTTCTTTTGGGTTGTTTTGACTCTTGTCATCACCCTCCTTAAACAATGAAGAAGTAATAGTGAATGAATTGATAAAATCCTCCTGTTTTTTCTTTTCACCAAAAAAAATTTGATTGATGCAAAGACAGTTATTTTAATGGCTTCTTAAGCTAAAGGAAACTCACTATCTCTGCTGTCTGTAGTATAATTATCTTCAGTGGAGGCTTGGGGATGCTGTCTGGCAGTCATTATCTTCTTTTGTAGTTTGTTGCCATGTTCAAGATAACCTTTTAATGCATCAGACTGGAGATGCACTGATGCTAGTTTATTTGTTTGTTGTCGTGTTCAAGATAACCTTTTAATGCGTCGGACTGGACATGCAATGATGCTAGTTTATTTTATTTTATTTTTTTTAAAAAAAGATATATGGAAGCACTTGACCGAACTCTGTCTCCTGATGTTCTTGCTTGACATATTTACATAACCCTTATGGCATCAACTTCCTGCCTGTGGCTTCTGTGCATCTCTGGTGCAATTTTTGTTTGGAAAAGGATTTGTTATTTACCTTCGGCAATCCTTTCTCACCAGGGATTGATGCATCTAAGTCAGCTTGCAATGTCTTTCTACCTTGGACCTCTTTCTTTGTTCTTCCCCTTGGGCAACAAGATTCCCTTCCATGGGATAAGAGGTGGTTTCTTTTTTTTGGAACACTTGGCAGTTGACTAAACCTTATCATTCTGTTCAAGGTCTTGACAACTGAAAAATATTCAACCTGGTTTTATCCTCATTAAAGACGGATCTGTTTTGTCTCTTCAGGAAAATGCTTGAAAACTATCTTTTAAATATAAATATATAAGTTAACCATATCTAAAAGTTTAAACTTTAGTTGGTTGTTGACCTTAACTTGATTTGAAAACATAACCTTATAGATACCATGTAATATTTGTACTAGCACTTTAAATTCTCCTGTTGGCTAAGGCTTTGGTTGAAGTTTTTTAGTGGATAACTCATTTAAATCAAGGTAGACTAATTACCAGGGTTTTCAAACTCTTGATCTTTAATGGATTCAGCTCCATAATCAAATGATTTAAAAGCAAAAATCTATTCTTTGATTTTTATATTTGTACTTAACAACCATATCTTGATATTTTGCTTTAGAGATTTTTCAATAGTCCATGTGTGCGTTTTATGAGGATAAAATAATTTAAATAATTGTGTCTGCTGATGCTTCAATTGAGGTGATTATATGTCACTGCATCTCCTAATGAGGTAAATATTTGGAAATTATGCTAATCATTAACCTAATGCCATGCAGCAGACATTCACTTTTTCAAACTTGCACCTTTTTGCTTATTGGTGTGTTTTCCAATTTTCAATTGCAGAAGTTCTTCCTTGGACCTTTTTGATTGAATGTGCCATCCATGGCCTGTCCTTGGTTCTGATACTTACATCTGTCAAATTTTGGCTCAACAACACTAAACTCAAACAATTTTTGCGTGATATTTGAGAAGAAGAAGAGCAATGGCACCCACTGTTCGCCTTGTGAGATGCCCAAAATGCCGGCAACTTCTTCAGGAGTCAGCTGATGCTCCCATATACAGATGTGGTGGATGCAATGCTATTCTGCAAGGTAATAAAGAACGATTAATGTATTGCAGTTAGTGAAAAAGCAACAATGCTACTTATCTTCATACTATTTGGTCTGGGAGTTTCCGTTATGGGGCTTGAATTTATGAAGCCATTTTACTATTAAGGAATTGTGAGAATTGGAAATTTGCCCTTGGAACTTTGATTCTGGTAATACTAATTTTCCAACAGGCAAGAAGTGCAAACAATTGTATTTTCTGATAATGGGGTGATTTATGGTAGGGCTGTTTGCTCTATATTGCTATGACTGCTGTCGTACCTGAGTACCTCTCTTGGCCAAATTTTGATTTGTTGAGTATGCCTTTATAACTTTGCAGATGAGCAACCATTTTCGCTTCTCTTACTATTCTTAAACTGATCTCTCTCTCATATGCATACAGCAAAAACTCGAAAGAACAATGACAATAATGGACAGTCAGACTTGCCGAGAAATGGTGATGCTCCAATCGATAACAATGCCCAGAATGGTCGGTCATACTTGCCACTGAACAGTGATGCTCAGACAGATGTTTCACATAAAATGGTCAATGGTGGACGGTCAGAATTGTCCGAAAATGAAGTTCAGACAGATAGACTGGACATCAATGCCTGTAATGGACAGTCAGACTTGCCTGTAAGTGTTGATGCTCAGACAGATGAAATAGAAAATACAGTTGAAAATGGACGTTCCATTGGAAATGGTGATTCTCCAATAGAGGTACTGGATAATTCCCCTGACAACAAGGTATCCACAGATCCTAGTTTGCGGTTAGACTTGGGCGATGGAGATAAGTTTCAAATAAATGAGCAAGGTTATGCTTCAGATGATAAAGGATCAATGAGCTCTAAAGGATCAATCATTTCAAGTCAAGAGACAATCCCTCCGCCTTCAATGGATTTGACCCTGAAGAGCCTTGATGACAAGGACATATCTATCCATAGCAGTAGTGAGCAGGGTTTGGCTGATAACATCCGTGACAATGGCTATGCTGAAGAAACTCCCACATGCAATGGACCTCGAGACAGGGAGAGCACTCTGGATGAATCCGTTCTTAAATATTCAGAGAGCAATGGAGGATTTGATCAAGGTCGTACAATTACTGAGTACAATTCTCACTCTAATGAGGAGCCATTATTGAGGGAAGGAGTGAAATTGCAAATGGGGATAGTTGGAGAAAGTTTGCAAATCACTGGGGAAGAATCAGAAGAAAGGAAGATTTATGGCATATCCAACTCTGGGAGCTCTAAGTTGGATCAGCTGATTGTGAAAGAAGCCAGTTCAGAGGTTTTTACACAGAAGCTAGCTGAAGGAGTTGTTCTGAGTGATCATTGGGTCTTGTCTGATAAACAACCAGAGCAAATACGGAGCAGGATTACTCGTACAAGGGACCGCTTGATGTCGAGAGAAACAATTGCTAGCACTGAGTATGCTGATCCTAGTTCTGAATTCAGTGACGTGGCTGATTCTCCACCAAGGAGAAGTTATCATGTATATGATGGCAGTGTTTCCTCCCAAGATGACATAGAAAATCGTTCCCTTGACAGGGATATGCATTTACCAAACCATCTTGATGTACAAGTGGATAGACAATTGTGGGTGAACGACCCGAGACGTAGTAATTATGAAATGCAACATCCAGAAGGTGGCTTTCGGTCAAATCGGGAAATGGAGCATTACCGCAACAAACGAAGCAGATGGGTAAAAGGAATGTCAGAACCCATGAGAAGAGGCTATCCGGGCCATCAGTTGACAAGATCTGAAAGAGCTCCATTACCACCTCGGGTTCCCATTGATCACAGGACAGTCCAAGTTGGCTATGGGAATGGAGGTACTTTTAAGGGCTACCAGAATTTCCAACATGCTTCAAGCTCTCACTTTAATGACTTGCTGCACTACCCAGAGCCAGACAAGATCAAGCTGTTGAGAATGGTCCATGAGTTGGAGGATCAACTCAAGAGGTCATGTGAACTAGAGGATTTGAGAACTGGAAAGGCATCTTTAGGAGCTACCTGGCCAGAAAAAGAAAGTCTCATGTACCCATACCACAGGCTACCTGAAGAGGAAGACTTGGCTGAATTGAACCTTTCTGGCTATGGTGGAAGGTATATGGTGGAGAACAACTGGCCACGGTACTATCCATCCTCCCAAAGATCACTTTCAAGAGAGACAACACGCAGCCACCAATTAAGTCATTCGCGTTTGCATCGGTTTCCCCATGAATGGCGACACTCAGAGCCATTGCCTCAGCCTGCTTCACGCAATGAAAGTTTGTATAACATGCGCACTGTGCGAAGTGCCTATGCTCCGTATAACTCTTTGCCTTCAAGCCCTCAACAGTATATGGATCCAGAGTTCCTAGTGTGGGATAGTGAAACCAAATCTGAAGACCAGATGTATAGATTTCAGGAGGAGAGAAGGTACTTTAGAGAGAGAACTGATTCAGCAAAGAGCCTTTTCCGGCCTAAGGCTGGTGGTGCTCCTCTCATCACTTGTTACTGCTGTTCACGAGTGCTGCAGCTACCTGAAGATTTTCTTGTTTTAAAGAAAAGATGTCATCGGTTAAAGTGTGGTGCGTGTTCAACAGTACTTAAATTTTCAGTTCAAGAAAGATATCACATTGTTCCGTACATGCCAAAAGTTAGCAACCCTCCACCCAGTGAAGCTGATGATCTTGATGTAGCTCAGTATGGAAGAGATTTTTCTTCAGTCTCTCATGTCCATCATTCATCACAGACCGAACGCATGTCTTATGATGATGACTATGGAGCTTTTATTGGTCAAAGCTTTTCAACCGATGGCCATATGGATGACATGGGGACTTTGCGAAATCCTTCCACTTCTTCCACACAAAGAAATAGGAGAAAGAGCTTTGGTCTTGGTGGCTTGCGCGATAAAGGAAAGAAACCCTTGATCGGATCTGCTGGTCCCTCAGAAATTGAGGAGATAGCCCATAGAACAGGCTCACCCCTTCATCAGCTCATGGGTTATATGTCAGTGAGTCAAGTGTTCAGGGGACGCAGGCCAGAAGAGGTGCGTGCCAACAGTTCAACCCATCAAAGTCCCTGAAGTTCAGGTTCTGCTTGATTATGCCAACTTAAGATATAAATGCTGAAACTCCAGCTTGATGTAATGAGCTTAGTGAAGCATTACAGAGTCAGGTATAAAGAGGGTACTTTCTTAAGCCAGCGTATATATCTTACAATGTATGGCAGTTAAAGCCAAACTGGGTCTGTTCTTATGGCAAAACCAGCATTCATACCATCTGGATTATAAGGACTTGGCAATGAAGGCGATATTGAGGAGTATGAGATTGCTGGGGCATTCATTAGTCATAAGCCTCGTGTTAGAATCTGTATTTCCATTTTTTAACTCGGGATAGTTTTATTCTATATATTTTTTTGTTTCTTTTATTTTGCACTCCTTCTAAATGAAGGAGTGTTTAGTTTGTGAGATTTAGGAAGCTGTTTATTGTATAGGATAGGATGCATGAGGGAGTATAATTTTTATTTAATTGGTTTATTATGTATCATATAGTTGATTATATAGAGAAAGTTATATATATATATATATATATATATATATTTTGACAACTTTTTGTTGTCTGGTGGGCCATGGAAGTCATGGAAAAATTGATGTGGAAAATATATTTTGGTGTGTAATTATCAAATAAATATTGGCATGTTATTTGAATAATCATGTATTCATTACGGGTCTAGTTTGACAGTTTGATTAACCATGCCATGAAAGGTTAACAGCATTTATAGGATTCAAATTGCAAAACTCATTAATTCTATGTATTTTTAACAGGTGGTCTTATATTTTAGTAGTATCACTCCTAGCATCTTAAGTAAGATGTATCGGGTTAAAATCTTCTCTTTCATATTGTAATGGTGTAAAAAGGAATGGGAAAAAAAATTCTATGCAATTTTGATGTCATGATTCAGAACCCTATAGTACTTTAGAAATGATATACTTCTAATGAATGCAATTAAAACTGCAAATTTCACATACCGGTCCATAGGGATCCTATTATATTTATTTTTTATTTAGAAAAAAAAAAAGTGTTTATAGTTTATACATAACATGGTACTTTGCTGCAGTAGGACTAATTCTGCGGAAAAGGATTTCTTCATTGCTTATCCGTATTATTATAAATAAATGTTTATAACTTTTATGGAATTAGTCTTTAATATTCATATATATATATATATATATATATATATATTGGTGCACGACCTTGAGAATTGAGATGGTGGTACAGAGTGGGTGAGTAGCGAGTGACTAGAACTTCAAACTTTATTCATACTTTACTTGATGAGATATAAGGTATTATATCATATCACGTATCTACACCCTATTATGTATCCCTATATCCTATAAAAAATTACAAGACGTAATGTATTATAAGGAACTTATAAATTTTTTCTTTCATTCTTAAATAAGTTTATTAGTAATATATATGATTTTATAGCTTATGAAAAATTATCTTATTTTTATATCTTTACTATAAATGATTTATAAAAAGAAATTTAATAGGTAATTTTCTAATCTCATAAGTTTTGTGGTATGCAGGATTTATTTCTATATGACATCAAAATAAAGAGTAATATCATCCATGAAATAACAAGTCGAAACTATGAAATAAAGTGATTCCCATTTCCTTTTAGTTGAATTTTCTAATCCATGTCTCACATGCATTTATATGAAAAAAGTGCAAAATTAAAGAGTAAATTTGGTGAATGTATCATTTTTGTCCTGCTTTATTTTGAAAATTATAGTAAATTAGGAAAAAGGGAGAAATAAAAAAGAATAAGAAAAGTAATGTAAGAAGATAAACGACAATGGTATAGGGGAGAGGCAAAATAAAATAGGTACTTTAGGTTAGGTAATGCAACACTTTATTTGGGGTAATTCGTAGCAAGCAATCTTATTTTGGCTCTCTAAACATGCAAATCAAAGTGTAAAAACAATGAGTATTATTACTAAATTCTTATTTATTAATATTATTTTACAATTTTTGATGGAGTGGGTATAACGTGTTTGATAAAGTACAGATTCCACAATTAGTAGAAGATAGGAAGACCTTATATCCTATAATGAGAGAATAAATTTTGAAAAATCTATACGTTACTTTACTTGTGATCCTTTATACCCGCCTACCTAGTTAGTAAAATAAGATTATTTGTTTACTTCTATTATTATTATTATTATTATTATTACTCCTCCTCAAAGATAGGGATGAGCATGGATCGATTAACTGATTCATGATCCAATTTTTTGAACCTAATAATTATAATTAGTTTTTTAAAATGCCAAACCTAAACCGATCCATTATAAACAATTAACCATATTAACAGTTAATCATTTTTCTCAACTAATATTTTCGGTTTTCGATTTTTCACTATTTAACATAATGAATTCAAGTTTAACGGATTTCAGTTAATATTTTCAGTTTTGGCCTAATCATTCATTGAAAATAAATAAACTTAATGGATTCAAGTTTTCATTCATCAAGAACAAAAAATCTAGATTAAATCTTAGTAGAGCACAATCTCATACAATTTCTATTGAACTTGAATTTCTTATTGAATTCGGACGTAATTTTGATTGTATTAACAAATGGATTGTTTTCCCTTTTGTCATCTAGTATTGCTACTTATCATTTCACCCTACCTTAGTTGCCATAAATGAAAGGAATAAGAAAAGAACAATAATTTCCAAAAAAAAATAAACAAATAAAAGTATACTTTCATTAGATGTTATTACACATGATAATATCCATCTAAAGGAGGGGAAAAGTTGGGCATTAAAAGTCTTAGGACACGTTTTTCTAACAACACCATTCACTAAGATTATAACATATATAAGAATAATAAATAAAGATATCTCTTTTTTATTTTTCTTAAAGAGGACTAAGCGACGAGTTGACAACTAGACAAGGAGGACGATTGGATGAAGAAGACAAGTCGAGGATAAGAAGAAAACAACGATGAGCTAACGAGTGACGACAACAACCAGATCTAGATGAGACAAGGATTGAGGTGCAGACTATGGTGGGGAAAGAAAGGAACTGACTAGTGAATGGTGATTAATTAGGGTTTGAAACTTTTTAGTATTTTGTTTTTTATATTTTTTTAAATTATTTTATATAATATTATATATTTATAGATGTCGGTTAACCATTAACCGTCGATTTCTCACAGTTATAAACCTAAACCAAAATCGATAATCTGAAAAATTTAAAATCATAAATCTAAATCTAAATCGATGGACTAGTTAAACATATTTTTTTGATTGGTTTTTCAGTTTTGGTTCCATTTCTCGGTTTACTCCATTTTTTTATCCATCCTTATAAAGATAGCTTTATAGAAAGACAATCTAATTTTCAAAAATTCGATATTTATACCTTGAGTAGAAATTTCTTTATAAAGTTATCAGTTTTCTAGATAAGAAAGTTGTTAATTCATACATTTAGTTTGATTTAAATGAGATAATTGGGTTTTGAGTTTCATTTATCCTCTTTTTATAAATAAGTGGTCTTTTAATATTCATTAATCGAAAAAAATATCAATGAGATATTATTAAAATTCAATAACATTACATATGAGTTGAGCTAAATTGAATTTTGAAGCTTAGATACAATCATTTAAAAAAATTAAGTTTTGAGTTTGCTTGTGTTTACCCAAGTTGAAAATGTTAGGTGTACGTGCAATTTGAATTTGAATCCTCCCCTTTGCAAGTCTAATTCAAGTCATATGGAGTAAAGATGAGCTTGTAATTTAGGCCTTCAATAAAAACTAACTTTTTATCCTATTGAATAAATAATAACTTGCTAATACCTACGATTTTTTGGGAAAAGGAAAAAAATATTATTAAAATAAAAAAATTACGAAAATACCACTGGGACGAAATTAATCCCAGAAATAGGTAACACGGCCTCGTCTCTTGAAGAGACGAGGTCTGCGCGCTTAAACCACCAGCCCGCCTTCTTCCCCCATTTCTCCCCATTTGAATTTCGTCGAAACCCTAATTCCCCATTTCTCCTAATCGCCCAACAGTGATTCTCCACAGTTTGTTAGATTTTTTTTGTGATTGGGCAATCTCAGAGCCCCCAGACGCTACTACATTGCAATTTGTGGGTTGGAGGAGCGATACGTGAGAGAAATCATTGAAATCCCGCGGCGAATTTTGAGGTAAGATTTTCGTGATTTTTGAATTTTTTTGTTAATGAATGTTTCTACATTGTTGAATGACGATGGTATGTGCTGTTAGAATCATTTTATTGTGCAATTAGGACATGGAAGGATTTTATCCGGTTGTTGTATGTTATATAGATAGATACATACGTATATATATATATAATTATTGGGAAAAAAATTAATATTGTGATTAGTTGTTGGATAATTATTTTAGGAAGTGCAGGTGGAAAATAATTAAAAATAACTTGTAATGTCGTCAACGGGTATTGTTGAGCGATTCCAATACGGGAGAAATTTTCTAATTATATGGATACATATATATATATGTAAATTAGGAAAAAAAATTAATATAGTTATTGGTTGTTGGATAATTATTTTAGGAAATGTAGTTGGGAAAAAATTAAAAAATAATAACTTGTTATGTCGTGAAGGGGGTATTCGGTACTGTAGTGTTGGTTTAGCATGGAAATTTGCGGTGAAAAAAGATAATGAAAATCATAGCTGATTTGGAAATGTAGCATTTGGAATTAGATTAAATTTTATGAGGAATGAAACTCATAAGTGTGATTTTGCGAATTTGATGCATTGAAGCTAATTTTGATGAGATGGCAGGATTGTTGAGGAAATGGATAAGGCAAAGTTCATACTGTATGCTCATGGTAATATTGTACAAGAGGATGATGGTTTTTGTTATGATAAGCGGCCGGTTGCTATGGTCAGTATCAGTAGGAATTCAACATATGAGCAGATAGTGAGATTATTTGCAATAGACTAAAGGTAAATAGGTGTACACATCGGGTGGAGCTATATCATAGGGTAGCTATTGGAGATAGGACGCTACGTTATGATATTATTCCAGTGACGATGATGATGCGGCGCATGATGATGTTGGTGTACACAGAGGGATCAGTGGCTGTTTATGTGCAGATATTTGAAAATGAATTGTCACAGGTACCTGCAGGGGATAGGGGCATTGATAGAAATATTGGAAGCCAGGGGCTGGTAGACTCAAACTCAACTCCAGCTCAGACAATAGGCAGTGCACAACTGGAAATAGGTAACTTTGAATTTTGTGGCGGTACTTCGAGGTGGTGATGATATGGACTGTGCAAGACTCATCAGTAAGTGAATCCAGTGACGACTATGATGATGATGAAAACGATAATGTGGAAGTTTTTCCACAACAATATGCTTTGCCTGAGTGCAAAGAAGGGGAAATAGCTGGGACCGTTTCATTGCTCCTACTGATGTTGATGCAATAGGGAGCTCAGTGCCAGTTCCGTTTTTCAATGCTGAAGTTGGTAGTACTTACGCAGCATACGATGATGAGCAGAAATGAGTGCTGGGAATTGGAGCTTCAGTGATGAATTTAAGGTTGGGATGCGGTTTGAAACCAAAGATCATCTCATCGGGCTGTTAAAATGTGGCACGTAACGAACCACTATAACTTCAAGGTGGTGGATTCGGATCCAAGGTCATGGGCAGTGAAATGTACTGATATCCACAACAGAGGTTGTAAGTGGAGACTCAGAGGCAGTTATAAGAAACACGGTGGCTGGTTTCATATCACTAAATTTGATGGGCCTCATACCTGCTTGGATGAAATCACTGGACAGGATCACTCTCAGTTGGACTCCACCAGCTTGTCTAGGGCCATAATATTGGAGATCCGCAATTCTCCAGATGTGAGGGCGAAGGATCTCCAAACGAATATATTAAAGCAGTTCGGATATAATGTTCACATAAAGAGAATTCGTGAGGCAAAGAGAAAGGCAATTGAGCAGGTGTACGGTAGTTGGGAGTCGTCTTACGTAGAGCTCCCGCATCTACTCAATGCAATTACTGAGGCAAATCCAGGAACGAAGGTCGATTGGCAAACTCAAGATTCAAATACAGCCGGCCACGTGTTCTTGGATAAGCTTTTTTGGGCATTCGGTCCTTGTATCGAGGCGTTCCAGTATTGCAGGTATGTATTGTAATAGTGCTTTAGTTTTGTTATACCTGATTGATATTCACTGACTATGTTATATACGTTTAATCATTGCAGACCTGTGATCACAGTTGATGGTACCTTCCTGTATGGCAAGTACAAGCACAAATTGCTTATTGCAGTGGCAGTAGATGGGGCAAATCATATAGTCCCATTGGCCTACGGGCTAGTGGATGAGGAGAAGGCGGAAACCTGGGGTTGGTTCCTTGCAAAAGTGTTGGAACACGTCATCAAAGACCGATCCAACATTTGCTTGATATCGGACCGCCATGCGGGTATCAAGAGTGCGGTGGAAGGTGACAATGCGGTGTGGCCTACAGGGTGGCCTTGGCGCTGGTGTATCCGGCATGTTGCAAGCAATTTCAATTCGAAGGCCAAAAGCAAGGAATGTAAGGAAATAATAAAAAGAGCTGCCTATCAAGCACAGAGTCGAAAATTTCATGGATACTTCAATGCAGCACTTCAAAGCAATCCTTGGACGGGACGATATTTTCGTGAGCTACCTCCATGCATGTGGACCTTATCTTACGATGAAGGTGTCAGATTTGGCCTAGGTACAACAAACATGGCTGAGAGTTACAATTCGGTTATAAAAGATGCCCGGTGCTTACCAGTATCGCATTGGTAAAAAAAACCTTCTACAATTGTAACTCTATATTTAATAAGCACAGGCGTGAAGCCAGCGATGCCATGAGTATAGGTAAGTTGCTCACAGATTATGCTGCACATAAGTTTGAGCGATGGAATAGCATATCCAGCTCGCATAGAGTGACATGTTTCGACTATCAAGAACGCATATATGAGGTTATTACTGCACCACGTCCTACAATGTATGGTCAGAAGGGGGATCATATTCAAAAGGTAGAGTTAAGAGCATGTAGATGTACGTGTAACAAGTGGCAGACATACAGAATTCCATGCTCACATGCAATGGCGGTAATGGGTACAATGCACATGGATTGTCTTGCCTACGTCGGACAGTGGTACAGGTGGGACCACCAGCTAAAAGTGTATGGTCGTCCTTCATTCCTGCAGCTGATAAGGCAAATTGGATTCGTTTGGACTTACCGAAGTGGCACCCTATACCGGGACTTATTAGGAAAAGGGGACGGCCTAGGGAGAAACGATTCCAGAATGAGATGGATATTCGAGAGGGCCCTCGAGGTTACGCATGCGATTGTTGTGGGCAGCAAGGCCACAACAGAAGGAGTTGTCCAAACGGGGGATCGATGGGTAGTGTACCAACGGGGCGGTCGAGTCGTAGTGGTAATTCTTTATTTCCATATGTTCTACACTGTATTATTGAGTCATGACTGACGTTATGTTTGTTGTGCTTGTTTATAATCCATATTTGTTGTCAATAACAATATCTCCTTATTGTTTCTTCGCAGATGGATCCCGGACCGATCGATAGTTCATTACTGACGCAGCAGCCTGTACATAGGTCCACTCTAGCCTGGGATGGGCAGGTCAGTTCATTTATCTATTTTAGTGATTCCAGTTTTGTTTGATGCGGTGTTTATGATTTTTAATAAATATGTTCACTTTGTTGTAGGAGCATGAGGTACTACATTGTCGGCGCAGAGAGGCCAGGCTCAGGCGACCTGCTGGATACCTACAGACGTGGACGAGCGCATGGTGCCATTCCTGTCCCAGGCAGGGTTCATAGGGGCGGCTCAGATGCCTTTCATTCAGCTGGATTGGCATCTGATTACTGCTTTGGTCGAGCGATGGCGCCCAGAGACGCACACGTTCCACATGACCACGGGAGAGTGGACTGTGACGCTACAGGACGTTGCTATCCTGACGGGCCTCCCTGTGGATGGATTGGCCGTTACTGGCACGGCTCGCATGGATTGGCCAGATTTGTGCGAGGAGCTATTAGGAGTTCGGCCAGTCCCCCGTCGACATGGATGGAGGTCGGCTGAAGATGTCGTGGTTGGATAGCCACTTCACCGACCTACCTGAGTTTGCTGATGACGTGATGATCCGACGTCATGCTAGGGCATACATTCTGCTGCTGCTTGGGGGATTTATTGTCGCAGACAAATCCTCCAACTACGTCCATCTTATGTACCTCCAGCTGCTCCGAGATTTCGAGCGAGCAGGGCAGCACGCATGGGGAGCAGCCTGTTTGGCTTGGCTGTACAGGCAGCTATGCCTGGCTTCCGACGTCGACACGGGGGACATGGCAGGACCACTAGTTGTCCTGCAGATATGGGCATGGGAGCACTTCCCCCACATTGCCCCGGTACGGCGACTGCTCACCTCTGTTACCGCAGGCCGCCCACTCATCAGTCATTGGGGTGCGACTTTCGACGTCACCCGTGTGTCGACCCACCTATTGATTGAGTACCGCGCCTCCTTTGATCGACAGATGCACATCAGGTATGCGATAGATCAATTTTGATTTCCATTGCCATCTACTCTTAAATTGCTATTGTACGATCATTTTCTATGCAGTACATCACTTTTGCTACTTCATCAGGTGGTGTGGGACCCATACAGCTCCATCCTGCCCGCCCTGCCACCGTACTGCCTGGTAGGCAACGATGTATGGCGTGCCCGGGTGCCATTGGTATGCTTCTACCTTGTCGAGCACTACTATCCGGACAGAGTGCTCAGACAGTTTAGTGGCTTCCAGGAGATACCAGCCCCCCTGCTGATATGAGACCCCTCCATGAGATTGACATGAGGGGACGTTTGGAACTGGCAGTCCGAGCACGCCAGATGGATTGCTGAGTGGGATGCTCGGCGTGATTGCATTGTACAGATGCCAGATTTGCCGGCTGGGACATCTGACGATTACTTCCAGTGGTATCATGCCATCACCCGACGCTGGATCGGTCGCACGGGAGCTATCATGCGATACATGGTACGGTCGCTGTCTCTGTAAGCTTTATATATACTTGTACTGACTTATAAGCTATTCACTGATATAAATATTTGCTATTACTCGCAGGCTGATTTCATTTCTAGCGTCCCTGACATGCCCCCAGAGCTCACTGCATCCACTGCACGAGATGTCTGTCGTGTAGTGGATGAGTTTATGGGGTGAATTCAATGATCCAGTACCACCAGCTCCACCAGCAGCAGCACAGGGTGACCCACAGCCTCATACCCTACAGAGACGACATCCTCCTAGAGAGAGGCGTGGGCGGGGACGGGGACGGGGTCGGGGGCGAGCTCGGGCTCCAGGTATACAGATCAGAGATGAGCCTGAGCCGTCCGACCTACCTCCATTCGATGAGTCTGGTCCTTCCCAGGTCATTCATGACGGGGCTGGCCCGTCATCCACTTCTTACGATATGCGGGACACCCCCATGCCAGACCCGTCATCCAGTGACTTCCACACTCCCCGGGCTCCACAGAAGAGGCGACCATCGCCATCTCATGATATGGGGGAGGGCCTTACACAGGTCGAGCCAGACCCTGTCCCATTCCACCAGTATAGTGCTGCTACGGGAGAGGAGCCCGCTCCAGTTACAGAGACTGGCCCATATTCACCGCATCCTCATCATCAGCGTACCCCATTCCCGAGGACATACGTGAGGCGGGGTAGAGGCCGAGGACGAGGGAGCAGGGCCACACATCAGCAGCAGGAGTAGTGGACGATAGATAGATTTTCTTTTTTTTATTTTCTTTTGTATGTAGCTTCTTATTTCCTTGTATTATTCTTGTATGTATAGATCGTACTCATTTTCTCCTATTCATTCTATTAGAACAATCACTCTACATTTCATTCTATTTCATTTCCTACTATGTATTATGACTCTACGAATACTCATATTTTCATTGCACTGTCTATGATTGGGATTGGGAATGTGAGTTTCGATTGGGCTTCGAAACACTGTAGTTTGTTAGTTTTTTTTGCCATGTTGGAGGATGGTTAATGGCTTTTATGGCTGTTTATATTTGTATTTGACAGGTTTTTACAGGTTTTTGATGTAAATTTTTGCTTTTTCAAGAAATATAATAGGATATGGGCGATTTTGGCCTAGCCTCGTCTCTTGAAGAGACTAGGTCAGGCACTAATGACCTCGTCTCTTCAAGAGACGAGGCCGTGTTGCCTATTTCTGGGATTAATTTCATCCCAGTGGTATTTTCGTAATTTTTTTTTATTTTAATAATATTTTTTTTCCTTTTCCCCGATTTTTTTAATAAAAACATTAAAATTAAAAAGGTCAAAAGCTCGAGTATCTTCTGGTTTTACATAATTTTTCTTGTAATTTCATTTTGTTAAAAAAAAAAAAGTCATGATGACAATTAGCTCAACCAATGGAAATCGAAATCCAAATCGAATTCAAAATTAGGGTTTTCGTGGGACCCACCGACACTCGGGATAGCGCTATACTTGCAATTTTCCAGTCCGACCAGTTCAAGGTTTCTAACCGACTTAACTTACGAACACAACACTCCTAACACTCGCGCGAACTCGCGCGTGAAATTTAATACCACTAAAATGTCCCAATGAGCTCATGACTTCGTATAACCTCATGAAAATGTTGATGAAGTTTGGATTTTGATTCAAACCCAGAACACCCATTTGATCATATTCCTCAAGTTCCAGGTTGGTTGGCTGTCACTCAATTTTGCATTCATTCAAGTTAGAACCTTTTTGGCGTAAATTGCAGTTTTCCCATGTGGATTTTGAAACAATAATGTAAAAATTTGTTACTTGGTGCATAATTAAACTTTGTGTAGTCATCAAAATCCATTGTGTTATTGAATTTGAGAGGAAATGTATGAAAAGGTAGAAATTTTAGTGGACTTTTGCTGTGTTTGAATGATAATTGTAACTTGGTGCATAGTTATATAGTTATAATTTGGGTAGTCAGCCAAATTTCATCTTGTTATTGTATTTTAGTTTTTGGAGTTAGGAGGAATTGAATAAAAAGGTAGAAGTTTCATTGGACTTTTACTGTATGATTTGGAACTTGGTGCGTGGTTGGAACTCTGGTAGTCATCAAAGATTTTATCTTGTGATTAGAATTTAGTGTATGGTTGGAGAGGAATTGAATGAAATAATAGAAGTTGTAGTGAACTTGTATGTTTAAACTTTGATTGTTATCACAACTCTACCGTGTTACTGGATTTTAATGTTTATAGTTGAAAGATGAATGAATTGGTACAACAATTTGTTGTTTTCTCGAATTTGGATGATGATGAGAAAAGGGTGATTGGTTGAATTATATATTCAGTTGGAGAGCTGAAGAAGTTGCTATTGTTGTACTTGAATCACCTCATTTAAGACATGTTTTAAGTAAGGAAAGAAGAAAAATTAGGATGCAATAAGCAATAAGTAACCTTAGCCTTAAAGGAAGGGGTGCTAGTTGGTGTTATTTTTGTTGCTTAGTCATTTTAAGTTTGCATATAGTGTTGAATGTATATAAAAAGAGCTAAATATTTTCCAAATGCTATTATTTTCTTTTTGTGATCGTGCCATATACCCTAAAAGATGCGTGTTGTGTAATTGCAATTTTCAATAGTGGCTCTATAGTGGTGTTTTAAATAATGTTGATATTAATTCTTTATATACTGTCATGTCAAGGTTCGGCATGCTACTTAAATGTCCCTTTTGACTTACTACCATTTGTTATTCATGGCAGTTGAGCATTGAAAAAAATGGAAAATTTTAGATTATTATTTGGAAAACTTCAATTTTACTTCATTCCTTTTGTTTTGAGTGTTGGTTATGTATTTGATTCTGCTTGTTTTGGATATTGTTCTTAGAGTGATGGGTAGAAGAAAGCAATCTCGGCCACATCGATCTGGTGGTATAGTCTTAGATAGCCATGCTCAAGACAAGGATAAATTGGAGCTGGGTGATGCACATGTTGTGGATGATGAGCAGGGACAGAAGAAAAAGTATGGTGATAAACCATTATTTGTTGAAGTAGACAGGTCTTGTTGGGCATTGGAGGAGCATCTTGATATATCGGAAATTGTATTAACAGAATTAAATATAGGAGATGAGTTGTCTAGTGGTAAGATAGGGGAGTGGTATGATCTGAATCTTAATTATTCATTGAGGTTTAGAGTGTGCAATGTGAATGAGTTTCTTGGTCGAATTAAATTAGGACATTGGCCTGTATTACCTGCTAGTGATGTATTTATGGAGTTATTGGAGAAGGGGATGTTTGAGAATGGGGAAGATCACAGATTAATTTTGTCAGGGAAATTTGATGGACCTGATGAGGGTATTTCTGGTCTTATTCACTTGGCTAGTTTGAAGTTTGTATCGTTAAGGCCAGTCCCACTGCTTGGTTTTGTAGAGGAGATGCCTAGACTAAGGTTGCGGGTGGAAATACTAAATAGTGCTTTTGATTCATGTGAGTCCCTTATGGATAATTCAAGGCCTCTCTGGAAAAAAAGTATGATGAATGCCATGGCTTGGCTAAGGCCTGAAGTTTTGACTTCAGAGGCCAGGTATGGAATTGTTGAATCAACACCATCAATGGAAGCTGACACTCCTTGTGACATAGACGACAACTTGTCAAAGCCCCAAAGGCATGCTAGGTTTGATGCTGCTGCCTTTTACGAAGCAATTAAGCCTTCAAAGTAAGGACTACTATGAAATCTCACCCTTCTGTTTTCAGATGCCTTGTTGTTCATACTTTGTCTTACATTTGGCACTCTTTACTAATCAGAGAGGATCCAATGCTGGCTGATGATTTAGATGCCCTGGTGCCAGAGCTGAGACCTTATCAACGCCGTGCTGCTTATTGGATGATTTGTAAAGAGAAAGAAGTTTCAGAAAAGTTGGGTAAAATGGAAGATACCCAATTATCACCTTTATGTGTGCGTGTGGGTTTTATTGACTCAAACTCAAGAATGTTTTACAATCCATTCAGGTGCAGTTGCTCTTCTTCTTTTGTTTTCCTGAGATTGCTTGAATATGAGATATATATATTGAAATTAATCATTGCATGTATGTTAATTGAAGTAAATATCCACACACAAGTACACATAGATTGGTGATTGAAATTGAAGGTAATGACAATTGGTGGTGCATGATAGTTAGCTAGGTCCCTCTCCTTGGTGCAGTACACGTAAATTTCCTTTTCCTTATATATGGTCATAATGTTTGTACATGCCTTGGCTTGTGACACTGTTGTTGCTTGATTTATGTATTTATTTATTAGTAAATTATTATTATTTTTTTTACTTTTTGGGTCTTCTGCTTGCTAATGGCTCATTTTATTCTTTTCATGTTTCTTCAGCGGTAGCATATCAATGAAGCCAGAGTACTTTTCAACCCAAGTTTCAGGTGGAATACTTGCTGGTGAGCCCAATGATCTATACATTCAACATTATCATTTGCACTATTCAATTCTCTTTGATTAAGGGAGTATTTCCAAATTTATGTCACAGTGATTGCTCTGACAAGAATCATTCATGGCTGCAAACAGATGAGATGGGTTTGGGGAAGACGGTTGAATTGCTTGCCTGTGTCCTTGCTCATCGGTGGTCTGCATCTGAAGCTCATTGCATAGAATCTGGTGATGGTTCACAAGTGATTCAGGATGATCGAATATGCATTAGGAGATTAAAAAGAGAACGTGTTGAGTGCATTTGTGGAGCTGTGAGTGAGAGTTACAGGTATGAAGGATTGTGGGTCCAATGTGACATTTGTGATGCCTGGCAACATTCAGATTGCGTTGGCTATTCTCCCAGAGGAAAAAAAATAAAAAAACCTGGTAGACAAGAAGAGTTAGTGAAGTCAAAAGTTAACTCAAAGTCCCCAAGAAAGAAAAATGGAACCTCCTTTGTCGAGAGGGAGGGAAAATATATTTGTCAGATGTGCTTTGAGTTGCTGCGGGCAACTGAATCACCTGTTTCCAGTGGTGCAACTCTTATTGTGTGTCCTGCTCCAATATTGCATCAGTGGCATGCTGAGATAATAAGGTATAACCTTTGCCCCTCTTCTTTTGCACACCTCTAGGTTTACGTTATTTCTGATAGAAATCAATAAATTGGCACAATAGCGTGAATTTATTTGCCTGTTTACAATAAGCTGTGAGGTTTTATGGAAGTCACTGTCAAAGTCATAATAGAAGCCAAAAATTTTCTTTATGTGGGGCAAGCAGTTATATCATTTATTCAGCTTATTTTATAAGACTACAATGCAGAATCATTTGATAATGCATTTTACTCATTACAAGATATTGCTGTTGAGCTCATATATTCCGTTGGATTGGTTCCTCTCTGCTTTTTGATTAAAATTTTGGGAGTAGTTTGTCTAAATCTGTTGCCCCCTCATTTGTCAAACTGCTTCAATCCTCACAGCGAGCCCGTAGCGACATGTTGGCCTGCACAGGGCAGTTTTGAAACCTGAGATGCAAATAGTGTCCCATCTGTGAGCTTGAGATTGACATTTGTTTCCTTAAGATATGTCACAACTAACTGCAATCTTGTTATAATGTTACTTCATTAGGAGCATTATCTTTTATCTTATAATACTTACTTCTATGTTTCTATAGTTCATTTTTATGCTTACGGAGTATGTGTAGTGGGTTATAGAGTAAAAGTTACGGCTATACACCGATTGTTAGTAGATGAATATGTTGACAGTTTGGTCTGATTCTCTTTAAATATATAGAGATTGTCATTTTCATATAATTTGAATTTGAACAGTGCATCAATGACTCAACGAACTGATTTTGGGATGACGAAATATTAGTGTGTGTTAATAATATATCATGCTTCATTTCTATGAATGCTTCTGACATTAAGTTTCATGTAAATCTCCTAGGTCCTAGCAGCTCCTGTTTTCTGCAAATTTTGATTCTTTCCTATACTAAATACACACTTTCTCCTCCCTCCCTGCAGACATACCAAACCAGGTTCTTTGAGAGTACTGGTTTATGAAGGTGTTAAAAACAGTAGCTTATCAGAAGAACCTGTTATGGACGTCGATGAACTTGTCACCTGTGACATTATCCTGACAACATATGATGTTCTGAAAGAGGACCTCTCCCACGATTCAGACAGGCATGAAGGAGATCGACGATTCATGAGGTTCCAAAAAAGGTTGGTTCAGAACTGTTGGATTGTTATTGTTGTAACTACTGTGTATTCTGGAATTCTCAAGATATGCTAGAACATTTATGTTTGCATATTCTTGCATTATGCTGACAGCCTTTGCTTATTGAGAAAAAGCTTTCTGCTGCATGGTTTGGCATGATAGCTAGTGACTGGAAAAAGCTTTCTGCTGAAAACTAAGAAAATGATTGTACATTTTCTTTCCGTGAATCACAAAAAAGAGCTGGAGTAATTATTGGTCCCTTCTCTCTACAGGAAACATATATTGTTGAAAGGGTAAAATTGAATGGCAAACCTTGTGATTTCACTGCTAGGAAACACAACCTTTTGCGTAAACATGTAGTGAGAGAAAATTCTCTCCCTTCTCTCTAGCCCCCACCTCTTCTTCTTCTCCCTTCCCTCTGTCCCTTCTCCTTCTGCCGCACCTCTCTCTCATCCCCCTTCCTGCTCCTTCTCCCCTAACTCGTCACCCTCCTCCTCCTTCCTGTTGCCACTCTCTAATCCTAGCTTGTTCATCCCCTAATCTCAAAACCCGTGTCTTGTTTCTCTTATCTCTAGCCCTTTCCGTCGCTTAACACGTAACTGTAGACTGTTTTGACTCTAAACTCATAACCCTAGGCCAATCTAACCCTAAAGCTTGTAACCCTAGGCCGTCCTAACCCTAAAACACGAATCCTTACCCTAACCTAGCCATATATCTTATAACCCTAGCTGATCCAACCTTGGACCTCTCTTACCCTTGGCCGGCCGACTTTAAACGATTTTTATCGTGACCCCATGGTTTTGTTCTAGTGATGAAGACCTTTTTTCGTAGAAAAAGAAGGGTTTTCTTCCATGACGTTGCTTCTAGGGCCTTGTCGTGTGGGGTTTTGGGTGGTTCTCGCCAAAGTTTTGAGATGTCTTGGCTGGAATTTGACACATCCGGTTTTGCTGGGGGTTGTTTCGAATAGTGGCTTTAAGCTAGTGTCTGTCTCTAATGAGAGTATCAATGACAAAGTGAATATGGTTAAGTTAGTTGAGTCCTGTTCTGACTCCTCTCAAAAGGAAAATGCAAACAAGATTGTGGAAGTTGATAGTCGGTTTGGGGTTGGCTCTAAAGATGTCTCCCAGGTTCAGCCTTGTTCTAAACCTTCTACTTCCTTTGTAGAGGTGGTCTTGGGTTAGAAAAATCGGACTCTAGTAAATAGGGAAGTTTTTGCAGTAAAAGAGGGCAACTTGTAAATTAATGTGGCTTTAAATAATTTTCCTCCTTCTCGTGTGGGTCAAACCACCCAAATTGGTTTCGGAGATAGGGAAACTATTATGGAAGAATACTTTAGTTGGGTATTTTTTGGGAAAAAGCCCTCCTTTCCCTTTGGTACAACGCATAGCAAAGGCTGTATGGGGTAAGTAAGGTCTTCTTGATGTTCTATTGAATGGCTATGGTTATTTTTTGTTTAAATTCAATGATGAATTTTCTTTGCTCAAGATTTTAAGGCAACCATGGTTTTTTGCCAACCGTCTTTTGGTGCTTAAAAGATGGCGGGTGGGTATGGCTTTAAACCGAGTACACCCAAGAAAATGCTGGTGTGTGTGAAGCTTTACGGAGTGCCTACTGAGTTCCTTCATAATGAAGATGTTAGTTATGCAGTGAGTGCTATTGGGAAACCACTTCAAGTAGATATTGTCACTTCGACTAACTCTCATGTTCAGTATGCAAGAGCCTCGGTGGAAATGAAGGCAGATGGAGAGTTTATAAAAGACTTTGATATAGAATGTGCAGATGGATCAATCCATAGGGTGGATGTTGAGTATCACATAATCCCTCCGAGACGTTCGAAATGCCGTGTCTTTAGACATAGCGATGCAAAGTGCTCTGATGTTGCTGCTGCTGAAGTGCCATTAGGGGAATGGTCTAATATTCAGCGGGAAGTACCTATCGAGACACCTCATTTTTCTCAACCTACCCCCCCTCGTGGATTTGGAAATAATCCTATAGAAGTGGTAGAAGGTATAGACGGGGGAAGGGACTTTGTTGCTGCTCATACACCAATCCATATTGGAAAAGGTAAATCAACAATGGCTTCTAAGCTTTCTGCCAATCCTTTTGAAGAGAGTAATTCATCTACTGGTAGGTTGGGCATACCTTATATAGATACTTCCAATGGTCAGGTTCCAGGTGAGGTTCCTCATAGAGTTAAGGAATCGGGTTTGTTTGGTGATAATTCTGGAAATGGAGGAGAAGGTTCATATTCATCGTTTGTAACCCCTTCAAGGATTAGTGAGACAAGTGTAGGCTCTAGTAAAGAGATATTACATCAGGATGTGGCAGCTCTTGATCCTGCTCAAATGGTCTTAGATAGTCCTGAAGTTGAAAAGAAGAAATCAAAGAAAAATATGGCCTGGGAGAAGAAGCATAGAGAGGTGGAGGTTAAGAGCATGTCCTCATCATCCCCTTGTAAACATTCTTCATATTTTCTTTTCTTGTATATATGATGATTGGTTCTTGCGAGGTCTAAATGACCCAAACAAATATAAAGAAATTATGAATTTTTGTAAGGAGAATAGTTTGTCTCTTGTGTGTTTATCGGAAACGAAAGTTAAGTTTCGTAATACCCAAAAGATTTGAAACCGTATTCTACCAGATTGGTGCCTTCTACCTAATCAAAATGGGAGACTTTGGGTAGGGTGGAACCCTTTAATTTGGGATATGGAGGCCATATAGGTTTCCAACTAGTTGATCCAAGTTCGTTGCAAGTTGCTTAGTAAAGATTTTGTTTGTGTTATCTCTTCGGTTTATGGAGCAAATTCAGTTGAACAAAGGAGAAGTCTATGGAAGGACTTGTTAAGTTTGAAGAACACCATAAATGATCCTTGGTTAGTCATGGGGGACTTCAACGAATGCAGGAGCCTAGGTGATGAAATTGGGGGAAACGTTGTTTTTTCTAAAGGAATGGAGGATTTCAATGATTTTTGTTACCAAGCTGACTTGGAAGAGATTCGTACAACTGGAAATCATTTGACATGGTCCAATCGTTGCTCTTCTAATCCTATTCTTAGGCGATTAGACCGTGCTTTGATTAATCCTTGTAGCCTAGGTTTGTCGGATCATTGCTCCATTATCATTCATTTGAATCTTGATAGGGTATTCCGTAAGTCCTTCTTCAAGTTCTTTGATTTTTGGGCTAAACATCCGGATTTTTTATGTTCCATTCAAAGAGTATGGAATATAGATATTGTTGGGAATCCTATGTTTCAAGTTGTTTCTAAACTGAAATTGTTAACAAAGGAACTCGAAGGTTCATAACAAGAATGGTTATTTTGATATTCAATAAAGAACTTTGGAGGCTAGGATTTGTCTCCATGATTGTCAGGAGTCTAATCGCCCTAATCCTAGTGTGGCAGATTGGAACAATGAAAAATTGCTTTTCAAAATACTACCTTCTCAGTGCAGTGGAAGAATCTTTCCTTAAGCAGAAGTCCAAAGTAACATGGCTCAAGCTTGGTGATCGCAATATAAGCTTCTTTTTTAGGTGCCTAAAGCAAGGAAATCATAGAAATGCTATCCATTCTATTTCTGATAATAATGGATAGTGTATATCTTTAGAGGATGAAATGAAGGACTTGGTGGTTAATTATTTTAAGGAACTTTTAGGGAGCCGTCAACTCCTAATCTTAACTCTAAAAGATTATTGTCTCTCATTTCCAAAAAGGTAGCAGAATGAATTGGGGTGACCTTGTAAAACTAGTATCAGATGATGAAATTAAATCTACTCTCTTCTCTATAGTTTAAGATAAAGCACCTGGACCAGATGGTTACAATGCCAACTTCTCCCGTTTAGCTTGGGACATAATTGGCAAGGATTTTTGTACAGCTATTAAAGGATTTCTTTGCCATAGGTAAGTTATTGAATGCCATTAACTCTACCGCTATCTCCCTTATCCTCAAGGTGGAGAATCCTACAAACTTACGGGATTTTAGGCCTATCTCTTGTTGCAATACAATATATAAGTGTATTTTCAAGATCCTAGCAGAGAGGTTAAAAGTGGTACTCCCTCATCTTGTGGGAAGGTTACAAACGGCTTTCAATAAGGGCCGTAGGATTGTAAACAACATCTTTGTGGCACAGGAGCTTCTTTGGGGCTATCATAAGGAAAAATTGGGACCTAGATGTATTATTGAAGTTGATATTATGAAGGCATATGATAATGTTCGGTGGAGTTTCTTAGAACAAATTTTGAAGATTATAGAGTTCACTGCACGGTTTATCACATGGATCATGCAATGTGTTACAACCACTAAGTTCTCTACCAACATTAATGGAGAATTAGTGGGTTTTTTCCCTAACTCACGAGGCTTATGACAAGGGAACCCTATCTCTCCTTATCTTTTTGTTTTGGTGATGGAAGTTTTCTCATGTATAATGCGGGATGTAGGAAAGAAGAATGGATTCTCATATCATTGGAGATGTCGAAAAGAGAAGCTTAATCACCTTTGCTTTGCAGATGATGTTATGATCTTTTTTGAAGGAGATATAGGCTCTATCTCCTTAATTAAAGAGGCTTGGAAGGAATTTCATGGATTTTTTAGGTCATATAGCAAGCAAAAGAAAAAGTCATGTCTTTTTTAGCGGTGTGTCTCAACAAGAAAAGGTGGTACTAATTCAGACTTCGAGTTTTCAGCACGGTGATCTACCTGTAAAATACTTAGGAGTTCCTCTTTCATCGGCAAAACCTAACAAATCGACTTGTCAAGTTTTAGTGGAAAGATTTAGTAAGCGCATCAATCACTAGACAAGCAAAACTCTCTCTTATGCGGGCCGCCTCTATGGAAAAATGACGGCTTTTTTTTCCTTTTTTAACTGATTTGACTGCTGTAATTTTTTTGTCTTCTATTTTTAATTTTTAGTGTTCTGTTTTTAATTAGGGTATATTTATTAGTCATTAGTGTGTGTTTATTAGCTTTTATAAGACCATAATTTCTGTAAATTAGCTGCAATCTTTCCTTATTTAAGGTAGGTATTATGCTGTGTATTGTATATAAATACCAGCTAATTTGCTGTGTAGAGATATAGAAAGAAAAATCTTTTTCTTCATGGTATCAGAGCTTTTTTTCTAAAATAGAAACCTTAAAAAAAAAAAAAAAATTTCCATTTCAATCGAAGGAGCTTCATCAATGGAGGTCATCCCAAGTTTGCCCAGTCGATAAGGAGTCGTCGATAACTAGCTCTTTAATATCACTGGCCATAAATTGAATGGCCATAATTACCTCCAGTGGTCCCAGTCAGTTTTGATTTTTATTAGGGGCAAAGGAAAAGATGAGTATCTCATCGGAGAAGCAATCCAACCCTACCCAATGAAGAAGACAAAGCTTTCCAAACATGGAAGACGGAGAACAACATGGTAATGTCATGACTTCTCAATTCTATGACCAACGAGATAAGAGAATTTTCTCCTATATGAAACTGAGGCAGAGATTTGGGAGGCAGCAAAAGAGGCGTATTCCCATGTTGAAAACTCATCGGAATTATTTGATATTGAGTATGTTCTCCATGATCAAAGACAAGGAGAACTCAGTGTCACTCAAAATTTTAGTATTCTTAATTGTTTTTGGCAGCAGGTTGACATGTTTGAAGAACATCATTAGAAGTGTAAGGATGATGCTCCTTACGACAAGAAGATTGTGGAACAGAAGTGCTTGTATAAGTTCTTAATCAGTCTCAACAAAAATTTGGAGGAAGTGCGTGGAAGAATTCTCTCAAAGCAACCTATTCTTAGTTTGCGTAAAGCTTTTGCAGAATTGAGAAGAGAAGAAAGTCAAAAGAAGGTCATGTTGGGAGTTCAAAACTCACCTAGCAATATCGAGGGAATTGCTTTTGCTGCAAAAAGTAGCCAGCAGCCTATCACAAGTGGGAAGCCAAGGAAGGAGAGACCAAAGTGTGATTATTTTCACAAACTTGGTCATACACAAGATAAGTACTGGGATCTTCATGGCGAGCCAAATGATTTGAAGTTCAACAGCCAAAAAGAAAGCAAGGGACATTTTGTTGCCATGGAAGAAAAATTTGAAAACCCTGGTTCTGTTCTCTTTAGCAAAGAACAGTTGGAACTACTCCAACAATTGTTTGTTCAACAAAACAGTACCTCATTGCCTAACATATCTTCTGGTGCTATGGCTCATAAAGTTAATATCTGCCATGTTTTTAATGTTAAAATAGAAAAGAATGGTGTTTGGATAGTCCACTTAGGAATCTCGAATCATATGACTGGAGATAAACAGTTGTTTGTTCATATGAATCCGTGTAAGGAAAAATGGTATGTTCAAATTGCTGATGGCACACGTTCACAAGTGGCTGGAATTGGAACGACGGAGATAACTAAGGATTTAACCCTTTACTCTGTGTTATATGTTCCAAAGTTGAACTGTAATTTGTTGTCTATCAGTAAACTTACTCAGAACTACAACTGTGTTACTAAATTTTCTAAAAACTCATGTGATTTTCAAGATATGGATTTAAGGAGGACGATTGGCAGTGCTAAGGAGTGTTCGGGGTTATACCTTCTCACTAACAACAAGTCTCCAAGTGGACAAGCTCTAAATGTTGGAAGTCTACATTCTTGCAATGCTTCTCTTAATATCTCTAGTATAAATAACGATGTTATGCCCTGGCATTATCGTTTAGGGCATCCAAACTTTGTATATCTAGAGATGTTATTTCCTACTTTATTCAAAAATAAAAGTTCAAAGTTATTTCAACGTGAAGTTTATCAGTTGTCAAAACATACTCGAACCGTGTTCCTAAAACAAAATTACAAACCATCTCGTCCATTTACAATGTTTCATGGTGATGTGTGGGGACCCTCTCATGTACAACATGTTTTAGGGTTTCCTTGGTTTGTGACCTTTTTTGATGACCACACTCGGTTAACTTGGGTTTTTCTCCTTAAACAAAAGTCTGAGGTCGAAAAGGTCTTAAAAAATTTCAACTCAATGATTCAAAACTAGTTTCAAACAAAAATTCAAATCCTTAGAACAGATAATGCAAAAGAATTCTTTAAAACAACTTTGGGGGATTATATGTTAGAACAAGGGATTATTCAACAAAGTTCGTGTGTTGATACTCCTCAATAGAATGGCATCGCAGAACGTAAAAATAGATATCTTCTGGAAGTTACTCGTTCGCTGATGTTTGCTTCTAATGTCCTAAAACAACATTGGGGAGATGCTATTCTCTTTTCTGGATGTCTCATAAACTGGATCCTATCTCGAGCTCTCAATTTCTAAACCCTAATCGAGGTCCTTCTCAAACATTATCCCTCTTCATGTCTCATGTCATCTATTCCTTTCAATGTCTTTTGGTGTTCCGCCTTTGTTCATGTCCATTCTCATAGTCGTGGAAAACTTGATCCTCAGGCCATAAAGTGTATTTTCCTTGGTTATTCCCCAAGTCAGAAGGGTTATAAGTGTTATTCACCAACAACAAGAAGATATTATCATTCTATGGATGTCACTTTCTTTGAGAATTAACCCTTTTATCCCAATACTGCCATTTAGGGGGAGAAAGAGTACAACAAAGAATGTCAATCCTGGGATATGGACATTGATAATATTCCCATCACAGAAAGTTCACCTTCAGATTGTATCACTTCTGTTATTCCTGTTGATTTCTCTATTGAGTCTGAAAACTCTTTTGAGTCTGCTGAGTCTTTTCTTGTGTCTGACTTGCCAACAAACAAGGAGCTTCGTGTTTACTCCAGGAGAAGAACCATTAATCCAGAATGAGAACCCTGAGTGCTACCTGGGACTATCCAAGAGTCCAATCTGAACTCATTGAATGAAAGCGAATCACTGGATGATGAGAATGGAGGTAATTCTATGTCTGAAAATCATATTGGTGAATTTCCTGTAGTAGATGATTTGGACGTTCCTATCGCTCATTGAAAGGGAGTGAGATCGTGTACCCAACACCCCTTGCACAATTATATATCTTACTCAAATCTTTCATCAAAGTTTCAAACCTTTGTAGCAAATCTCAAGACTGTGCAGGTACTAGTCAATATCCAAGAGGCGTTGAAACACAATTATATATCTTACTCAAATCTTTCATCAAAGTTTCAAACCTTTTTAGCAAATCTCAAGACTGTGCAGGTACTAGTCAATATCCAAGAGGCGTTGAAAGATGTTTTCTGGAAAGCAGCAGTCCTTGATGAGATTCGAGCTTTACAAAAGAGTCAGACTTGGGAAATTACTGACCTAACACCAGGGAAGAATCCAGTAGGATGCAAGTGGGTTTTTATAGTTAAATACAAGGAAGATGGAAGTATTGATGGATACAAGGCTTGATTGGTGGCGAGAGGTTTTACTCAGTCTCTTGGTAGTGATTGGTGGTGAGAGGTTTTACTCAGTCTTATGGTATTGACTACCAAGAGACCTTTGATCCAGTAGCAAAGCTCAATACGATTCGTGTACTTTTGTCCCTTGCAGCAAATTTAGACTGGCCTTGGTTACAACTAGATGTGAAGAATGCATGTTAAATGGGGAGCTAGTAGAAGGAGTGTATATGAAGATTCCTTCAGGGTTTGACACTCCTGACACACAAAACCGAGTTTGCAAACTTAAAAGATCTTTATATGGTCTTAAACAATCTCCAAGAGCTTGGTTTGAGAGATTTACACGAGTAGTAAGGTCACACGGCTATTATCAGTGCCAATTCGATCTCACATTGTTTGTCAAGAGATCTCAAACATGGAAGTTGTGTATCCTCATCGTATGCGTAGATGACATCATTCTTACAGGAGATTTCTTAGAAGAAGTAATTAGTTTGAAGATGATTCTGGGTAGAGAATTCGAAGTCAAAAACTTAAGGAACATGAGGTATTTTCTTGGAATGGAGGTAGCAAGAACAAGTGAATGTATTTCTATAACTCAGAGAAAATATATTCTGGATTTACTAACAGAATGTGGAATGCTCGGGTGCAAACCAGCAGATACACCAATGGAAGTAACACACAAGTTGGGTAGACCTGAGAAAGGCACCAGTTGATAAGGGTTGATACCAGAGATTGGTGGGAAAATTAATCTATCTTTCACACACTAGACCTGACATTGATTTTTCAGTAAGTGTTGTGAGTCAATTCATGAATGATACACGAGAGGAGCACATGGAGGCAGTTTTCAGGATACTAAGGTATTTGAAACTAACATTTGGAAATGGACTTTATTTCAAGTAGAGTACTAGTCGTGATCTAAAAGTATACAGCGATGCAAATTGGGCTGGTTCAGTAATAGATCGAAGATCAACCTCAGGCTATTGCACATTTGTATGGAGGAATTTATCTACTTAGCATAGCAAGAAACAGTCTGTTGTCTCTAGGAGTAGCGCAGAAGTTGAGTTTCGTGCTTTAGCTAGTGGATTATGTGAAGGCATTTGGATTAGAAGACTACTTCAAGAACATGGTGTTGAACTTGACCAACTTATGAGACTTCTTTGTGACAACCAATCAGCACTTTGTATTGCAAAGAATCCTGTACGTCATGATAGGACCAAACATGTGGAGATTGATCGTCACTTTATAAAGGAGAAAGTCGAAGATAATGTTGTTCAGCTAATCTATACACCAACCAGCCAACAGGTTGCTGATATTCTAACTTAGGCATTGCCTTGAAAAAGCTTCAAAGATCTAAGTTACAAGCTTGGGATGAAAAATATTTTTCAACCCAGCTTGAGGGGGAGTGTGGAAAAATGACAGCTTTTCTTTCCTTTTTTAGCTGATTTGATTGCTGTAATTTTTTAGTCTTTTGTTTTTAATTTGGGTGTATTTATGAGCCATTAGTGTGTGTTTATTAGCTTTTATAGGACCATAATTTCTGTAAATTAGCTGTAATCTTTCCTTATTTAAGGTAGGTATTATGCTATATATTGTATATATATACCAGCTAATTTGCTGTGTAAAGATATAGAAAGAAAAATATTCTTTTTCTTCGACCTCCAACTAGTGAAAAGTGTGCTTTTTTCTATCCAAGTTTATTAGTCTTTTATTTTCACTCTCCTTAAATGCATCATAAAGGATTTGACATCAAAGATGAAGTGTTTTTTGTGTAATGGAAGTGATGAAAAGAAAGCAAGGGTTAAGGTGGATTGGGCTATGGTATGTAGACCTACGAACCAAGGTGGTCTTGGCATACCTGACTTCATTTTGTGGAATAAGGCGGCTCAACTCAAACATTTACGGTACCTTTGCTTGAATACCGGTGATTCTCTTTAGCCATCTTGGGTTCGTTTCGAGCTTATTAAAGATAAGAACTTTTGGTCAATGAAAGTGCCCTCAATAACTTCTTGGTCTTGGAAGAAGTTGTTATAAGTTAGACCTATTGCCCGCAATCTTTTCAAATGGGAAGTGGATAATGGTAATATCATATCTCTTTGGTATGATAAATGGCATCCGAAAAGAGCTTTAGTGGACTAGTTGGGGGAAAGAGTAGCCTACTCTTCTGGATTCCCAAAAGAAGCTCGCCTTTGCTATATCAGCAATAATGATGGATGGGATTAGCCTGAGAGAGGACTAAATTGGAAATTAGAAGTGGATTGTGGCTGAATATACTTTATGAAGATAAAATAGTATGGAAAGATAATCCTTAAAGACAACTTTCAATAAAAGTAGTCTACAATTCCATTCGAGGCCAAGGAGCAAAGGTGTCATGGAGTAGCTTTGTACGGTTTAAAAATATAGCCCCTAGACATTCCTTTATTATGTGGTTAGCAGCACAATAAAAGCTCTTGACTATGGACAAGCTTATTTTGTGGGGTATTATTTTCCAAAATTGTTGTTTGTTTTGCTCTGAAGAGGAAGAATCTCACAACCACCTTTTATCAAGTGTGCCTTCGTTCAGGAAATTTGGAAGAGCTTAAGGGAGGAAATCTCAGTTAGTAGTATCTCTCCTTTGGATGCCGATACTATAGAGGCTCTTTTTAATTCTGTTGAGCCCCGATTAAATTCTTATTGTGAAGTCATCATTAGCTTGATTATCTATTTTGTATGGAGGGAACGTAATGAGAGAAGAATAGGCATTGCTCCAAAACTGCAAATGAAGTAGTTAGACTGATTCTTAGTTATTTCTTTGTGTAATTCAATATGAAGTAATAGAATAAAATTGTTATATATTGTGTTATGTACAAGATGAGAATATATAGAGCAATGTTTCTACCTACCCACTTACCTACGATATCTAATTAATATTAATTTACATTCCTTGACACTCTCTCTTAAGTGGGAGCATAGGTATTAATCATGCTCAACTTGTTACAAATATCATTGATTTTAGCCCCATTCAATGCTTTAGTAAAAATATCTGTCAACTGTGCTCTAGTCTTGACATGTCCTGTGGAAATCAATTTCTGTTGTATCTTTTTATGGATGAAATGACAGTCAATTTCAATATGCTTGGTTCTTTCATGGAATACAGGATTAGACGCAATATGAAGAGCAGCCTGATTATTACACCATAACTGAGCAGGTATTGGTACCTCAAGACCAAGTTCAATAAAAAACCGATGAATCCATACTATTTCACACACTGATTGTGCCATAGCCCTATATTCTGCTTCTGCACTCAAGCGAGATATTGTGTTTTGTTTCTTACTTCTCCAAGAAATTAGATCACCTCCAACAAATACACAATATCCAGTAGTGGACTTTCTATCTATTTTGGATCCTGCCCAGTCAACATCTGAGAAACACTCGATACAATTATGTCCATTATCTCTATACACTAATCCAAGTCCTGGGGCACTTTTTAGATAACACAAAATTTATTCTAAAGCTGCCCAATGATGTACTGTAGGAGAGGACACAAACTGACTTACAATACTAACCGGATACGCAATATCAGGATGGGTAACAGTAAGGTAATTCAACTTCTCAACCAAACGCCTATATCTCTCAGGATCTTTGAGTAATTAACCCACTTTTGTACACTATATATTAGGAAGCATAGGAGTACTGCACGGCTTAGCTCCCAATTTTCCCGTCTCTGTTAATAAATCAAGCACATACTTTCTTTGAGACAAAAAAATGCCATTCTTGCTCTTTGTTAACCCAATACCCAAGAAATATTTTAGCATTCTTAAGTTCTTTATTTGAAATTGGGTTTGCAGAAATGTTTTGAGAGGGGATATTCCCGCATTGTCACTTCTTGTAATAATAATATTGTCAACATAGACAACAAGAAGAATCATACCAGAGTTGGTACCTCTAAAGAATACAGAGTGATCTGACTTGCTTTTTTGTAAGCCAAAAGCTTCAACTGCCAGATTGAATTTTCCAAACCAGGCCTGAGGACTCTGTTTGAAACCATATAATGACTTCCGAAGACGACAAAATTTACCTAACTCCCCCTGAGCAACAAACCCAGGTGGTCGCTTCATATATACTTCCTCCTGCAAATCACCATGTAAGAATGCACTTTTTGATATCCAACTGATATAAAGGCCAATGATGAGTAGTTGCTAAAGATATTGTTAACCGTACAGTAGTCAACTTAGCCATGGGAGAAAATGTGTGTAAGTAATCTATCCCATAAGTCTGAGCGTAATCTTTAGCCACAAGACGGGCTTTTAACCGAGCAACTGATCCATCTAGATTAACCTTAACAGCAAACACCCACTTACAACCAATTGCCTTCTTTCCTGTTGGTAAGTCCACTAGGTCCCACATACCATTAGTATCTAAGGCATTCATTTCTTCAATTATAGCATCACGTTAGCCAGGATGAGAGAGAGCACCATGAAGTGTCTTAGGGAGTGCTACAGTATCAAGTGATGCAATAAATGAAGATGATGATGATGATGACAAGTGATCATATGAAACAAAAGAAGAAATATGATAGATACATTGACGTTTACCTTTTCGAAGTGCAATTAGAAGATCAAGGTCAGCTTGAGTGGGATCTGTAGAAGAAGAAGAGGATGGTTCAGGATATAAAGGAGGCAGGTCTCGCAGTCTGGAATACACGTACTGGATAGGAGGCCTTGGTAGAACTGGTGTTGGTGGAGCAGTCTGTGCACTTGGAGATGTAATGTGATAAATTAACATATCGTCATCTTCATCCTGTGTTGATTTTTTTCATTTTGTGTTGACTTTTCAATTAATGGAAAGAATGGAGTGTTTTCTACAAATGTAACATTTGCTGACACAAGATACTTGTTAAGATAGGGACAGTAACATCGATATCCCTTTTGAACCCGAGAATAACCCAAAAAGACACATTTAAGAGACTTAGGATCCGATTTAGCTACCTGAGGACGAACATCACGAACAAAGCAGGTGCTGCCAAATATTCTAGGTTCAATAGGAAACAATGATTTTATAGGAAACAAAACTTTATAAGGAATCTCCCCTTGAAGAATAGATGAGGGAAGACGGTTGATTAGGAAACATGCAGTAGAAATTGCACCAGCTTAAAAATGTTTAGGAATATTCATCTGAAATAGGAGGGCTCTTGTTGTCACAAGAAGATGTCGATTTTTTTTTTTTTTCAGCCACTCCATTTTGGGATGGTGTATCAATACATGAAGATTGGTGAAAAATGCCATTTTGAATCTTGTAAGTTTGAAACGAGTGAGAAAAGTACTCTTTGGCATTATCACTTCTTAATGTTTGGACAGAGGTATTAAAGTGTGTTTTGCTCTAGGCACAAAAGGCAGTAAAATGAGAAAATATCTCAGAACGATTTTTCATAAGATAAAACTAAGTCATGCGAGAGTAATAATCCACAAAAGCAACAAAATATCTAAAACCAGGTTTAGATGTAATAGGACAAGATCCCCATACATCAGAATGGATTAATTCAAAGGGCATTCTAGCCCTCTTATTGATTCTAGGAATTGAAGACATTCGATTGTGTTTAGCAAATTGATATGATTCACAATCTAATCTCGAGACACTATTAAATTGGGACAAAATTTCTTTAACATTGATAAAGATGGATGTCCCAATCGGCAGTGTACGTTTAATGGTGTGAGAACACTGGAGCATGCAACAGATCTCGGCACTTGAGTATCCAGGATGTAGAGACTCCTAATTCATGTCCTTTACCAATAATCTTCTTCGTTATGAGATCCTGAAATTCATAATGATCGGGAAAAAATGTGATACAACAATTCAAGGTACGGGCAAGTTGACTAACAGATAGTAAATTAAAAGAAAATTGAGGTAAACATAATATTGAGGACAAGGAAAGCTATGGAGTAAGATCAATAGAGCTAGAATCAAGAACACATGATTTAGAACCATCTGCTAATGTAACATTTGTAGGACTTGTACAAGCTTAATAGGTGGAAAAGAGATTAATATTACTTGTCATATGATCTGTGGCACTAGAATCAATGACCCACTTAGAAGATGAGGAAAGAAGACATGTATTTGGTTTACCTGACTCATCAACAGTAGAGACATGATAGGATGAAGCCTTCGTTGCTTTTTGGAATTGAGAGAACTTTGCATATTCATCAGCAGAGACAGTAATTGTCATATCGGTCATCTTGTTTAACAAATGAACTTATACTTCCTCTAAACCAGAAAGCAATTCCCAATAGAACAAAATAAGCCAAATGCAACTTCTAAACACGATTTCAATACTCACTGGCAACCTTAAACTCCTCAATCATGTTAACCAAAACACCGAGTTTTCAAAACCACCAAAACAAAAATACTATACTCAACAAACCCATCACAGAAACAATACTTATAGTCAAACAAATGTCTAAAATACATTGCTCAATACAAACAATAAGGAAATCAGGAACTCAAAATACTCCCACCAGATTAAACGAACCTCCGAAATGAACTTTACTCAAACCCACAGCTGACTACTACAATATTTCCACTAAACGACTTCTAATAAGGATCAATCCAACATCAAAAAAAGCGGAAACAACATTACCAAGCTCCCAGATGGCGGAAAAAATGCTTCACACGCCTCTACACGCCTTGAGGTGGCATGTGTAACTCACACACACGTTGGACGACCGTCGGACTTGGTCGGAGCTTCAAGTCGGCAGCCAATCTTCCCTCCTAGGATGGCGGTGTTGAAAATATACACACACTCCGGGATGTGTATAAACCAAACGCTACACACTAGGGTAACTAGGGTTTATGAACTATTGCCTAATCCCTAATTTAAAAAAAAAAAACATCCTGGGGCTCTAATGCCATGTAATTTAATATGAAGTAATAGAATAAAATTGTTATATATTGTGTTATGTACAAGATGAGAATATATAGAGCAATGTTTCTACTTACCCACCTATCTAACACATCATTAATTACGATATCTAGTTAACATTAATTTACATTCCTTAACACTTTGTAATGAAAAGTACTCATGCTTTGTAATGTCAAGATCTTGATCTTAACACTTTTTTGTGTTTTGTGGTGATATGCTTGAGATTTGAGGTCTCTTGTGAGTCCTATAGTGTTCTTGTATAGGCCATTTTTGTAATTATTTTTATTAATGAAATTCTCTAGCACTACCAAAAAAAAAAAAAACACGACCTTTTGCTATTATTCATTTATTTATTTATGATTATTTACTTTGACAAATGACGGTGACATTTTATCAACTCTTAATTGGAAATTTTAAGTCCCAAATGCTTCTGAAATTACTAAAAAAGATCATTTCTTTCAACCCTCTGAAGGAGAGGCTGACATGTATGCTCCAATTGTCTTTCATAAATTCTTATATCATCGTCACTACTGACAATTAAGAAGAAAAAAAGGAAAATTCTTATATTATATCTAGTACACAAAGAAGAAGAGGAGGGGGGGTGGTGGTTGGGTGTTGGTGGGTGTGGGGGAAGAAATTTGTATTGTACTGTACTGTTCCTGTATTGTATTGTATTATTCATGTCGTGCAAAAATCAAATGCTAACTCAGTGACTTAAGTTTCCACAGAAAAATTTCAAGAAAAAGAGGGAAAAAAGGAGGAAGGGTGATAAGATGTTTCTTCTTCTTTTTTCATTTGTTTTAATTTTTTAAAGTAAAATTTCTTCACGCTGCTTTACCCATGTTTATTGTATGGACATGCCCACTTGTTATTTTTTACCCCGTGCTATTTAATTCAGAATATTTGGAGTTCAAATTGGAATCAGATATGTCTACAGGTTGTAACTATCCTACCCTTCGTTTTCAGGTACCCTGTTATCCCGACTCCACTAACTAGGATATTCTGGTGGAGAATATGTTTGGATGAGGCTCAAATGGTGGAGAGTAATGCTGCAGCTGCAACTGAGATGGCTCTTCGCCTGTATTCCAAGCATCACTGGTGTATTACAGGGACTCCAATTCAACGTAGATTCGATGATTTGTATGGGCTCGTAAAGTTCCTTCAGATAAGTCCTTTTGATGTGTATAGATGGTGGAGTGAAGTCATACGAGATCCTTATGAGGTAAGGGAATTTCAATATTGTTGCCTTTGAGGATTTCCTGCAACCTGCAGTCTTGGACAGAAATCCATTTCCTTA
Organism: Combretum micranthum; assembly: GCA_024138025.1. Classification (NCBI taxonomy): domain Eukaryota; kingdom Viridiplantae; phylum Streptophyta; class Magnoliopsida; order Myrtales; family Combretaceae; genus Combretum; species Combretum micranthum. Next base: position 444,144 of record JAMXBD010000384.1, read on the forward strand.
TCGGCCTATATTTGTTTGCTCTCATATTTTGCAGAGGAAGGATGTTGGAGCTATGAGATTCACGCACAATTTGTTCAAACAGATTTTATGGCGTTCGTCAAAAGTTCATGTGGCTGATGAGTTGCATCTGCCTCCTCAGGAGGAATGCATTTCATGGCTTTCCTTTTCACCAATTGAAGAACACTTTTACCAGAGGCAACATGAGACTTGTGTGGGGTATGCCCGGGAGCTGATCAAGAGTATGAAAGAGGACATACTTAAAAGAGAAGTTTCAGGTTATTAATCTTTGTTCTGATAGTTCATAGAGTTGGATATGAACAGGCCTAATATGACTCACCTTCTAAATTTCTAGGTGGTTTGTCCTCTGCTTCGCCATCAGACCCTCTCATCACTCATACTGAAGCTGCAAAACTACTGAATTCACTCTTGAAGCTTCGTCAGGCATGCTGCCATCCCCAAGTTGGAAGTTCTGGGTTGCGCTCTCTCCAGCAGTCACCTATGACAATGGAAGAGATCTTAATGGTATCTACCTGTTAGAAAAATAATTCTTATGTTAGTCAAAGAGATCGTTGTATGGTTGAAAAAGCATGGCTTTTTACATTTAAGATTTTACTTCTTTTTTCTAGGTCCTCATCAGCAAGACAAAAATAGAAGGAGAAGAAGAATTAAGGAAGGCAGTTGTTGCATTGAATGCGCTGGCAGGAATTGCTATCCTAGAGAAAAGTCCTTGTCAAGCAATATCATTGTATAAAGAAGCTCTAGATTTAGCGGATGAGCACTCTGAAGACTTCAGCTTGGATCCTCTGTTAAATCTTCATATTCATCATAATCTTTCTGAGATTCTTGTCAACAGTTCAAACAATGTAGACGAAGCTTCTTTGAGTGATACACAGTTTACCAAAAAGATTGATCCCCATGGCGACAAGAGATGCTGTGTTGAAGAATGTGATGGTCAGAGTGCATTGAAAAGGCAGAAAACATGTGGTAGTGATGAGATTAGCTCTAGTTTGCAGCCGGTCAAGAGATGTGCCTGTTTTGGACAGTCAGAAGATGCATCAAGTGGATTAAGAGAGTGTGATACCAAGTGCAATAAGGCATCTCACTCTTTTGATTATGTTAGCTTGAGGAATGTTTGTGAGAACTTACGACAAAAGTACTTATCTGTTTTTAATTCAAGGCTGATGCTAGCTCAACAGGAATTCAAAAAATCATATGGGCAGGTGAGTCTTGATGCTTTTACATTTTCTATCCCACATTCCTGAGTCTCAACAGATCTAAAGCAGTTTGCACTATTCCCTGATATACAAACATCTGTCGAACTGGATTTTTCGTTATTTGCTCATGAGTTCAAGCAATACCTTCTTTAACCCCATGCCATCCTGGTTGGATCAAGCCAGCCAGTGCTGAGATGGATATGCATCTTGTTGAGAAGAAAGGCCAGTACATGAATCCTATTTATTTGAGCTGTATTTCAATCTATGTAGAGGTGACCCCGTAATGTTGCCTTCTTGTTCTTGTTCTTTTTTATTTTTATTTTTTAATATGTTTTTTATTTTATTGTTTTTAATTTGTTCATTTTTTATTTTTTAATAGTTCGTACAAAAGATTACAAAACAAGAATTATTACCAAGGTTTTACTTTATTTTTTAGCGTAAAAACTGAAAGAGAATACTGTATTTTATTTTTTTAGGATTTACAATAAATCAATTATATATAAGCTGTCTAAGAAACAAAATCGGCATCTACCTGAAAAGACTGATAACAAAATCTCCTAATTTAAGGGTCAAACTTAAATTACAATATTTATAACAAAATCTTTTAAGAGTTAAACTTCCTTAATTTAATCTGATTCTATAATTACAATATTTATAGCATTACTTTCCTAAAATAAACCAATTAACCGTATTTTCCCGCACTTCCCCTCAAGATGGTGAATAGATATTCTCCATTCCCAGCTTGGATACAATATTTTCAAACACTTGAACACTTAACCCTTTGGTCAACTTATTGGCGAGCTGATCATTTGTAGATCAATCCACACTCCAATTTATCCTTGATATAGTTTGTCCGATCATGTTGCATAGGATTATGTGCAGTGCTTATTACAGACTTATTATTGCAATAAAGCCTCATCAGGCCCTCCAACTTGATGCTCATGTCTTCTAGAATGATTATCGGCTGAAGTAATTCACATACTTCTTGAGCCATTGCTCGAAATTCAACCTCTGCACTAGACTGTGCTACTACATTTTGCTTCTTACTCCTCTACGTTATGAGGTTCCCATCATGAAACGTACAATATCCAATAGTCGATCTTCTATCTTCAATGACCTAGTATAATTAGCATCTGTGTAGGCTTCAAGTATTGGGTCCTCACTTCTACTAAAGAAAATTCCTCTTCTTGGTGTACTTTTAAGACATTGCAACTCTCTATGTGCCGCTCGAAGATGAACCTCTTTTGGACTGTGCATGAATTGACTAATCATACTCACAGCATAAGTTATATCCGGTTGTGTGTGGTACAGGTAAATGAGCCTTCCCATCAAACGTTGATACATTCCTTTGTCCATCATAACATCTTCCTCTGCTATTCCAAGCTTTACGTTTGGATCTATTGGAGTACTTACCGGTTTGCATGCTGTTTTACTTGTCTCCTTGAGTTGGTTAGTTACATACTTTTGTTAAGAGAGAAAAATATCCTTCTTTGAATGTGCCACTTCCATTCCGAGAAAATACTTTAGCTTCTCAAGTGTCTTAATCTCAAATTCTTTTGCTATGCACTCACTCAAAAAACGTCTTTCCTCATCATCACTTCCTGTAACAATTATATCATCCACATAAACTAAGAGAATCGTGACTCCCCCTGAATATGAGCTTTCGACGAATAGTGTATGGTCTCCTTGACTTTGCTTATATGCTAACGCCACCATAACTTTGGCAAATCTATCGAACCATGCTCGAGGAGATTGTTTATGCCTATATAATGCCTTCTTTAACCTACACACTATATGATTAGTAACTCCTTTTTTATAACTAGGTGGGATCTCCATAAATATCTCTTCCTTTAGATCTCCATGCAAGAAAGCATTTTTCATATGAAATTGATGTAAATCCCATGCAAAGTTGGTTGCCAAAGACAATAGGACTTTAATAGTATTTAATTTTACTACTGGGCAAGAGTCTCTAGATAGTCCACTTCATATGTTTGAGTATAACCTTTGGCTACCAACCTTGTCTTGTATCTCTCTATTGAACCATCAGCTCTATACTTCACTATGTATACCCATTTACATCCTACTGGTCTCTTTCTTGCTAGTAACTCGACAAGCTCCCATGTTTTGTCCTTTTCTAGTGCCTCCATTCCTTCATTCATAGCTTGCTTCTATTTTTCATTAGGTAAAACTTCGGATAGCTTGGAAGGAATAACAATAGTTTCTAGGTTACTTAGGAAGGCTTTGTGTGATGGGAAAAAGCACTTAAAGGATAGGAAGCGTGCAAGAGGATATAAAGATCTTATAGTGCATTCTCTCGTACCTTTTCTTAATGTAATGGGCAAGTCTGTGTCACTACTACCCCTACGAGTTTGACTCTCTTATCTCTGGTTCGGTTTGAATTTGTAATGTGGGTTTAGAAATCATTAGCTCATCAGACTCTTAGACTTGCATGGATTTGAGGGCAACCATCTTCTTACTTGCATACATCTTGTCTTTGCCATATCTAACATCCTCGGGAATAGACTCAGTTTCAGGTAGAGCAAATACGGAAGCTGTCGTTATAGAATCAGACACAAGTTTAGAGGAGACACTCAAATAGCTTAGATTGAACCAGAGCAAGATCACTACTGGACGAGGAAGTAGGATGGTTTGAAACTGAAAGATCTAACATCAAGTCAAAACCTAAACCTTCGTCTTCTCTTGCTAACTTATCCTCGTGAAGATAAGGTTTGGAAAGTAAGATTCATGTTCATTGAAGGTAACGTCCATAGAAACAAAGAATTTTTGAGAAGATGGATGATAATACTTGTAACCTTTCTGGGTTGACGAATACCCCACAAATACACACTTTATAATTCTTGGATCCAGTTTCCCTTGGTTATGACTATGAACATGTACAAAGGATGTACACCCAAACACTCTAGGAACAAGATTATTTGTGGTATGTAGATTAGGGTAAAAGGTTGACAACACGTCTATTGGACTCTTAAACCCTAAGACTCTAGATGGCAATTTGTTTATGGGATGTGTTGTTGTAAGAATAGCCTCCCCCTAAAAGGTTTTAGGTACATGATTTTCAAATAACAATGCTCGGGTTTTTTCAAGGAGATTACCATTTTTTTTAATCTGCAACTTTATTTTGGTGCGGGATATTCACACAAGATGACTCATGTATTATCCGTTCTTTTTGAAAATATGGACTTAGAATTTGATTGAAATATTTGCATTATCAGACCTAACTCTCTTGATGGTCACTCCAAATTGATTTTTAATCATGGAACAGTAATTTGGGAAAATAATACTGATGTTAGATTTTTGTTTAAGAAGAAAAATCTAATGAACTCAAGCACAATCATCAATAAAAGAAACAAACCATCAATAAAAGATGGACCCCAACCATTACTATGAATTAAATAAGAAATTGAACTTCTTATATTGCTCGCTGGAAAGGGTACACGTTTGTGTTGGCAAGTTCACATTTTTCACAATGAAAAGACTCAACATATAGACTTCTAAACAAAGACGGAAAGAAAAGTTTAATGACTTAAAATGATGGATGTCCGAGTCGGTGATGATGGAGCCAAATTTTCTCTTTATTGGATGACAAGGATTCGGAAACAAATGACACTGACTGTTTACCCTTGGTGATAGTTGGTTGACTTGTTTCAAGAAAGTAAAGGTCACCCCGCTCTCTAGCAAGTTCAATCATCTTCCACAAACCCTTTTCCTGAAATACACAATCATTATGATGGAAAACCACATTACGTTATAAGTCATGTGTAAGGTTTTGGATGGATATTAGATTGGTAGATAGCTTAGGAACATGAAGGACATTTTGCAAGATTAACGATGGGCTAATTTGGACACTTCTAATTCCTACCATAGTGGTCAAAGAATCATCTGCAGTGGCTTTTTTTTTTTTTTACTGCTTGGGCATAGGAAATAGGTGGTAAGACATTTGATGAGTGGGTCATATGATCGATAGCTCCTGAATCCATGATCCAAGAGATGGAAAAGGCTGCATTTGAAACTTTTAATCCAATGGAAAGCGAAAACTCATCTGAATATGCCAAAGAACAAGTACTTGAGGGCTTGTCAAGACTGTTGATGAGAGTTCTCACCCTTTCCAGTTCACCTTGGTTGAGACAGGCTACATCTGATTTTAGTGGCTCATCACTTTGGCCGGCTGCTACATTAGCTTGTCCACTTCTGGATTGATCCCCTTCTTGTCCCCATTCTCGGCTTGGTGTCTTCCCATGAAGCTTCCAATAATGCTCACGAGTGTGCTGTGGCTTCTTGCAATATGTGCACCATAAACTGCCTCGGTCTTGATTCCTAGAATCTCTTGTCCTCATGGCAAGGGCTGTTTTTCTTTCATCACTAGCAGACTTCTTTTCAGTGGGTATATTCAGCTTGTTTCCCTCACTTGCAATCATTGCTGAATTGATTCAAACTTGTGGCTCGAGCATCAAACTTTGACTACTCTCCTCTCCTCGAATTATGGCTACCACCTCATTGAAGCATGGGACTTCCGATTTCCCAAGAATGTGAACATGCACCTGATCGAATTCTGGATTCAACCCAACAAGAAAATCATAGACTCTATCCTGTGTAATAAAGTTTTTCAAAACAGCAACATCATTTGAACACTTCGTCTTTATTACTTTGTATTGGTCTAACTCCTGCCACAGAGCATTCAATCGATTGGCATACTCTGGGACCGTCTTATTCCCTTGCCTTACGGCCATTGTTTTGACCTTTACCTCATACAGCTGAGCAGCATCCTTTGCCTTTGAGTACGTTTGTTGAATTGCATCCCATATGTCTTTGGCGGTGTTTAGAAACATACACGTGTCACTGATTTCTAGGGTCATAGATCCCCATAGCCATGCCATAATCATTAAGTCTTCTTCATCCCACGCTTCAAAGTTCGGATCACTAGAGTTCGGACCTGTACCCATGAGATGACTGATTTTCCCTTTGCCTTTCAAAATGGTTCGGACTAATTGGGACCACTTTAGATAATTTTTTCCATTTAATTTGTACGCCGCTGGATCATGCTGCAATTCTCCGAGCTGCTGTGGACGAATTATTTCCTTTGATTGGGCTATGGCGATCTTTATGATTTCTAACATGCTGCTTGGCACAAATTAGAATCAAAACAGTCGGAAACAACACCAGCAATAAAGGCCAACTGTATAGCACCTACAAAGAAGAAAAACAAAGGAGAAACACTAGCAATTAAGATTGGCTAGTTGTAGGGATAAGGATGAAAGAAAACCACTAGCAATTAAGGCCGGCTGAAGAAGAAGGAACAGAGAAAAAAGGCGGAAGCAGAAAATCAGAAGTAGTCTAAGATGAATTGCTCTGATACCATAACGTAAAAATTGAAAGAGAATACTGTATTTTATTTTATTTTTTAGGATTTACAATGAATCAATTATATACAAGCTGTCTAAGAAACAAAATCAGCAACTACCTTAAAAAACTGATAACAAAATCTCCTAATTTAAGAGTCAAAACTTATAACATAATCTCTTAATTTAAGGGTCAAACTTCCTAATTAAGTCTGATTCTATAATTGCAATATTTGCAACATTACTTTCCTAAAATAAACCGATTAGCCATATTTTCCCACCTTTTTTTATATTTTTCTTCTTCTACTACACATAAGAATCATAACCAAGGTTTTTACTTTATTTATCTATTTATTTATTTTACATCATTCCTCTTCTATACCTTTAAGTTGTAATCTTGTAGGAAATGTATGAAATTTGTGCAGGGTGGTTTATCACATTTGTGATCATCAACCTTGTGAGGTTGATATAGTTTTAATTTTTATGTTTTTGAAGGTTTGCGATGAGTTGAGCAACCTAAAAGATCAAGGTTCTCTTTGGTGGTTGGAAGCTCTTTCTCGTGTTGAAGAGAGCAAGGATTCGTCTGATGATTTGATAAAAAAGATTGGAGAGGCTGTCTTGGGTTCATCGAAAAATTCTAAATCTACAAAGATTGGTGCTAGGTTAGTAGTTGTCTTTGCACTTTCCATGTCATATCTAGCATTACTGCATCTGTGTAGTCTTCATTGTCTACACATATGTCTCAAGAACTGTCATTTTTTCTTGTGCAAGAATGTTTTTACATGACATGCCAATGTATATAATCCATGGGCTATTGTATTCTTAATATCCTCTAATATCTTACACAAAAGAGTTCAAAGATTCCACATGTTAGTGGCCGTTTGAATTTCTCCACACTGTAGCTTTAGGAGGAAGAAGCCATTGCCTTTGCATATGCAAATTTTTCAGGTTAGCATAATTTGGCCGATGATGATTGATATAAAATATTGTACATATCGTGTCCTTGGAGTGGGACATTTTGCATTATGCATCCAATAAAGTAACTTTTTATTTTGTCAAACGTAACTATTTTGGAAGGGGGAAAAAAATGATTTCTTATTTTAGCTTCCAGCTGTGAGGATCCTTGTAGTTAGCGATTATTGATTTGCCCCATATGTAGCAGCAACCTATACTGCTTTTAATCCTGGTGAATATCTGATGTCATGCCGATGTTCTAGTTACATGCATACTTTTCTATTTCTTCCGTGGGCGTGATTTCTCAGAGTTCTCCTACAGTTTTTTCATGGCCTTGTGATACAAGAAAGAGAAAACTGACTTAAAATTGTCAAATGCTGCATAACCTAATGGGGGTGCTTAGAGCCAAATAAAGGACTAAAATTGTCACGGCTCATCTTGAAGATCAATAGCTGTCTTTTTACTGAGCGAAAGTTGTGGTCTATGGACCATCCTTTCTGATAAGTAGGAAAGGGACCATAAACAGCAAGATGGGACCCATGTTCTGTTCTTGTAATTGTCCAAAAGTTAGTACAGAGTGCCTGTAAAAATACTTACCTTTCTAATTCATATGTATGATGTTGTGAAAATGTCTTATAATTTGATGTCCATATATAAGCCTTGGATGTTGAAGATGCCATTCTGCATAAATTTTTTAATCATGTGGGACAGAGATGTTTGATCATGCTGGGTGCATATGCTAAGCTAAAGTTGAGTTTGACTTTTGCTGTTGATCCAGCTTCCGAAGCACCAATGGTCTGAAATATTATATCCAGACTGGCTTAGATTCACTGGTAGACTCTCGTGAACAAGTCCTTGATCGGCTTTTTGAAGTTGATCAGACAATGGAAAAACCGAAAGATGAAGATATATTGCGAGTAGGGCATTGTCAAATTTGTCAGCCTAATGGTAATGGTCCGCCATGTGTTCTTTGTGAACTAGATGACCTATTCCAGGTTTGTCGCAGACCACTTATCTGTACTCACTTAATATCTATGGTTTGCAAATATTTCACTTGACTATTATTCAACTTTTCCTCATCTAGACCTATGCTGCACGGCTCTTTCATCTTAAAGATTCAGGTAGAGGTGTGATTATGTCTGCTGAGGAGGCATTGGATTTGCAGAAGAAGAGATCAGCACTGAATCAGTTTTACCGGACTTTATCACATGAAAAAAAGAATTCAAATTCATCTTCTAGGGGTAAAGATGGAGAAGCAAAAGGGAAACGAGATGCTGCAGATAACGTTGTGGTCAGACCACCCTCTGGTGCCTTTGGTTTTACATTAGAGGAAGTTTGTTTTCATATTACAAAATAATCGACTTTAGAGAAGTCTCGACGTGCATTTCCCTTGCTAAATAAAACATTATACATTTCAGGATTAATGTCGAGCATGCAATTTTTATTATGAATCATGTTCTTTGAATTGTTTTTTGTTAGCTGATGTATTTGCTGGACATGAACGTCTTGTCGAAGAGCCTTCTTATGATGTTGCTGGATATACTCATCTCCTTTATGTTTTTTATGTTAGATGCCTGGCTTAATTTAATCCCCATCTGTCATTTGTTGTTTATTTATTCGTTTATTTTTTCTGTGGGAGGTGTATGTTTACTACTGTATTGTGAATGTATATGCTGTGTATCTTGAGAGTGCATGGTCAGTATGTTCATGTAACGATCAAAATATGTCGGTGTGGAGAACTTGAATATGTTCAGTTACTGTCATGTCGGACTTGGAAGAGGAGATTCCATATCTTTGTTTTGCCAAATTGATGAAAAAGACTACTAATCGATACAGTAAAATTATTTGCTTTGGTATTCCTGGAATGAAGAAATTGTTGCTGATAACTTCTTTCATTTCATAGGTCACAAGGAATCCTTCAGAATTAGAAATTGTTCTTCGAGTTATAAGGAACCATTGCAAAGGTCAGTTGGGGAGAGATGGCAAATCAGCTGCTGCTAAGCAATTACATCTTCTTGAGGTACTCTATTTCTTCTTTTGGTGCTGAGCAGTATCTTCTTTTGGTGCTGAGCAGTATAGCGATAGTGTGAAACACCACTGACCTATTTAAATGCTGATAGCCTCTGAAGATTCCCTCTGCCATGATATGATGTGAATATAATCTGCACCTTGAGCAATTGTCAGTTCCTAAGAAGTGGTTTTTCTCTTGCTTGCAGACTGCTGAATTCTTCTCTCTTCTTTTTTTCTTCTGTTTGTATTGGGAACCTCAGTGGTTCTTGATGTTATAATTATCAAGTAGTCCATAGTTGCTGATATCATGATTTTTCTTAGCCTTCAATTTACAATTTTTGGAATTAATTTATCCTCTTCTTTTGTATTACTTTGTTGTGACAATATGTAACGGTTTTTGCTTGTTAGGACATGCGAAAGGAATATGCTGTAGCGAGGTCCTTGTGCATTGCTCAGGCACAAGTCCTACGAGCTCACGATGAAGTCAGAATTGCAACCTCTCGATTGCGGCTTAGAGAAGATGATGATGACAAATCTCTTGATGCTTTATGTTTTGAAGAGTTGCCTGCACACAATGTGCAATACTCCAATGATAAGATGATATCTTTGGCTTTTTTATCCCGCATAAGAGGAAAGCTTCGTTATTTGAAGGTAGGAATTCCAACATGATGGAAATTTAGCAACCAATATAAATGACGGAGTGAGACCATCCTTTCTAGAGTAGGCCTATCTTCTTCCTGACCCTCCTGTTCCATTGAATATAATCTCGCTTAATCTGACTTCTATGAGGAGCTTGTCCTGTCTATTAGGGATCATTTTTAATATTGCTGTATTGATGAAGGGATCATCTTCAAGATAACTTCACATTCAGTTATGAGGTTATTGAGTTTGTCAGATCAAAAAGTTATTTTCTCTCACTCGACTACTTTGCTATGACAACTATTGTTAGTGCACGACACTCTGGTTCTCTCTCAAGTTCTTCCTTAATGATATATGTATATATAATATGTATATATCTGAGATACTTGTCTTAGGATGTAAAAACCTCACATTGAACGTTGGGACCCTGGCTTCGGATGATCTTTTCAATGTTATATTGTGATCTTTCTCTACTCTTGCTTTATTACTTTCAGAACTGTTTATCTCTTCATTTTCTATAAACTGCTTCCAGGGTCTGGTTAATGCAAAACAAGTGTCTCAAGGAGAGTATGCAAGTAATTCCTTGAATCAAGAAACAAGCGCCACTCCAGTGCTTCCAGTAGACAAAAGAAGGGAACAATGTCATGAGGAAGCTTGTCCAATCTGTCAAGAAAAACTAAGTATACAAAAGATGGTCTTTCAATGTGGGCACATGACTTGCATTAAATGTGAGGACTTTACTGTTTGGTGGTTATTCTTAGAGCTGGGGATTTTCTCACTCCAGTAGATGGTTTCTTTACTAGGCTCTAATGGCCAAGGGTTTTTTTTTGCAACCTGTAGGTTTGTTTACAATGACTGAATACAAATTAGCTCGTGAGGGGAACTTCCAGAAAAATTGGTTAATGTGTCCTACTTGCCGGCAACGTACAGAGTTTGCAAACATTGCTTATGTTGATGACAGGCAAGATCAGTCGTGTCACTCTGGTAATTTGCCTACATTTCAAGATAGTGGAAATGAAGCTTCTATCATAGTCCAAGGCTCATATGGAACAAAGGTGAGATTCTGTTAAATAGCGTTTGGGTTCATGACTTGTTCACTTTTGATGCATGGGTGACTAGTATGTCTGTCTCTTTGTTATTTCCTATAATTTAATTTCACTTGCTTTAGCTTTGTTTTTTTCATGCCTTCTACAATTGTTGTTGAGTAATTTATATATCCGGTTGTGTATTTATATTTTTCTCTTCCAGCAGCCATGTCATGTATTTTTGGATATTAATTTGTATAATGATTATCATCTATGAGCATCACTTGAAACTTTTTTGCACCACTTCGTGGAACACACCTCCACTAAATTGGGCCCAAACATGCACTATCTTTTATGTTCTTGATGGCTTTCAAGAACTTGGTCTTCGTAAGAAGCAAAGAAACCTGCATGATAATTGCCCCTATAATTAATAATTACTCACAAATTAAGGTAATGGGTTTTGAATGTCTTTTTTGCCCCATTTCTTTATGAATGATTATGTATTCTAAATCTTAGTTGAATCTTTAGAAAGCAATGTATGGAATCAGAAGGAATTATATATATTTGGTGAATGGCTAGTAAGGTGGAAAAAGTCTATGAAAACATAACTTTATATGTGAAATCATTTTCTACCAAGTAAAACAGATTATTGCAAGCATTGAATTTGACATCTCATGCATCTGCATTCGGAAAACAGTAAAGTTGGATTTGCCACCTGCTCTCCTTTTATGTATGATTCTGAAATTTTTGTCATTCTTAATTGACTCAAGCCCATTTGTTATGGTTTTAAAGATTGAAGCAGTCGCAAGGAGAATATTGTGGATTAAGTTTACGGATCCGAAAGCCAAAGTTCTAGTTTTCTCTAGCTGGAACGACGTTCTTGATGTCTTGGAACATGCCTTTTTTGCCAATGATATTTCTTTTGCACGGATGAAAGGGGGAAGGTAAATGAAACTACAAAAGATTTTGTTATCCTGAGCTTATGACTATCTCAAATAGAAGGATCGATGATTCATCTTGTTCCAACTTGCACAAGTCACTGCAGTAACATCTTATTTTATTTACATTTCTATATATTTATATTTACTTTAGGAGTGAGTAGTTATGGGACAAATGGACAAGAGGTTTATACCTAGAATTAATATGACTAGAAGATTATTGAATAATTAAAAAATTTCAGATTAAAGGCAGCAATGGTTGGCCACATGGATGGGAACAGCCCTTGGCTTACTTTTTACTGAAGATCTGGTTAGTAGTATCACCCCTATATGGATCTCTAAACCAAATTTATAACCATTAAGAAATTAAAATAAAAGATTTAATTGGCTGTATCACTTGAATTTGCATTAGGTGTTGGTCCAATCGATCCTGACTTTTCCCCCCCAACACCACCCACCCCCCCCCCCCCCCCAAATGCAACAATATATCATGGTTCAAATTAACGAAAAAAATATATTATAGTTCTTGAATATCATCCTAACCATCTTACATTTTCTAGGATTGATTCAGATCTTTTTTAGTGGGATTATGACTTTTTTTCCTCTCTCACTGTCTATGATAGGAAATCGCATGCTGCTATTAGCCAGTTCAGAGGAAAAAAGGATGTTGGGAAAGGGGACAGTGTGTCACGTGAAGAGATGGGATCTATTCAGGTTTTATTGCTATTAGTTCAGCATGGTGCCAATGGTCTCAATCTCTTAGAAGCACAGCATGTTGTTCTGGTGGAACCTTTGCTTAATCCAGCAGTGGAGGCACAAGCAATAAGCAGGGTGCACAGGATGGGGCAGGAAAACAAGACCCTCGTTCATCGGTTCATGGTAATATATGCTTATTTGCCAAATACTAGAAACTGTGGTTATTTGTTATTAGCATGGTATAGGCTAAAAGGGAATTGGATTTGGGGAAGGGGAAAATCGAATCTGGTTCATCCCGTCAGAAGACCAGTATTTATGTTGTTAGGTTACAATGGGCTTGGCATTTTATTGAAGTGTTTAGTGTTGAGTATAATGCTGTCTTTTTTACTTATTCTTCATCAGGTAAAGAATACTGTGGAAGAGAGTATATATAAACTGAACAGAAGCAAGTCAAACAGTACATTCATTAGTGGGAACACTAAAAACCAGGACCAGCCCATCTTGACGCTTAAAGATGTTGAGTCACTCTTTGCAGCAGCACCAGCTATGTCATCGGATGCAGAGGCAAAGCCCGATGAGAGCCTGAGGCACCTGCCGCCTCGAGGGCAGCTGCTATTGCTGCTGAGAGGAGACTCAAGGAGCAGGAAGGAGTGCACATTTCATAGAGATGGATATGTTGTGACCCAAACTATTATTAGTAGGCCATTTGTTTCAATCATCCCTTTCATATTAGTAGTTAGGTATTAGGTATTAGTGGTTTTACTTGATTGTATAAATAATGATTCATGTAATTGTAAAAGAGACATTCTTTTCATAAAAATGATTAAGAACTCTCTTTTTTTTTTTTTTGGAAATTTTCATCGCCAAAAATAGAGGAACTTTATAGGAATAAAATGGAATAACTGTTCTGGCTTGAGCATCGGCTATCGCACGAAACTACAATTGTTACAAAATGTGGAATTACATATTGTTGAGTTCTTCAATTGAGTTTTGATGATAGTAAAAAGGTTGAAAGATATCTAATGAATTTGTTTTAAGTGGGTAGAACAAAGGTATCATATTTATAGGTACTTTTTTTTTTTTTTATTGATCATCATACTACGGGTTGGATTTATTTGAAGTTTTAGCTCTAATAATTAAGTGGTAATACACTTAATTCGTTTCACATAAGAAGAATAATAATACATGGGGATTTTTTTCAAGAGTGTTTTACGAGTTTTCTAAAGAAATTCTTAATGAGTTACAATAAATTTTTTTTTTCAAGGTTTTATGAAGATGTTTATAAAATGCAGCCAAGTTGTTTTCTAAAGATAAATGAAGATTTGTTTTTATCTCGATATAACAATATATACGAATGAAGATAAGATAGATCTTTTAGTTTGTTATCAACTTAAGCTTATCCAGAACAAGAAGGATATTTAAATTGAAGTTAAAGCTTATCTAATCAAGTTGTTGAAGAATCGGATGAGGGTAAATATTAACAATGTCTGAAGATAAAAAATAATTTTTAGTTTAAGGCATTTGTCGAAAACAATTACTCAAATAAGGTTAAATTAAAAATAATTATCAATATACAGTATTATAATCATGTTTTCTAAATAGGATATATAAATAAATATCATATCTATATATATTATGTTTATAATCGTGATATAGTGTTTATCACAATTATAATACGTGATATATTAAGAGGAAAAGAGAAAAGTAAAAGCCTCCTCGAGTAAACCATGTGAACAGACTTGTACGTAATGTACTGTGGGGAAGAAAAAAAGTGATGTGCAACCTCTGATATTCATCCATTTTTTGCCATTTAATAAGACCAACGGGGGCAGAGAGTTTGACTTAGTTTACCCAAAATAATAGAGGAAAAAGTGAAAAAGAAAATGAGAGATAAGATAGAGGAGAGAAGAGAAAAAAATTTTGTGTTTGTTTTTGTGCGATGAAGAGAGAGAATGTATGCTGAGTTTTGATGACAGATAGTAAGTGTGGGGTTTCAATTACCGTAGTATATTGCGTTAATTAAAAGCGATATGTTTAGAAAAAAATAATATATCTTGTTTTAGAAACGCAATATAGATACAGTATTAAAATTTGATATTGTGATTTACAATCACGATTCATGTATAAATTTTTTTATTATTTTTTAGACGTGATTTAACAACTGTATATTGATAATTAATTTCATGCCACTTGTATATTGGTAGTTCTTTTGTTTAGGATAGGTGCATACATGTTGGACCTTGAAGATCATAAGCAAAACAAGATATATGTTTAAGAGTTCAAAGTTTGAATTCTTAGATAGGATATTAAAATCCTACGAATCTAGAATATCAATCTTATCCACTTAATAAAGAAGTCATTAAAGATTTATGGGATATCATCATCAAGAGAGCTATTTGAAGAATTTGTATATTTTTAGAGTTTAGGATTATCAAGGAAAGGAAAAAATCGTGAGAAGTGAAAAAGGAAAAGAAAAAAAAAACACAAAGTTTATAAAAATATCACCTTTGTAAAAAGCCATTTGTACATATGATAAACATTGCAAGCATCATCTTTTATATATTTCTTTATAAATTTCGAGCTTAAATTTAGAGAATTTATATTTTCTCTTACTGTGAATTTATCTCTTTTCTTTAAGTGAGGATTAACATATAAGTTAGATTATAAAAATCTTGTAATCTATGCATAGCCAAGTGATAGGCTAGGAAGGTAGAGTAATAAATATTGGTGCTTGTAATTCTTTTTTGCTATTGAATTAGTAGAAGATTGATGTGGAAGATTAGATTCTCAGTAGTTGAAGAAGAGATGACTAACTCATAAGAAAGAATATCTATAAATCGCTGTCTCCTTTACTTTATTGTAATTTAATTTCTCTTATATCATTTATTGCTCATCATGTATATTTATAAAAAATCATAGTGTTCTTTTCAATGGTTTGTCAAGAAAATTTTTAACAAACAATTCATCCCTTTTTTGTTTGCCATTATCAAGTGAATAATTAATTTTATATTTTATTTTTTTAACATATTTATATATCTACCTATAAAAACCTTATAAGTGAGTAGTGAAGCCTGATTGAGTAACGATATATTGATATTTTCTTATCTATTAGTAAACTGTCATTTCAAATGCAACCAAGTGTTACTTCACTTAAAATTTTAATTAACCAAGAGAGAGAGAAAAAAAAAAGAGTTACTTCACTGTAATATTAGGCTCGTTTGTTTCAACACAAATATTTTCTAGAAAACAATTTTTTTTTTATTTTTCTTTGTTTATTAAGCAAAAAAGAACACCTTAAGTAGAAAACATTTTTTCATGTAAGGAAAAATAATTTTCATTAAAGATTAAATCCTATTCATTTTAAGAAAAACGACTTACTTTTTTAAAATAGGAAAATCATTTTCCGAATTAGCCTTTGTAAGTATTCAAACTTTAGCAATACGATATTTATTTCTTTTTTATCCTAATTAACCAATAAATTATATTTTAAACATGAAAGTAATTTAATGGAAAAAGAAAAATAAAAAATCATTAAAAAATTATAAATATGAATTGATGGTTTGTAAATAAATAATATATATTTTATACTTTAACCTTTAAATAAAATTATTTGGCATAATGTACTTATATAGTAACATGCTAATAATAAATTATTTATATAAGAAATATTACATAATATTGGTTAATCAAACACCAGAAATTTTTTTCGACATATTTTGTAAATGCAACCAAAGATATGAAAAACATATTATTTTCAGAAAAAACATTTTTATAAAATATTTTTCCAAATATAAGACATTTTACTTGAAACAAACGGGGCCTTAAATTGAATTCTATTTTCAACTTCATTCCACAATCTAATCGAAGTATAGGCATTCACTAGTAAAGCTTGGATTTGCTTTCAGTGTTTAACAGTAAAATTATATGGATTATCTCATCTTAGTTTATTTATTTGTAATTAAGTAAATTTTAGGCTTTCCCGTCTTGTATGCAGAAACTCTTATGCTAGTTGGACGATCAATAAAATTAAGAAATTTAGTTTTTTTTTTTTCAGTAACAACAATTGTATTATACTTGTTACACACAAGTGCTAATAAACATATAGAATTAAATTAAATAAGAAAAAAAACTTGATAAAGGGGATTAACAATAATAAAAAAAAGGAATTAGTGCCAACATGTTGGCAGTTAGAGGATGGTTTCTCTAAGTTTAGAAAATGCAACAGAGGAAAAGTAAGTGGAAGAAAAAAATACAGTGAGACACAAAAAAAATTATTTAAAAATATGAAGTCCAAATTGAAAATGTTTTTGTTTTATAATAACATATAAAAATTATTATAATGTTTAATTGACCAAAATAGTGTTATGATAATGAATCCCTGTTAAAGACGTACAAAATATCTATTCAAGCTAAAACCAATAAACAACTAATGCTCAAACAGTTATTTTTCCATCAACATATCTTCAATTAAATAAAAATTTATAAATAAAAATTATAATATAGTTCTATTGCATTTTTTAAGAATAACAATTTTATTACAAACATATTTATTTAGCAAAGTAAATAAAAATCCTATTACATTTGTATTTTATTTTTTACTTCATTTACCAAAGTGAATGGATAGATGGTGTTTATGCAAGCTCGGCTTCTCCCTTTCTTGGAGGCCAAACTATAGGTTAGGCTCAAACATGTATTAGAGGAAAAGAAAAATCACAAATGATGTAATTTGTTATCTCTCACATTGGTTGAAGGGTCTCAACCTTATTAAGCTATTAATTTATATCCCAAAATATATTTAATCAATTGGCCATTTGATTAAATAATTTTGTCAATTATAATAACCAAGATAAACTACTTGATTCTCTTGAATATGACATGAAATGACTAGTAGGTTTGGGTCCATCAGCCATGCTACATTCTCTTCTCTGATTTTACATGGGAAAGGAATTGCGTGTAAAGTAGGAAGAGAGGTCCAATTGTTTGTGGAGGAAAACAACTTTTGTATTTTGTGGTGGATATATAATAATGATTTTGCGTTGGCAGAAAATGTCATTTTTTAAATTTTTTATTATTTTCTAGCATTTTCAAAAATTAGTTTTCAATATTTTATTTATTTAATAAGACATGGGCATGTATACTTCCAATAGCATTAAGTTATATTAACAATTTGAAATAAAACTTAGTTTATTTTTTTGCTTGGAAAAAAAGTGATATAGGTTATGTGTTTGTACATGGGAAAAAAACGATAAATTTTTTTTGTAATTAACTTTATATATATTAATATAAGAAAATCTTTTTAATTAGAACACTCACTTAATCAATATAAATATCGGCTATTAGTAGTGTATAATATTAGCATTAAGAGTTACAATAAAGTTTTCTTAAATTTTACTTGATATTTAGTTTCAAAAGTAGGCGTGCAAGGATCGGTTTGGTTTTTTCTAAAACGAAACCAAACCATAATTTACGGTTTTGATTTTTTTTCATCCCAAACCAAATCATTAAACCATTAAATAGTTATTTGGTTCGGTTTGGATTACGGACTAAATCAAAATTTTAACTAAATTTTTTTTTGTTCTAGTTTTTTTACATTTGTGTAGATACTTAAATATTTATATCATTTTACAAAGTTTATATTATAAACTACAACAAAATGCTTTATGAATTCATCATATTTTTAATCTATAGTTCTCTATAAAATCATTTATCCACCAATAAAATACATTCACTAACCAATACATAGTAAGTTATAATTTATAATTTATAATTTATAATATAACCATCAAGTCAATTATCTACCAATAAATTTAGCTAAAATAAAAAATCATCTAACAAAAAATTCATCAACAAATAAAATAATCTGCTGATAAAGCATATTAAACAATCAATAAATACTAAGATTTTATAACTGAATAAATAAATTTCATACTTTATAAAGTTAAAAGCTATTAAAAAAACAATAGTTCATCATCAACAAAAAAATACATATTATGAGTCTAAAAAAATTTAAAAATGAACAAGTTGATTTTAATTAATATTCACCAAATAATAAATATCAAATGTAATCATATGAGCATATAGTAAAATATTATTATACTTTTCTAAAGCAGTTTGGTTCGGTTTTATGGATTGGTTCGGATTAAAATTTTTTTAAATTATATTTTTTTTTTGGATTGATTCGATTACGGATTTAATTCAATTAGGTTCGATTGTTTTTTTCCCACCTTACACAAAAGACACGATCCTTTCTCCATCTCTTACTGCTTATTTCATTAGAAACATTGACCATTTACTTTTCAAATGTAATTATTTACTTCCATTATTTTTCTATTTGAAAATGTCAAGACTAATGATAATATGCCAAATGTCAATCACGATAATGCATGGTATAGGTTCATCTCTAAAAGGTTCCAATGGAATCGTTAGCCCTTCTTTTGAAATTGGAGTACGGGCAATGAATTTCTTGTGATGAAAGAAAATAGACGGATCTTTTGTATTTCAATTATTGCAAAAAAGAAAAAGAGAGTTGGTAGGAGATGGAAATAAAAGGAACTAAAAAATTTCTCTTTAAATTGAGTTTTCAAAATTGAAAAGTGTTCAAATCTTGACAATAGGTTTTTATTTTTTTTTTCCTTTTTTATATTTTTAAGAACAATATAGTTGTTGAATATTTTAAAAAAATTAAAATAGTTCCTTTTCTTTTCTTTCTATATAATTTTTTTCCTTTTTCCTTATACTCTTTATTTTGTAATTCTTTCCAAATTCATTTTTATTCATTCTATTCCTTTCCTTTCTTGTAACAAACATGGAATAATAGTAAACTGATAAAACGTGAATCACAATTTTTATACTATTTACCATTCTAAAAAAGCGATTCTATATAATTATCTTTTTTTTTTCCTGAAAAAAAAAGGCTTTTCTAGAAAAAAAAAAAAGGTTTTTCTAAGGTGCTTTCATATTTCAAGATCGATAAGTTTTCCCATTTTTCCCCCTTCCTTTTTGATACCAACACCCCATAAATTATCGAATTTCGGTTGCGTGAAATGAGGAAACTCGTAGGATTTTAGCGAGAGCAAGGAATGAAGGAATATACGTGGGGCATTGCATTTCAGCCACAAAAGTACCATCGTTTAAAATTGTAATTTGTACGTATAACGAACACTAGTTAAAAATGAAAATAATATTTATTATTTTATACATATTTATAGAATTATTAAGTACCTCTTCCAACACTCAATTTTATTTAGAAGTTGATAGTAACGAACTTCACATCAAAATTTAATTTAATATATAAATTTTATATAAAATCTTAATTTTTTTTAATCTCATATGAGGTCTCAATTTGGTGGTTGAAACTCAAAATAATTGATTTAATATTCAATTAAATTTTTATAATTATTTTAAATATCACTTTTATTTACTATTTTCTTTACTTACTGATGGGAAATAGGTAAGATTAAAATTTTAATAATTCTCATAATCCAAAACAGACCCACTATATCAATAAATAGTAAACTGATTACTTTAAAATTTAAATATTAAATTTAATATTTTTTCTAAAATTTTTATGATCTATTGGTATAGTTTTTTTTTTTTAAGTGTAATAGTAATTGAAAAAAACCAACAAATAAAAACAAAAGGATTTGAAAAGTGTGCCGTACCGCTGCCGCAGCCGTCTCGAATCCACCGGCTCTCTGTTCAAACTACATGTCTCTACGTAATCCTAACGTGTACAATGGCTCTAATCTACGTGGAACATGTTTGCGTTGTTTGTCGGCCACAATTTCAGGCCACAAAACACTATATATATCCAAACCACACCTCTCAAAATATTCCAGCCACACTAACTAGTTAGAATTTTCGCTTGCTGACTGCTAACAAGAAAACCATCTTATAGTGTCATAATTCGTATTCAAAATGGAAGTAACTTTATCCAAAATCAACAACCAAAGCTGGTTTCCATACTCTTCTCTAGGAAAAATCAAACCTGTTGCTCCAAAACCACATGGTAGTCTAGGAAATTAGCAATTTCTTTGTTGGGTCACCCTCGTATCCGAAAAGAGAAATAAATCATGGATGTCGGTCAGTGTCATCACCACCACCAGGTAGCCTGATGGTGACACGGTGTCAAAAATTGGTGACCGGATTGGAGATGGAATTGGAAGCTGAGATTAATGAGGCAATTGGTGGAGAAATGTGGAAAGGAAGGAGCTGGGTTGATGATTGCAAAGGGCAAGGAGCTGTGGAGATGTTGGAGTGTTTGGAGAAAGAGGCTATCATGGGAGAGGATCTTGGTAAAGAACCAAATGATTACAATAGAAGAGCTCACATTTTTGACAAAAGTTCTGAGGTTTTTCGAGCCCTTAAAGAAAAGGAACACGAGCCCAAGCCCACCTTGAAGTAAAAAAGTTAAAGAATTCCGGGTTTTTGTACCGATCTGGATTAGCTTTGAAATCTTAATCCCAAGTTATAGACTTTGTGCCTAGACCTGGTTATACTAGAATCACTTGTATAGGTTAAAACCTCTTGTAATCATGTGACTAAATCATACCCAAATCACTGCTTTACATGTTCATCAAATGTATGTACTATATAGAAAGATGTAAATCTTCGGAAAATTCATAATGAATACTTTGAATACTTTTGGTTTATTAAGACTCATTAGAGCAATATTATTGAAGTTGGTTGATATAAGAATTTATATTAAATAATCTTTTATCAATTACATTAAGTGAATTGCTTAGGTTTATTTATTTATTTATTTTTTGTACTTTTGAGTAATTTTATTAGAATTAGTTGGCGTGAGAACCTATATTAAATAATTTTTTATGAATTGTTTGTTTAACTAATAAAATGAGTAGTTTAGGTTTTTTATTTATTTTTTGGTGTTTAAAAATTAAAGAAAAATTATGTTGAGTAATTTTTTAAATAATTTACGGAGTTTCTTAGTAAAAAAAGTTACTTAAAATGCTAATAAAAACAAAAAATGATGACACATCAATATCTACCACAGGTGCAATTATGGCTTTGAAGTTTCTAAGCTAGAAAAATGCTTGAAGCTCTGCATCCTATGACTATGACTACCCAAAAGTAGAATCCAAACACATCAAGCAACCTAACAAGCGTGTTAAACCTAACAACACCCCGGCGAAGCAGCCGGGCGCGAAAAACCTACCGACACCACACCTCCACTAGGGGTGGTTTGATCGGAGATCCGATTAGATCCTACTTTCCTGTGTAAAAACATATCAACAGAATTTCCAATGGTTGTTGCAATTAACACATGTTACGAAAGTCGTCATAGGTTCATCTGCACTCCTAGTCTGCATTTGGTAGTAAGTACACTTCCGTTGCCGGCACCGGCCGCACTTGAACTGATCAGTTGTGGCTTTTGGTGCAGCCTCAAGTTCACATTCAAGCAAAGCTTTCTGTTTAATCTCTTCATTCTCTCTTTGCCTTTGATCGCTTGCCATTTCCCCCGTGCTCATGTCCACGAGTCTCTCTGGATCGATCTGTCCCAGAAGGATTTTTCTCCTGAAATCTGGGTTGTTTGTATCCTTGATGTTGAACATTAAGGACCTGTATTTGCTCTTTTGAGCCCCATTCATCCGACCCCATTTGTTGAACATTACTGTCTCCACAGCAACAGCAGCTCGAACAGGATCAGATGCGTTTACTTCATCGATGATGTCTTCACCCGCCTCGCCTGAAACCCGGGATAGAGCCTCTTCAAGGAGTTCTCGTACCCTGTCTCTCATGGGATCATTGCATTTCAGCACACCAGCAGGCTTAGATGAACCCGACTTATAACACGGCTTGGTCGTTGTAGGCGTTTGCTGCTTGTTAACCGCCGCAGATTCAACCTTGAAACACTGTCTAGGACTTCCTCCATCATCAATCTGCTGAACCTTTTTCTCGGATCTCGGGCTTCCGTTTAGCTCTGTCTTCTGAATCTTGAAGGAGTCGGACTTCTTAATCTCAGGCTTATGTGGGACCTTTGAGGCTGTGCTCTCCTTAAATTGATTCTCGTCCATGGTTTCCTGGCTCGTGGGTCTGTTTGATTCCTCCAGGACCACCCGTTTCCAGATCTGAATCAAGTCCGAAGCTAAAGCTTGGATATTCTTCCTTGGATGTTTAGTCAGTCGTCGGAGGCCTTTACCAACCTATAGATGTTGCAATGCTTTAGAAACAAAGGAGAAAAACAGAACAAATCGAGCACTCGAATGCAACATCAAGATTGATTGCAATGCAGCATTACAACCTTAAAATAGAAAAAGAAAAGAAGTCAACTGTTTACAAAAACTCTAATTGATACCAATCATGCAAAAAGTTCTTGTATGGATCAAGTGACCTAGCCATGTATTTGGAGCCATTAGATATGCGAGATCCATATAGATAGTAACCTGCTGCATCCATGTAAATGCCTAAACAGATGCTTTATGTAACCTGGCTAGAATTATTTCCAATCAGCATATGTTGCTCATAGGGTTTGAAGCGTCGATCGCATTGTCATGCTAAAGTTGCAAGAATGTGGTTGAACAAAACAAAAGATCAGAACATTTTCTTAAAGAAGAATTACCCGATCAACAACCATGCTGTCAGAAGAGATCAATCCCACATTTGGCCATTTTTCAAAGAAAGACGGACTCTTCTAATTGAAAGCATAGCTATTGTGCAACAAGCTTGAGAAAGAAACTACAAGTCCACAACAAAGTTCTATGCTTCATTTAGAAGAAAAAGAATAATGGATAAACTGGATGGTTCACAATGGCCTTAAGAGTTATCCGGTCAAAATAATTGCTCATCATGAAGTTCATTCAAAGCTTGCAACACTTAAGAGGAGCATGCTATGAAACAGTACCATCTCATTGATCTTCCCATTTCTTTCACTAACATCTTTAATGTCAACAAAACCTTGGATTCAATTATGATGTGATCTGATAAAATCACTATCATTAACTCCAAACAGAGATTTGATCAGATATGATTCCATTAATTCCAACTAGTCTTCCTACTTGTCAGTAAGTACTCAAACTCCATATCCACTCTTCAAATTTATTCAATACGCTAGGATGTAAATTCAACTTGGAAGGTCAGAGGTCTCTCTCCCTCTTTTAAATTGATCAGCAAAACTTCAATATATTAACAGCATCAGAAAAAGGAAAACAGTAACTAAAACACACCCAGAAATGTAATTAGAAGATGAGCAAGTGCGATTTTTACAGCAATGTCACAAATATGAACCACAGTTATCACCTTCCATGAATTCAAGACTTCGCATATACAGTTTATTGGAAGAAAACTTAAGTAGGCCAAGCGGAAATAAAAATCCAAAACTATCCAACCAATTTTGCTTCGTTCATCTTTCATTACCCGCCAGTTCGATACCGAAAGTAATTCTGTAATTAGACCGACTACCTCTGAAAAATGTCTCTTTCTTGCATCAAAAGTTGTCCAATCCAACAAATTACACAATCAATGGCATTTCATATGCAACATAAGAACTCAATATTCAACAAAAACAACATTAGCAGCATCATAGTAATTATAATAACAGCAACAGTAATAATGTTCTACCTGAGTAGAGACAAGCACTTGAGAATTCACAGGTAAGTTCTTAAGTATGAGGGCATGAAGACACTCTTCCTCCTCATCGCCACCTCCATCATTCACGCCGACCGCCGCCGCATCCGCTGCTTTACTTGCCACGTGGAACAACTGCACCACCTCTGCCTCCATGGCCATTCAATTTCCTAATAGCAATAATAAAATCATCCAACCAAACGAAAAATAAAAAAAGAAAAACAATAGAAGAGAACCCCATTAACGAACGAAAATGTAATAAAAGAAACAGTGCAAATTTACCACAAACATCATGTCCATGCATGACCCTTTGTCCCCATGAAAATTAAGAAAAAGGGGGGGGGGGGGGGGGGGGGGGGGGGGGGGGGGGGTGGGGGTGGGGTGGGGTGGGTTTGTGTGAAATTAAAAACTTAATGATAACATGACTTTTATCTATAAGTTTTAAATCCTCCCTCAATCTAACATGTCAAATTTATATTATATCTAGAAATTAATAATCTTTTCAGCATTTCAACTGATTAACAATTTTTTTTTTTTTTTTTCACAATGAAATTATGTTAGGTCCACGTTCGAGGCATCGTACTTGGGCTTGTTTCAAGGGTCCTGTTTTCATGCAATTCCGGTATCGAAAATAAATTCGATCAATACATCATTCATCCATAAAGTTTGAATCTTTCATCACCATAACTTGATGCAACAATTGTTAAAGTTCAAATTTTTCATCACAATAACTATTCACCCGAAAGGAAAAAAAGAAAAAGCCCAGAAAGTAAAATTGAGTTGAGAAACAATTCAAAACTTACAGATGATTTGAAGGGTTCAAATTAATTTAAGTGAAACTGAAATATAAAAAACAGTTGATGTTTTGTTGAGACTCTAGAAACAGGAGGATGGAGGGAAGGAGAAGGAGAAAAAGGAAGACCATTTGGAGTATAAATAGTGGATGTTACAAGTGGGGTCCACATGTAGCAAAATGGACGGTGGAGATTTAGTTGAGGATATCCTAGGTTACGCTTTTACTGGATGGAACTAGTCCATTGGAGGAGAGTCGTTTTTGGGTAATTTTGTTGAAATGGCTTTGGGATTTTGGGACAGGTGTTTAGTTCCGTTGTGCCGTAGCACTTACGGATCGATAGTTGGCGTCATCTCCTAGATTATGACCAACTTTTTTAAATTCCACCCCCCCCCCTTTTTTTTTTTCTTCTAATTTTAATTGTCATTAATTTTTTTTAAACAAAACATAGAGTATTTACTTAGGACAAAGTCAATACAATTATAATAAGAGTTCTACAACATCATTAATACCTGCTGTATGTAGAGATATGCAAACCCGTGTCTATGGCCTATTTTGGTTTGCACATTAAATAGCGATAAGATTTTTTATCCATTCAATTTAGCTCATTTTGTCACTCAAAGATGTACATAATAAAAAATTAAATTTAATAAGATTTTACATATATCAATGACTCACCTAACTACTATTTTAGTTATTTATATAAAATAATAAAATTTTTAAATAATTTATTAAATATCATGTAAAATGATGCATATCAATAATACATAAGTTTAAACCATTTTAAAAAATAGGTTAAATAAATCGGTCTACACCCTATAATGTACAACCCGTTTGCATAGCTCAAGCCCTAGACATAATATATGAAATGTTTGATTCATTTGCACTAATTATAACATTTGTGCTTCCTATTTATCCTTAGAAGCAAACTTGTATTTTGAAGTGGATGCATATGCTCTCACAATTTTTTTCATGAAATGGTATAAAATTGATAAAAAAATTTATAGATGATAAAAACACAATGATCGATATTGATTGAAAGAAGGTCTGTGAAGTAGACACATATACCCTCACAATTTTGTGAATAAGACCAACTTTAATGCCGAGTTCTTGGCATTGCTCCTAACAGGACCCCATCATGAGGTCCTTATGTAATAAAGAGAGGTTCTTAGAAAATTTGGAATCATTTGATAAGGACTTCATAAAAGTGATAAAATTAATTTTTTATTTCATTTTAATGTATATCTGTATAATTTTTATCATGTAGCTTCCTTAAATATAAATAAGTATGAAGAACTATTTTTTTAAGATCCTTAGTTAGCATTAAAGATGGTCTAATGGAAAACAATAAAAGGTCCAAAAAAAAAAAAAACTTTATTTCTGATAAAGATGTTATAATCAATGCTAATCCTATTCCTGCCTACATCACATTCTTTCCCTAATGCCTTCTGAAATTTATTTACCATCGAAGTAAATGCTTTTAGCCATCCATCCCGATTAGACACGTATTGCCATGATTACAACACACTTTTTAATCATAATTTCAACTCAAGATCCTTTCTTTATCCCAATAATGGTAGATGTACCAAAAATATTTAAGTTTCACAAGGCTTGAGATCTTCAATGTATAGCAACAGGAGGAAATTCAACCCCTCAAAGACTAGGACCACTGGACCACCATTAGAATTTGCCTTAAGAGAAAGGACAGAGGAATCAAACCTCCCATTTATTGGCCTTCTAGGACCTATTCAATTCAGGACCCCATAAGGCCAGTATTGCTGAATCAATTTGTCCATTTGTATTGTGCAAGGTTGTTGTAAAGAGGACAATTACACAACATCCTTTCACAATCACTACGAGTTAATTTCTAGAATTTCACAAGATGCTTGTAGTGATATCACATCACATGCAATATGGTACGGAGAAACAGAAAAAGGAACCCACGAAAAGTTCTTGATTAAATGGTGACTTAATGAACAGAGAAGCCCGTATAAGTCTGGAATGTTCCTCAAAAAGCTCCAGTACACCCGGCAACAAAACTACATTATTGAATTGCCTTTTTCCATATAAAAAAAAAAAAAGAAAAAAAAAAAGCACTCAGCAGCAAGACCAGGGAAATCAAATTCACCAGAAATTCCTTCCTGCTTCATTTTTCTTCCTCTTGCTTCTCAATGAAAGTTTTCCTTATCCAATCAAACGGCTGCCATCACAGAAAGAGAATCATCTCAATTTATTGTTATAAGAAAGTAGCTGTCTCAAAGAACCAAAATCTATGCATTGCAGCAGAGACAAGTCACATTATGGGACCAAAAATAAAAAGAGAGTGATACATATATGCTGTGACTACAACGTCACAACTTTCAATTAAAACTCATTGTGGCCCACGGCATGCATAAACCACTATTAATGCACAAATAACTGCTTTTCAATCGACAGTTATGAGAGATGTGACCAAAGTAGCTGGTCCAGAAAATAGATTTTCTGCACCATTTATGCAAATAAGGACATGCAGAAACGTGAAAGAGAAAGCAAATGGTAAAGAAGACGAAGTAAGAAATATAAAAAGGAGGAAGCTTCAGGAAGATAATTGTTGCAATATGTACTGTATACTATCATATTCAAAAGCATCTTTCTACTCCAATCTTGAGTAACATATTATTACCCCGATACGAACATTCCACCATGAAACAGGAACTGTCTTAGACAGAGCAGCTGCAATAACTCATCTCTTAGATTAACAACAGACGTGTTACCATAAATAACAATAAAACTCAGGCATTGAAACAACACATTAAAAGAAATAGGAATCCAGGACCTAGTAGAAAATTTAAACAGCCCAAAGGTCTCAACTGAATAAACAAACGAACAATGTTGTTAAAATCACAGGTCAATTTTTACAATTCTATAGGTTTATAATTTCAAAAAGTATTTCCTAGTTAATACATATGGAAAACTGTATAGGTGTAAGTTCTTGGTAAGATGTGGGTTTAAGTGTACAATTCTACCTTTTCCATTTCCTCCTATCCTGGGTAGAATCACGAATGTGACAACCATGCAAACAATAGCATAAGTAACATACTCCAACCAAAAAGGAGAATTATCCTCTTAAAACGCTCACATGTGGATTGAGTTCCATTATAAGAAGTATAAACCACACCAAATCCATGAATAAACATTAATTAATAACATAACTCATCAAAACTATCCACGAAAGCCTCAAAATTCACAAAAGCCAATCCTCTATACTAAGTTAATTAAAAACAAAAGAAACAAAAATATCTCTTTTGACTGAAGGATCTAAAAATGATCCGATCCAAGGCTGCAAATTAGACAACCGACCAAAACCCCAACAGTAATAGACCAAACAGCAAAAAAAAAAAAGAAATATCTGGGATCACAATCCAGATATTGAGTGAAACAATATTTTCACAGAGAACCCCTTATCTCAGTTCATCATGTGACTAATCATCTGACACTGACGGACAATTCGAAAACCCTAAAACCAAAAAAATGGATTAAAAATTCGGCCCATATTCAATGAGTCATCTAAAATCGATCTAAATCTTACAGAAATCAATCAAATTTACGAAACCGCACACGTATCAAAGTTCCAACACAGATCGCATTGAATTAAGGAGCTCAAACAATTCCGAAACGAAGAAATTCAGCTAAAATGCGATGAATCAACACATTGCAAATGAGTCCAGATCCAAAATAGAACCCAAGAAAAGATATCAGCGCAAATGCCGAATAAAAATCAGAAATTAATGCGAATGTTTTATACCTGGATGAGATAAAGCGCTGCCGAGCCGGCGGCGACGCCCCACATGGCAGCGGCTTGGATGTCCGTCGACTGAGGACGAAGCCTCGGCTTCAAGAAATTGAGCATTGTTCCACCACCTGCCGTTGAGAATTCGATCGTTATACAAAACCCTAGAAACTGAAATCGAAAACCCTAAAAATCTCAACTTTATGCCCCTTTCAATGATTTGTAATTCTTTCGATGACTCAGGTTCTTCACGGGATGTCGAGAAATGCTTTTGAGCCGTTGGATCTTGTGGGAGAGTCAAGATTTTCTATCAGACGTTGGATTGAGTACGGTCGAATCAGATAGTGCCACGTCATAACCAGCCCAATGGACCGAATATTGGACCTATTTATATTCGTTGGACCATCTAAAATTTAATTGAGGCCCATTTTTCGCAGTAACAAGGCCATGTCACCAAATTAATTAAAAGTCCCACGAACCGGTCCGATATGTATACAAATTTTGATTGAAAATTAGAGCAGGTTCGATTTCATTTAGCCTTATGTTTTATTTACTTATTTATTTTCTAATTTCTTTCATACAGCGAGGTTGATGCTAAAATTTGCATATAATTGATTAGATAAATTGGGGTGGAAAAGCATAGATTGTAAGGAAATGAAGTAAGGAAACATAGATTTTAATCTAGTCCATAATTGCAAGAAAATCACTAAATTAAAAATCCCGATAATTATCAATAGCCTTATTGTTGAGAAACATCAATGATAGTCAACTAAGTGGAGTGAATAATGTTTAAATTTCTCTCTCTCTTGTAATGGCCAAAAAAGACAAAATAAATCGCAATGGTTTTCATAAAATTTAAAGCTAACATACTTAGAAATTTGAAATTTAATACAACTAAGGAATCAAAATCCTTAAAATCGAAATCTATCTCATGCCCTATATTGAGCAAAAACACACTGTTTTCACCACCTAAATTTTGCTTCTAGGATCAATTCGTAACTAAAAAACTTTTAAGGAGAACCTGATACTATTAACTTAATTCATGAAATTAAGGAATCAATGAAACCAAAACATGATAGTAGCCATAAAATTTAAAAACTTTGTCTCTTAGTAATTAGAGTATAATTAATTGATATAATAAGACTGGAAACAAGTTAAAGAGCTCAGGATCTTATTTTTACAAATAATTTAAACAAGACTAAGTTAAACATTAGCCTTAAAATTTGTAAAAGGTTTTTTTCTTCCAAGTCAAGACAGTTGATCCTATCTCTAGTGAAAATATAGATCATTAGTGAAAAAAAAAAAACGACACAAAGTCGAGCCAAACACATTTGGGTGGTTGAGCACATTAAATAAATAGTTATCCATTTGTCAAGGATATCAGACTATTTTTATACATAGTTAAGCACAACAAGCCCTTCATCTTTCTATTATTTGACCCTAACTCCTTTTCTTTTATTAAAACTACCAAGAATTTACTTGATTGATAGTCAAGGGGTTTAGAGGAAAATTGTGGTTGGTCTTTGCAGAGTTGTAACCCTTGATAATCTTGTGTAATTTCATATCTATTTTCACTTTACTTATGGTTATGTCCTTTATAGCTTTGCAACAAAAGCAGAATGTGGGATTCATCTCTTAATTTTAGGAGAGCACAATAGTACAATTTCACCAATGAAATGTTGAAATAGCTCCGCAGAGAAAGAATAATTATTTTATTTCTATCCTTGTAAAGTTAGCAAAGGTATTATTAATTAAGATACTTATATTTTTAAGAAGAAAAGATCAATTACACAGTAGACTATACAACCGAGCATATTAAGAAGAGTGATAATACAGTTTGATTTGGATTGCTACATAAATGATTCTATAGAGTATTGTTGAAATCCATCAATTAATAATAAAATTTTAAAGGAAAGTTTTAGCGTTGTTGAATCCAATGAAATGACAAAAACTTAAAGACAAATGAAGTGAGCTTTGAAAGACTTACCTTGGGAAAGATTAAGGTGACTGAGAACACACACACCTTTATTTTATGCAAGAGAAAGATTAAGGTGTGGATTTGGAAGAAGTTTGGTTTCCGGTCCTTTTTACAGCTATATTGTAAAGGGGCTTTGAGGAACACACCATTAACAAGAATTACATAGTAGGAGGAGCTGATAAATGAAAAGATTGTGTATGACATTATCCTAAGTGTTGGTTAAATTTTAAAATTGTGTATGATATAATTGTGAGGATTACCAAAGATTGGATTTTGTTGGAATGAGAGGGTGTAATATCATCAGCAAGCCCAATGAACCGAATTTTAGAGATATTTACATTTATTGGACTATTTAAATTGAACTGAGAGTAATTTTTTGCAATTACATGATCATATCACCAAATTTTTGGAAGTCCCACGAATTGGTTTGATAAAAAATTAGAGCCAATTTTTTTTCATTTAGCCTATTAATCATACCCTTATCATTTTTTTTTTGGACTTAGACAATTATTTTACATGTACCATAGAAAATTAGGAACAACATATTGATACTAAAATTTGCATATAAATGATGAGATAAATTGTGGCTCAAAGGAAAAAGAAAAGGATAAGATGCATTGTATTATGGGATGAAAGGTTCTCATATTCTGAATGGCAAGTGCTTGTGTGGTGTTTGACTATTTCTTGGATTAACATTTACTCACATTCTAAATGACAAGAAAATACATATATTATAAATCATAATGGCTTTCATAGAATGAAAAGGCAACATACTCAAAACCTAAAATTTAATACAACTAAGGAATTTAAATACCTAATATGGAACTCTAACTCATATCCTAAGAAAAAAAAAAAACACCATTTTTACAACCTAAATTCTTCTTCTAAGATCAATTTATGACTAAACAACTGTTATAGGAAAACCTAGTGATATTGACTTGATAAGTGAAAGCAAGTACATGACTTAAATAAATTATCTATATATACTTCATATAACTAAAATGTAGTGTTTATGTATTTGCCAAGACCAATAGCTCTTTAGCATAAATAGATTGCCAATACGATAGAATTATAGCTAAAACAATGCAAATAATTGACATGACTATCTCATGCGTAAATGATTAACATTTTTTAAGGAAAATCTAGTAATATTGACTTAATTAGTGAAATTAAGGAATTATTGAAAACCAAATCAAAATAATAATTGTAAAACCTAAGAAATTCTAAGCCTTAATAACTAGAACATAAATAAATAATATGTTAAAACTCAAAACACATGAATGAAAGCTATAAGGATGTTAACATGTAGCATTTTATTTAAAATAGATTGTTAAGATTATATTATAGTATATGACTAGGATTGCCAAGATAGCATCTTAATTAGTCTTTTTTTAGATTGTTTTATATATAGTCGTTTCTTTTTATAAAACAAGTGTATGTGGAAATTAAAGTTATAAATATTTCTTTATTTTTTTTATTTCAATAAGAATCCCAATTGTTTGCACAATTTTTTTTTTCTCTTTTGGTTCATTAGTTTTAATGTCATGCTTTATAGTGGATTTTTATTTTTACAAATAAGTTAAATTCGGCCCTCAAATTTATGAAAGGATCTCCTAGGGATTGCAAGTCAAGATCCTAGACCCTACCTCAAGTGAAAACATAATCCATGAGTTGGGGGGAAAAAAACATACAAGACAAATCTGAACCCAGCGGATCCTGGTGCTAACCACATCAGATAAGGGGATATTAAATAACCAACAAGGGGCATGTATTTGTGATTGCTTCTTTTGTTGCTTTTAAACAATATCTAAGATGGCACGAATTATTGATTTTGTGTGTAGGTAGCACAGTCATGTTGGGACATATTTTCACAATGCTTGAGTGTTGATTGAAAGTTTTGAACAAGAAATTTTAGGAAGCCTAAGATTTCCGAACTTTGTGTGTACTTATTAGAAGAAAGCTATGTGGCAATGATGTATAGAAAAATTCTATGGTCTTGTTAGATTGCTATTATAAGTTATTCAATGGTTCGATTCAATATCTCACCATAATTATATCATTGGAATACTTATTATATCAATTTTTAATGTTTTTTTTATGGTGGAAGGGATGATTGACTAAATTATTAAAAATGGTAAAAAATCTCCCTTTGTATAAGACATAATAAAAATCCATGCATCACAAGATATTAAAATTTTTAGTTAATAAATCCTTCTTATAATACTATTTTGTTAATATTACATAGACCGGGGTTGAGTGGATATGGAGACATGAACAATGGTAATAAAATTATGCAATATCCTTTAATTTTTAGATCTCTTATGTTTCATACACTTTCAAATGATTTAAACATATTATACAAGTTTATTTAATTTTCTAGGAAAAAAAACCCTAAAATTTTAAAAAAATAAAAAATGACATTTTATTTATAGTATCTAAATTCTTCATTTAACAGTTGGATATGTCCACATTTCAACTTGACAAGGACGTCAAGATGTGAGCCACAAACTGTACAGGAAAATTCTGTCTGAAAATTTGATGTAGACATTTCTATTTTTAACCATTGTAGGGTAAAGGGTTATCTAGAAGGAATATTCACTAAAGCAAAGAAAAAGCTATGTGAAAGTAACATATAACAATTAAAAGGTCGGACACTTAAATTAAGATAATAAAAAATTAAATAACCCTACCGGCCAAAACATGGATCCATCATCCATTATTACTAAGATAGCCATCAAGAATATGGTTTATTTTATCTACTTGATGTGGTCTACGTAATGTTGTATCTTTGATTTTGATCTGCTTTTGAACTTTCTCCCTTTTCCCATTTCCTTTTCCTCGACTGGAAGTCCCCTCAGTCACTAATTTTCCAATACCACCTATCTTTCTACCATGTCCTTTTCCCACATGACATGGATCACGCTTGCGTTCACATTCTTTTTTTTAGCTATATTTATCTCTTCCTTTTTGCTTTACATTTTTAGGGTTTTCTTTTTATGGTGAAATTTACATTTTTAGGTAGCTTAATAAAAATATACATACCCGTGTCTTTCACTTTTGCATATTAATTTTTTTTTACACTTCCAATGAGACTAACAATAGAAGTATAATTAAAAGCCTCTTTTGAAAAATGATTCATACATAATACACACCATATACATTTCATGGTATGTATATAGCACATAAATATCGACAAAATTTTACTATGTATAATAGTAGAATATATTATATATATTAAAACTTTATTGATATATATATATATATACACATACATCATATGTATACAAGATATATAATACTCGATGAATCTTTTTTTGTTGGGTTTGCTAAAAAAGTAAAAACAAAGACTTTTAGGGTATCATATACGGAAAAAAGAAAGGTTCATTTATCCCAATGGTTTTGGAACTTACAATTAAATTATTCTTTACCGGGGAAAACTTTTCGATGGAAATTATTACCTAATTATGCGGGACAAACAATAATAGTATGAAAAGATGAGTAGTTGTACGTTGTACCTTGTAAGTCATAGAATATATGAGGGAGGAGAAAAAAAAAAGGCAAAACCCTCCAAAAATCAAATGCAGATATATTTCTTGAATCCAACCCTCAAAATCATCAATTGATCGGAAACAATCCGTTTCCATTTCCTTATTAATTTCTATTGATTTTGATCGTCGAGGATATCCTCAGTTTTCATTCTTATTTTGAATCATGTGTTTTGACCAAGTGTGTAAAGATGTTAATTTGTGGGTCTCGGACTTAGTTACGCCCATAAAGAGAAAGGGATGTACATAGATTTATGGGATTCGAGTTTCCTCCACTTTTGTCTGAGAGTCCTCCATCTTGATTGAGGTTCTAGGTCACTGGACTTGAATCACTATCCCGTGCTATTGTTTTAGGGGGAAAAGAAGAAAGAAGTACCCAATCTTTATATCCTTATGTAACATGTATTGAATGCCAACTGTTAGACAAAGCTATAGAACTTCCATCATGTACCATAATTAAAAACTCGAGAGCTACTTCTATATTAATTGGTCTTAGAACATGAATAACACCTCTATTTAATTTGAGAGTTAGAGTTCAAATATGTACATAAATTGTAGTTCTTTTAAAATAAAAATTATAAGTCCTTCCAAAATAAAATAGTACGAGTTCTTTTATAATGAAAAATTTCAAAGGTAGTCTATGAGTAATAATCATGAATAAAAGTGGTTGCAAAAAAAAAAAATAGAGTATGATTATTTATTTATTTTTATATATTAACATTGTTTTATAATATTTAATAAGGTGGATATACTATATCCTAGAACTTGTACCATTTATATTAAAGTACAAGTTCTAAGGAAGGTATAGATATAGAATCTTCATACCATATACCCTACCTTGTGGGGGCATATTTTAGAAAATATATATTTGTATCCCATCTTATAACTCTTATTACCCATTTGGACCCTACTTATTAGTTGAGTGGTGTACAAGTGGTTATTTTATGGCAAGGCTAATCGCTTTCTCCTTTGTATTATTCTAAATTTTAATTGTAATGTTTATTCTATCTACTATCCGAATAAGATTGTAGAGTGTATTTATTGATCTTTTAAGTTATATTTTATTCTTAATTAGGTCGTTCGGGATTAATTTCAACTACTAGTTTTTCTTATATTAGTTTTTACGCCTGTCCATGACCCATGTGATTGAGCTAATGGTTTCTAAACTTATTGTAAAACCTCAAATTAATTTCAGTGAAACCTTAATCTTTTGATCCATTTTTAATTCCAAGAGACTGGATTCTATGGTAAAACTACAATAAGCTTTTGATATAAAACCAAATCTTTTGAGTCATCATTCTAAATGGGTAAATTATATCAAAAGTACTAATGTTTGGATAATGTATTAATATTTCGAATTGTTAAAAAGAGGAATCAAATTTTATCAAGATTTACATAGTTTTTTAATAATGTTCGACAATTTTTCCCAATAAATATTTTATTTGATTCACTTTTTAAAAACACATATGACATTGAAAATGGACTTTCCTACAAACATTAATACTTTTAATATAGTTTACCCAATACTAAATTGTTGAATTAAGGGAAAAGTACATATTTTACATTTCACTATTTTCCTATTTGAATCCTTAACCTTTTTCTCCTTCTATTTGAATCCTTAACATTTCAAAACTTTTTCTATATATTTAATCCCTTTCATTAAACCAGTTGAAAATTCCATTAGGGATTAACACACTTCAATTTTTAACTGTTTCACAATACTTTATTTAACATATTATTATCAAATATATTAAATTAAGTTAATTGATAAAAAAATACAAAATTATCAGAAAAAATAAAATAAAAACTAAACACCTCTACACGATGTTCTACTTCCTCCATTGTACATCCAGCTAAAAAAAAAAAGTATGTACTGAGATATTTGGATCTTGAAAATAATGAGGTTTTGTCATTTCTTTTAATTTTTATTTAGTAATTTTTGCAACAACCTCAATTTATTTGTGCTTTCTTAAATATGCTCATGGATGTTGTTGAGATTTGGTTCCCATTTGGAAAGAAACTTAACGGAATACAGATCAACATCATGGCTGGAAATTTTTGTTTTTGATATAAACAATTTGGATAGAGATGAAGATGGTTTACATCACAACGCTAAACTGAATATGATTTCTCAAAAAAATTTGAAGAGAACATATAGGCATGGCATGGATAGAATTTACTAAATTAATTAATTATTCGATAATAAATATTATAAATTAAGTATTGTAAACCAATTAGAAGTCGACACGTGTTAATTCTTGAGGACTCATATGGAAAAAATTAAAAACTAAATTAGAATCCCCACCGTATATACATAATGGACAGTGATAAAAAACATTGATGTGACTTGTTTTCTGTAACCTACATCCTAAAATGAGGAAAAAAGATGGAAGAGAAATCAGAAAATAACTTAATACAATTGAAACGGGGTAGGATTGAATCAAAATTAAATTAGGAACCAAATTGGCATTTTGCCCAATGCCAAAATTTGCTTCAATTTTGGCCACAATATGAACTTGGAATGATGAATCCGAGGAGGAGAAAATTGGATCAATTTCACCATCTCTCTGATGTCCAAGCGGCTTGAAAAGTAGCTGGTGGTACTAGCTAGAGAAATACTTGTATGGACCAAGTTTATAAAATCTAGTAATGAATTATTTAAACTATAGTGTCGTCAGATTCGACTCAAGCTTTGATCTGAATAAGCTAAAGGCTTAAGGATTAATGAATTAAACCATAATTACACTGATCTATTCTCAAAGAAGTCAAGTTTAACTGGATTGAATCAGAGATTTAATCCGATCTGACAACACTGTAAAGTCATTAAAATATGATGATATGGATATTAGTTTACCAAGCGAATAGATTAAATTCGATTCTTACTCACGATTTAATTGTGTGTTGCTGTTGGAACAAAAGAAGATAGACATGTAAATGATAAAAAGGTAAAGCACGCGCTAACTATAATTATGCTTATACTTTCCATTAACAAGATAAATAAATTGTGTTCAAGCCTTTTAAGATCTGAATAGAATTTTAGTTAATTCCTCGGAGGTTGGACGCAGCTGCGACACCTATTATTTTATGCCAACATGGAAAATTTTTTATTTTCTTTTTATTTGTAAGCATTTAAACAGATTGGACTTCGAGATTTCGTAGTGGAGCTCATGTACGAAGAATAAATAATTGATAAAAGAAAATAATTTATTTACATAGGAGACTTTTTCTTTTTCCATAATATAACCTATTTATATAATAAAATTTCTGGTATTTTCCTTAGCGGGACTCGATCAAACCACACATATATATTTTATTTTTTACAGTATTTTATTAATAAATATCAAAAGTAAGGTATTTTTTACAAATCTCTTATAAAAATAAATAAATCTTGCGTATTAAATTCTCACTAAGCGCTATATAAAGACACCAATTATCAAAATATCGTTTTATCATGAGTCCTATCTAATACGTTACATTTATATGCGTGCTTCTAGAAAATCGTTTTACGATTTATTATAAGATAATAATGTAAAAAAAAAAAAAAAAAAAAGCTTTACTTTGGGGGAAAGGAAAAAAAATTCTAGACAGTTTTTTAAATGTGCGTACATTACATTATTCACGACCATTTGCCTAACAATCACCTTATGCATTTAATGATCTTCATTAAATTAAATTTTTTAATCACATGAAGACCATTCTGAAGTTTATTAGTTGTATGGGGCAAATGTGAGGGTTTGGATGAATGAGGCATGATGTCCTACCTTAGGTTTTTTTACCTTTATCTTATTTAAATATATCAATTACTAAATTATTAACTTAAAATCTACCTTGCAATAACTTAGAGTCATGTATGTTGTGTATCTTATAAAACTCACACGTATGGGATATAATTTGAAACTTGTAACTTCGTTAAAATATTCTTTTCGTAAATATGAAGTTTATGTGATATTGGAAATATATATCATAAATTCCTTCATACGTAGAATTTGTGGAACTTATAGCAAAATACTTGTGGATTGTGTGATTGGGAAAAAAAAAATAATGGAAGAAAAAATGGGGGAAAAAATGAAAAGTACAATGCTAGAAAAAGATGTGGTTTTAATGGCTAGGGTTTTTTCACTTGTTACTTTATAGTATGGGCAAGGATTAGAGGGAAGCAAAAAATAGTAATACAGCAGAAGACAGCCATGGCATATTTAGACAAGCGAGACATGTCGAAGAACGAACAAACGAACGAACAAAGAAGCACATGTTAGCTGGTCAAAGCTACCAGCTTTTCATTGAAGGCCACTTGTTTAGGAAGGAAGGCCGTCGGTTTGTACCATGGTGTTGAGTACGAGCGTGGAGTTTCTGTGCAAGGCAACACTAGCTCAAAGCCGCTGGCCATCTCATATATGCTGCCGACCTAAGCTTCAAAACCATAGGCCTTTGGTTGACGTAAATTGTAGGCCGCCCAAAGATGACGTTCTAAGGTTGCCAGACTTTTTACCAGCTTTTATTTTGACAACCTTTTTTCTTGTTTTATCTTTTCGGGCTTTATATATTGGTATATATAGTGTCAAAAACCTATCTTTTGTTTTTAGAACATTATTTTTACAGTTGAAAACCATAGTTGAGAATTTTCTCAATGAAGTTGCAATGTTTTTGCAAGCTTTAATCTCTTAATTCAATCATGGGTTGGGTCTATTTTGTTTTATGCTTTCATACTCAGAGTAGTATTAGAGTATGGTGACTTCTTGCGAAGATGTCATCCAATGATGGTGTTGATACGGTCATAGTCTTGACGGTGTTCAAGGTACGAGAGTCCGAAGGATTGAGATTCTAAGGATGGTAATTGATGCCATGGACTACAGAATCCGACATTTAGAGTAGCGTTTTGAAGATCTAATTGAGCATTTTGACGCAATGGTAGTATATACCAATAGAGATAAGGATGTTAATGGGAGATGACCAAGATGGCCAAGGGTAAGGAATGCTTACGGCGATCCAGTTAATAGACCTGTAGCTGATTATCGAAGGTCTCAAATTTATAATGATGAATATGATGAAGAGGATAAGATCTTATATGAAGAGAGACAACGTAGAGACGAGACGATAATGATAGGGGCAGATACTGGAGGAATTATTATGGTTACAATCAAGGCGATGGTAGATATTTTTTATTAAAGGTAGATATTCCTTGTTTTAATTGTTTTAATGGCAATTAAAATGTTGAAGAGTTCTTAGACTGATTGGCGAAAGTTGATAGGTTTTTCAATTATATGGAAATAATAGAGGAGCACAGGGTACGGTTGGTTGCTTGCAGGTTGAAAGGAAGAGCCTCTGCTTAATGGAAGAGGTTGTAGAACAGAGGGTAAAGAGAGGGTAGATAGCTGTGCAGACATGGTTCCATATGAAACAATTGCTGCAGTGGGATTTTTTGCCTCATGATTATGAACAAATCCTCTTTCAGTTACCAACGATGTTGCCAAGGGTAACGCTTTATTCATGATCATGCAGCCGAGTTTATGCGATTAGCAGAATAGAAAAACCTAAGAGAAAGCGAAGGTCAATAGGTTGCCAGGTATGTGGATAATTTGAAGTTACAAATTAAGGATAAAATTGGCATAAATGTGCTGATGATTTTGAATGAGGCAAAAGATATGGCTCCTAGGGCTGAGATGATGTTGCAAGAAAAGAGTAACTGTTTTGATGGAGGAAGTAGAATGTATAGAGTTGAGGGGACTAGCAGTAGCAAATCTATGATTGAAAAAAAAAAATAAAGGTCATGAGGAGAAGCAGAATGCGTGTAGTGAAAATAGAGATGATAAAGCTATTGGTAAGAAACCCACTGAGGGTAAAGACACTCTAAAGCAAAACAATTCCTATGCAAGACCAATTTTGGGCAAGTTCTATAGATGTAATCAGTCGGGTCACCGGTCAAATGAATGTCCTAATAAGAGAGGAGTGAAAATTGTTAAGAGGGATGAGGAGATTTGTGAGCTTAATGGGGAGGATGATTATTATGAAGAAGATGAGGAAGAGGTTGAGCAGACTTATGTCATTAGAAAGTTGATGTTGGCACCGAAATAGGAGGATAATACTCAGCGACATTAGTTGTTTCATACCCTGTGTACAAATGCTCGGAAGGTGTTTGATCTTATAATTGATAGTGGGAGTTGTGAAAACATCATTGAAAGGAAAGTGATGAAGCAGTTGGGGTTACTTGTGGATAAACATCATAATCCATACACCATTGGATAGATTAAGGCAGCCGAAAAGACTGAGGTGAAGGAGAGATGTAGAGCGCCTTTTTCTATAGGCAAGTATCATGACGATGTCTACTATGATATTGTAACCATGGATGCCTGTCACCTATTGTCTTGGAGACCCAGGTAGTTTGATGTGAGTGCACAACATACAAGGAATGAAAATGTGTATAGGTCGAAAAAAAGGGGACTGAAGTATACATTACTACCTTTAAAGGTTGCCAATCATCCCAAGATTGCTAAGGTAGATGGATGTTCTTTTTTTACTAACACTCACTCAGAAAAAGGAGATGGAAGAAAACATTATAGAGTCAAGGGTGGTGCATGCTTTAATTGTGAAGATTGTGATGAAGGTAGAGGAAGAGAGTGGTAGTGAGGTGCCAGAGTGTGTGAAGGAGGTGATGGAGGAGTTCAAGGAAGTGCTATAAGAAGATTTGTTAGAGGAATTATCACCTTTAAGGGATATTCAGCACTAGATTGACCTAGTGCCTAGGGCAAGCTTGTCTAACCTATCATACTACAAGATGAGGTCCAAAGAGATTGAAATTTTGCTGGGAAAAATCCAAAAGCTATTAAAGAAGGGATCATTAGGGATAGCATGAGTCCATGTGCTGTACTTGCACTACTGACACCTAAAAGGATGATAGCTAAAGGATGTGAATCGATAGCAAAGCCATAACTAAGATCACCATTAGGTATAAATTTCCAATACCTCACTTGGAAGACATGTTGGATAGACCGAGTGGAGCAATAGTGTTCTCTAAAGTGGATATGAGGAGTGGTCATTATCAGATTAGGATCAGACCTGGAGACAAATGGAAGACAGCTTTTAAGACTAAGGAAGGGCTCTATAAATGGGTAGTGATGCCCTTTGGCCTTAGCAATGTGCCCAGTACCTTTACGAGGGTTATGAATCAGGTATTAAAACCTTTTATTGGGAGATTTATAGTAGTATTTTGATGATATCATGATTTACAGTAGAGCTGAGGATGAACATATATAGCATCTTAGAGGTATCTTAGCTGTTTGTTTGAAAATAAACTGTATGCAAATTTGAAAAAGTATGTCTTTATGGTAAAAGGGCTGTTATTTCTGGGCTGTTACTTCTGGGCTTTATTGTTAGCAGTGAGGGAATAACAGTGGATAATG
Source organism: Combretum micranthum (assembly GCA_024138025.1). Classification (NCBI taxonomy): domain Eukaryota; kingdom Viridiplantae; phylum Streptophyta; class Magnoliopsida; order Myrtales; family Combretaceae; genus Combretum; species Combretum micranthum. The sequence continues at coordinate 486,042 of JAMXBD010000384.1, forward strand.
AGAAAGTGAGAGCTATTAGGGAGTGGCCTGCTTCTAGAAGTACGACTGAGCTGAGGAGCTTTCTGGGGCTAGCGAGTTTTCATAAGAGATTCATTAAGCACTTCAATAGTATTGCTGCTTCTTTATTAAGTGCCTGAAGAAAGGAAAATTCCAATAGGGTAAGGAAGCTAAGACTAGTTTTGCTGTATTGAAGGAGAAACTGTGTAATGCTATTGTATTAATGTTTCCTAATTTTGAGAAGCTCTTTAAGGTAGATTGTAATTCTAATGGAGTAAGAGTATGGGCTATACTGTCTTAAGAAAAGAGATCAGTAGCTCTCTATAGTGAGAAATTATGTGATGCTATGGGGAGATGGTCAACATATGATAAAGAATTTTATTCTATAGTCAGAGCCTTGAGAGTATGGGAACACTATCTAGTAGGGAAGGAGTTTGAGCTATACTTAGACTGTGGAGCTTTGAAGCATCTGAGTAACTAGACTAGAATTAGCAAAGATATGCGTGCCGGATGGATTCAATTTTTACAAAAATTTCCATTTAAATTGATGCACAAATGTTGAGTGCAAAACTGGGCAGCTGATGCTTTAAGTAGGAGGGCTGAAGTCCTGGCTATGATGAGTGTAAAGATTGTGGGGTTTGAGCAAATGAAAGAGCTCTATGCAAGGGATCCTGATTTTAAGGGCATCTAGGAGAAGTGTAGCATTAGGGAACCTTGTGATGACTATCACATCCATGAAGGGTATATAAGGAGAGGCACCCATTTATGCATTCCTACGTCTTCTTGACGGAGAAGCTGATCAGAGATCTGCATGGGGGAGGATTAGCAGGATATTTGGGGTCAGATAAGACTATCGTTGCAGTGGCTGAAATATTATTGGCCTCAGTTGAAGAGGGATGTAAGTAGGATTGTGCAAAGATGTTACATCCGTCAAACTTCTAAGGGGCAGTCTCAGAATGTTGGTTTATAGACTCCATTGCAGTTCCTGAGAATATCTGGGAGGATCCATCCATGGACTTTGCCCTAGGTTTGCGCTGTACCTAACGAGGTATTGACTCTATTTTCGTTGTTGTTGACAGGTTTTTCAAGCTAGCCCACTTTATTCCTTGTAGGAAAATTGCTGATGCTCAATCTATTGCTAGATTGTTTTTTAGAGAGGTAGTTTGACTACATGGGGTTCCAAATTCTATCACATCAGACAGGGACATTAATTCTTGAATTACTTCTAGAAGACACTTTAGTACATGTTTGATTCATCATTGAACTACAACAGTACAACTCACCACAAATAGATGGACAAACAGAGGTTACAAACAGGACTCTTGACAATTTAATAAGGAACATATGTGGAGAGAAGCCAAGATAGTAGGAAGTAACGTTGGCTTAGGCTAACTTTGCTTATAATAGTTTGTTCATAGGATTATAGGAAAGTCTCCTTTTTCTGTGGTTTACACTAGCATACCCAGACATCCATTGGACTTGATTAAATTACCTAAAGGGGTTGATTTCGGTCAAGCTGTTAAGAATATGGTTAAAAATTATCAGGCTATCATAGTTGAAGTCGATGACAAGATTGCGAAAGCCAATGCAAAGTATAAGAAAGTTGTAGATAAACACAGAAGGGAACAACTATTTGAAGTAGGGGATCAAGTGATGGTTTTCCTAAGGAAAGAACGGCTTCCCGTAGGTAAATACAACATGTTGCAGCCTAAGATGTATGGTCTATACCAGGTTGTGCGGAGGATTAATGACAACGCCTATGTGATTGGACTTCTTGACAGCATGGGTATCTCAAAGACATTTAATATTGCTTACTTATTCCCATTCCATCTAGATGATTCACCATTGCATCCAAATGATAACTCGAGGTCAAATTCTTTACAGGTGGAAGAGATGAATGTAGCAAAAGACATAACCATGGAATATTTAGACAAATAAGACATGTTGAAGAACAAATAAACAAAGAAGCACTTGTTAGCTAGTCAAAGCCATCGGCTTTTCATTAAAGACCGCCTGTTTAGGAAGGAAGGCTGCCAGTTTGTACCACGGTGCTGAGTATGGGCATGGAGTTTCTGTGCAAGGCAACATCATCTCAAAAGCCACTAGCCATCTCATGTACGTTATCGGCCTAAGCTTCAAAGCCACTGGCCTTTGGCCAGCATAAATTGTAGGCCACCCGAAGATGACGTTCTAAGGTTGCCAACCTTTTCATCAGCTTTTATTTTGATGAATTGTTTTCTTGTTTTATCTTTTAGGGCTTTATGTATTGGTATATATAGTGTCAATGCCAATAGGAATAGGAACGATTATGGGAGATGACAAAGGGTAGAGTATGCGTGTGACGATCTTATTGTTAGACATGTTATTGCAAATCATGGGTTATATGCTTACGATGATGATTCTGTGGAGGAAAATGAGTTAATGGAGGAGGAACAACCACGACGACAGGGTTGTAGTGGCAGTGGAAAAGGTAAGGCATATGGAAGATTTACTTTTGATGATTATTACAAATGTAAGAATGAATATGGAAGGAATGATTTCAAGTATGTAGATATTCCATAGTTTAGAGGCGATTTAGGGGTTGAGGATTTTGTTGATTGGATTGCTAAGTTTGAGCGAATATTTGATTATATGGAGGTATTGGAGGAGAAGAGGGTGAGATTAGTAGCATGTAGATTGAAAGGCTATGTGTCCATATGGTTGGAGAGATTGAAAAAAAAGTTAAGTGTGAAGGAAAAACACCCGTAAGAACGTGATTTAGGATGAAGTTTTTATTAAAAGATGAATTTCTTCCTCTTAATTATGAAGAAATCATGTTTTAATAGGATCATCGATTTCATCAAGAACAAAAAGTGATACAAGAATATAAACGGGGTTTGTGACATTGGTGCAGAATAATGATTTGAAAGAGGAAGATAGTCCTATTCCAAAAAAGAATGGGGAAGAACACATGGAAGGGATTTTTGAACATCTTTCAGTTATTTCCACTGAACCTGATAAAAAGGGATTTGTTCCTGATATACCACTTGAAATTGTCACAAAATGATATTGAGATTCTTGAACTCATTGAAAGTAAACCTATGTAAATACTAATACAAGAGGAGAAACCTAAAGTGGAAGTGGTTGTAAAAGAAGTAAAGGAGGAAGACAAAAGGCATTCTCCTGTTGGGATTCTTCATTTTATTGATTGGAATGGAAATGTTGCTAATCTTTTTCCATTCCATCCCGATGATTCTCCATTTTATCTATAAGAGAACTCGGGATCAAGTTCTTCTCAGGTAGAAGAGAATGATGCAGGTGATAAACATCTACCGGTAGCATTTCTCTAAACCACCGACCTATAAAGAAATGCCGCCGGTGTTGGGAGATACAACATTAGCGTTGGAGCTAGCCTACATTACTAACAAGTTCATCTTTTGAATTTTTAAAACTGCCAACTTTTATTTCTAGCATTGATTGTCAGCTTAGGTTACATAATTTGTTTGTATTTATTATTTGTCTTTATTGTATTCACTATTTGCCTTTTTAGGATTTTTATCTTTTACAATCCCTCATGTAATAGAATAAATAGTTTTTTAGGGCTTTTGTAAAGACATATGATATTATATACACTTTTTAAATCATATTGAGAGAGTTTTTTCTTGGAAAATTGCAAATTTTGCAATCATCCAGTGAGATTGATTTTCCATCTTTTATGCTTTCACCTGACGTTAAATGAAGGATGGGGCCCAGTTTCTTCCACAATGCTGAGTATGGACGTGGAGTTTCTGTGCAAGGTAACACCGACTTAAAAGCTACCGGTTGTCTCATGTACATCATCGACTTTCTCATGTATGTTGCCGGTCTAAGCTTCAAAGTCATTGGCCAATTATAGGCCCCATGAAGATGACGTTTTAAGGCTATCAGCCTTTTACTAGCTTTTATTTTAACGAATTGTTTTCTTGTTTTATCTTTTAGGATTTTATGTATTGGTATATATAGTGTCAAAAACCTATATTTTGTTTTTAGAACATTATTTTTACATTTGAAAACAGTAGTTGAGAATTTTCTCAATAAAGTTGTAATCTTTTTGCAAGTTTGATCTCTTGATTCAACTAGTGAGTTGGGTTTGTTTTGTTTTACGCTTTCATACTGCATTAGATGGCATAATTAAGAGAGAAACTAAGGAAGAAAAAATGAAAATAAAAGGAAAATGTGAGAACGGACTTTAGTTTTAGCTATTTAGACTTTTTACCTCATAGCTGTAGGTTTGGGAATTTTATTAACGGAAGAGTATATAATCTTATTATTTATTATATTTTGAGCCATGAATATGATTTAGTAACTCTTATAGGTAAGTATTAGGCACTTCGAGGATGAGAATAAATTTACATTTGTGTCATACCTTCTGAGGATTTTAAAATTTTATACTTAAAATTTATATTATGACCATCCATTTTTACACGGAAAAACCAATCTGACTAAGTGAAACATATGTAGATATCTTAAACTATGGGACTAGTAGCTCACTCTAAAGACTAGTAGTTCATTTATATTTTTTCTAACTTTTGTGATATGGTTGGGAAAAAGAAAAGGAAATTTGTGTGAAAATGATCAACATTATTGGAATTTGACGATGCATGCATATAGAATTAGTTGTGTATGAAAGGAGAAATATAATAAAAAAGAAATTCATTTGCATGGTTACGAGTAATATTCATATATTTTCCTTCTCAAATGCCATGGGCTTTAAATGAATGAACCCAATCTTTGTCCAGATGCAATGAATTCAATATGCAATTTCATTTTCACAAGTCACATTAACGTTTGACGTTAAACCCATTGTCCCATCTGTTGTCACTCTGTTGGAAAAAAAATAGTGAAATAGCAAGACAATCACGGCCAACAAAGAGAGGGGAAAAAAAAGCAAGATAAGCAACGTTATTTAAACCACAATGAAAATAACTAAATGGAGAAAGAAAAGTGCACCAAGACTTTGGGTTTTACATATACATATTAAGAAATATGATAAAATTTTTCCTTGGAATATGGATTGCTGAAATTGAAAGCCCCTTAATCCGAAAAACCTACCTGGTAGCAAATTATATTGTATTTTATTTATTAAATTTTAACATAATTATATGCTTGAATTTTTGGACTTTTAAAGATAGATTAAAATCTACCTCATCAATTTGTTATGCATGGATGATGGGATTGCATTTATACAGAGCCAATTTCAAGAGATTTACATTTTGCTTATTTCACCATATGAAATAAGGGGGAACTAAATTATAATTAAATAAAAATATAACAAAAATAAAATAACTATTACATGATGTTTGGAATATTTGGACACTTCTAGAATGATGTTTGGAAATTTGGACGGCATATCTTATCTCTATCAGCCGTAAGGCCTTGTACTTCTACAACGAGACTTAGCTTGCAAGATTTCGTTGGAATTTATTAGATTTCCTTCAATTTACTTCTAGTTTCTTTAATAAAAAGACATTATAACTTGAAGACAATTCAACTGTCGAGCTCAACCGGACCATACATATCTATATTTGTGTATTAAATAAAAATCTATTGCCACAATTGTGAGTCCAGTCGGCAATCAAGTTAAACAATAATAAAGGCGCAGACCTTTTCTTTAAACTCCTCACAATGTTATAATTTTTCCGAATAAAGTTATCAGATCTAGGATTTTTTTTTTCAAATTTAATATACTAAAATATATATATATATATATAGTCTTGCTTATAACAGGATAATTTATTTGTTGATATACTGGTTGAGGCTATATTTAGAGTTGCCATTCACTAATTACAAAAAATTAATTCATAATATGTATGTATGTATATATAAATAATGTAGACATAACTAGGGATTGGACCCCGAAATTCGTGACTATGTAAATCGCGTAATAAATTTATGAAACCCTTATGCCTTGAACGTAGGGAAGAGAAATTTATATAATCTATACAATAGTTACGATTTATAAGTTTAAAATAACGAATACCAAATCAATAACATAGTACTAAATATTTGAATAAAGATTTATTCAACGTGATATGTGATATAAAATGATTAGTGATATATAAATATTTATAATTTTTTTTTATATTAGTACTTATATATTACTCAACTGGACACATAGGGTATCTCTTTTCCTAAATATTCAGATCAAGATTAAATAATTAAAATATTCATTAATAAGTTGTTTAGTAATTTTCTTAAAGATATGTTTGTCGAAAGGGTCAAGCATTATTTGATTTTATAACTTTACTGACGAAAGGGGAACGATAGATAGGCTAAAGAATTTGCATAATGGGGACCTTTTTGTCAAACTTGGGTGGTTCCTTCATTCTGTAGAACAGAACGACACGTCTGTACGTCTGAGCAATAAACAATTCTAAAATATATATTCGACATCATTTAAAAAGTTCTGATTCCTTCATATATTAAAAATATATTTTTTAATAGTGATTAGGGACATTAATTAATAAAAAATTTGGAGATCCTATAATTTACTTTATCATCAACGCAGAACAAAACAGTTAAAAAAAATTTACGATTTAGGGTCTGTTTGGATTGCCTGTTTTTCATCTGTATCTGTATCTTTTTTAAAATGATATGTGTAATATATATCTGATTTGCATCTAAATTTTATCTATATTTGTTCTATTTGTTCTTTTGATTAGAACTGTCAACTTTTTTTTATCTATATCTATTTCTTGATAAATAATTTGCTAGAAAAAAGTTTAAAAAAGTATCTGTATCTGCAGGAAAAAAGCCAAAACAAACAGACCCTTAATTAATGGGTTGGTCCAAGGTCCCCTTGATGCTTAGCTGTAACGTACAGGTTGAATTCGCCAAAGATGCTTAATTCAGTGGGTGCTTTGTTTAATTAATTATTAGCTTAATGAAAGATTATCTAACCCCATTTAGCTGTTTGTTTTGACTTTCTATACAATATTAAGATAGAACACTCTGTAGTAGTACTCTAAAATTTTAGGGTTTCTAGATCAATTGGTATTAGTATGACTATTATCATCAAATACATGTCTTAGGGCTCAAAATTCTTGTGTTATCAATTCATATAATGGGTCTTACTATTATAGTTTGAAGTTTCTCCAATAAAATGTATATAATATGATTAAATTTTATTGATTTTCTATGTACATGAACTCCTCAATTTTTAGGATAAAAATTAAGGTAAAAAAAGTACATAAAATTACGAAAATGAAAAATAAAAAGGGCTAAATGAATATAAAACAATTATACGTGGGTATATTTATAATTTTCTTTTACTACTTCTAATAGAGAGATGATAACATATAATTTTGGTGCGCTCTTTCATTATGCTTTTTATATAAGTCCAAAGTTGAAAATAACTTAGTCAAAATATGTCATTAGTCTATCTGTCCAGATTAAATGTAACAAAATGCGCAATTTATCAATACTACAATGCCAAGATTAAAGGTTTTAAATATATAATTTATTTTTTTAATCACTCTAGTAAAATATATTTTGAACTACTAAAGAATTTCATCCTCCATTTGAACTTGATTCTAAATATTTATTATCCTACACATGATTTTTCTTGAAAATATTAGTGAATAAATATATAATTACTCAATGAGTACTTGTGAAACTTAACATTATCTAAATATTTTTTTTAAGGGTTATATTTTTTGGCCATCTACCTAACGTACAAACCTATTCCAACTGGTGATGTAAAATCTATTAAAAAAATAATAAAAAAGTAAATAATAATACATCCCAAAGCAGGGGCTTATAAGTGATTTCCCCTTGGCAACTTGTCATAATATAAAACAATGATTTGTGGTTTTCTTTATTTTTAACTTTTTTTTTTCCCCTAATGATTTCCCTTTCACGTTCTCCCAATTTCCACAGAACAAAGCACTATAGGCTAAGGCCTCCGGATGAGTGAGACCAATTGAATAAAATAAAATAAAATAAAAAGAATTTCAATTTTAACATATGTGTGTCATGAATTGCATCATGGGGAAACGTCACCTGTCCCTTGTAAGCATATAAGTTCGGAATGGTTTTTGTTCCCTTGCCCAAACATTTCAAATCACACCATGCTTCCCAACATCTTCCTTTGAACTACCTAGTCCTTTCCTCTCAATAAGCCCTTTATTAAAACCCCATCTCACTCCATCACTCTTTTTCACTTGTCCAAACTCAAACACAACACTATCGCGACTATAGCTCATGTTATGATTCTCCTCCACACATATAACTTCTAGCTAGTAGATCAATTAGAGAGAGAGAGAGAGAGAGAGGAAGAAAAAAAAATTATCATAAGAAAAGAAAGAAGTGATCTAAACACAACTATGGATAAGAAAATTTGGGTTATTAAGGAATTGGTGAAAGGACAAGAATTGACAAAAAAACTTCAAGCTCTTGTGAACAAGCCTTCTTGGGGAAGTGATGAGGAGAAGGACTTGGCTCATGAGCTTATGGAACAAATCTTGGGTTCTTATAATCAAAGTCTTGTGGTGCTCCAATCTGGTGGTGCTGGTGATGAGGCCTTTCATCATCAAGATTTGATGACAAATTCTCATCATGTTTCCAATGGATTTGATGATGAAGGAGGAGGAGGAGGAGGAGGAGGTTGTGAAGATTCAAGTGAGAGTAAGAAGAGGCCAATTGGGAAAGATAAGAGGGGTTGCTATAAAAGAAGGTAAAAAAGCAAAAAAAAATTCTTGCATCTTTGCATTTTTGTTACTGTCTCTCTCTCTCTCTCTTCGCTCTTCCTAATTTGTCTTGTCTCACTCAATTTGCAACTCATGTCATGTCAATTCTAACAATTATTGTTCATGAAATTTAGAGTTTTGGAATGAGTGGGAAAAAAAGGGGTTTTTCTTTATCTTTTTTCTTTTAAAAAAAAAATTCCTTCTCTCTCTATCTGTGTTAATCTAATGGAGTGCATAGGATTAAGATGTAATAGATCTGTACTTAATATAATCTATATTCCCTTCACTTAGGTTACATGTGAATTATGAACAAATAATTGTGGTTCTTCTTTTTGTTTTATTTTTTTTAATTTAAAAAATTTTATAAATATATCAGCACAATCCGAGATCTACAGAATTTGACCTCTACAACAGCGGCGCGTGTAGATTAATGTATTTACACGCGCCACTTATTTAATTCAAGTGAGTATCAATTTATTGTCTTTTTGAGTTATTGGGATAGATAAGACACAGATGGGACAAATGCAGCAATAAATCTAAATTTTGTGGTATGGGTTGAGGAAGAGGTTTTTTTTTTTTCCAATATTATAATAATTATAATATATATACTTCCTAAAGTCTTATCCACTAGCTCATATTTTCTATTTTGATCGACTCATGGTTCTAGCTTACGCCTAGCCGAAATAGTATATTGACATTATGGTTTGCACTAATGATTTTTTTTTTTTTTTTGGGCACCTCTTATTATTGGGATTGTTCTATTTGAATAACAGTTGTAAATTTATCTTAATCTGTAGAAAATCCACTCTCACAAAGACAACAATTGCTCGCTCCTTTGAAGATGAACACGCCTGGAGAAAATATGGCCAAAAGGCCATCCTCAATTGCAAGTACCAAAGGTTAGTTAATAGCTTACTTTGGGGATTTTTCAATTTTACTTGAGTTTAGAATTTACTTGTTTGAAATTTTGTATATCAATACCTCGTACCCGAAGTTTCAAGATGTTGATTCTATGTTTAGCCGAATTTTTCGTTGTCAATTTTGTAATTTCGGCTATGTTCAATCAATTTTTCAGTTGTCCATTTTACCATTTCCATCATAGACTCATAGCAAATGTTAGTGGACTGAAGAGTAAAGGTTTGAAGTAGACATGACATATAAGATAGAGGGACATAGAGATGCTTTTTTGTCTAGCTGAGAACCTTTATTTTGTAGTTTTTTACTTTTTTGGGATTATACATATCGTGTACCTCTAAATTGAATTGAAGTTAACATTCATCGGTTCGAACTTTATGTGTGAAATATTTAAAAAAAAAAAATCCCAATTTCTAGTACTAGTTTTTGCATTATCCCATTGAAAATTAAAATCAATATCCCAATTCCCGTCATGTTTAATCAAATTTTTACTTATCAATTTTACTATTTTCATCATCTTTAAAAAAAATCATAGCAGACATTAGTGGACCAAAGAGTAAAGCTTTAAAGTAGACATTATAGATAAGATAGAGGTACTTTCGGCTGGCAAAAAACCTTCATTTTGTAGTTTTTTTTTTTTAGGATTATATATACTGCATACCTTTAAATTGAATTGAATTGAACATTCATTGGTTTGAACTTTATGTGCTAATCATTTAAAAAAATAAAAATCCCAATTTCTAGTACTAGTTTTTGCATTGTCCCATTGAAAATTAAAATCAAAATCCCAATTTTCACTATGCTCAATCAAATTTTTATTTATCAATTTTACTATTTCCATTGTCTTTAGAAATATATCATAGTAGGCATTAGTGGACCGAAGAATAAAGGTTTAAAGTGAACATGATAGAGAAGATAGAGAAGCTTTTCTATCTAGCTAAAAACCTTAATTTTGTAGCTTTTTACTTTTCTAGGATTATACATACCGTGTACCTCTAAATTGAATGGAATCAAACATTCATTGATTTGAAGTTTATGTGTAAAATATTTATTTAAAAAAAATCCCAATTTCTAGTGATAGTTCTTGCATTATCCCATTGAAAATTCTAATGTAGTTCATACAATAGTAGCTTTAATTAAGCAGAGATGCATACAACATGGTCCAAGATTGTGTACAAAATCAATGAAATTCAAACTAAAACAGTGTTATTGACATAGTAATTGGGAATTCTACAGGAGTTACTTCAGGTGCACACACAAGTATGATCAAGGATGCAAAGCAGCCAAGCAAGTCCAAAAAGTGGAAGACAGACCCGAATTGTACCAAATCACATATATTGGTGCCCACACTTGTCAAGAGAAAATGAAGGCTCCACAACTCATTTCAGATCCTCATGATCACAAGCATCTGGGATCTTTCTTGGTATTTTCTCAAGCAACCTCAAAGATCCCAACACCCCAACAACAACAAGATTACATTAATCTATTCCAAACTACAACAACCTCATCCACAACATTCATCAAAGAGGAAGGCAAGGACGACGCCAAGAGCGACCTAACCGACAACAACAATGTTTCGTCAATGGATTCTTGCATGCCAAATGAACTCATGAGCATTGAATCAGCGGCGCCCATTATCATTTCCCCAAAATTCATGGATTTGGAAGCTTATGATGTTTCCAACTTCTATTCTCCTGAATTTGGCGATGCACTTCTCAACACCTATCTTGATAATGAGTTTAATAATGGAAAGCTAGACTAGGAATTTTACTTTCCCTGTGTGAGAATATAAATGATTGGCCTCTTTGCTCTTTTAGTGGAATTAAATTAAGAGCTTGTAGTGTAAATAACCTTTTGATGTGGAGAAGAGGTGTCATATTGATGGAAATTTCTACAGAATCCCCACTTATTAATAGAACTTTTTTTTCTCTACAACTTAATACTTCTGAATTTCTGGTGTTCTTTGTTTATTTTTCTTTTAATTTTTTGATGCCACATTTAATGAAACTTTTAGATGTTAAATTTTATAGTTGAAGTTATTAAATGACACACTTAATAAATTTTCACATGTTAAATTCACTATTTGTGCTATTATTATTAGTGAGTCTTAACAGCAAAAGCATGTACTACTAATGATGAGAAGTAGGATAGTAATTTTGACAGGTAAAAATTTAATGAGTTAATGTTACGAATAGTATCTGAACTTTAATAAAATATATAATTTGTTACTTAAACTTTAAAACCGTACATGCAAATTATTTTTGTCGAGTTTTTTCATGTATTAAATTGATTAATTTAAAAGTTTTTTCAGATACTAAGTTGATCAATTTCAAAATTTGGATATATAATTATATAATTTAACAAAATTCAAGCATCATTCGTAATATTGATTTAATAACCTAAGTCTTCGTATATAAAGTGATTTTAGTTTAACTTTTTTGGAAACCGCAAATTCTTACCTTGTCACATAACATAAACGGTATGAAATCACTACAATAACTTGGAAAATTTTTAATTGAGAATGACAAGAACCTGTCCGAAATTAAAGCAGTGCAGATTCAAAGAATGTATACTTGGACTTTCATGGAAGCATATTGATTGAATTTAAAGCTTTCTGGATGAGAACTAGTACGGTGGTCTGGCTTCTTTTGTTGCGCAATGTTTTCCACTGAGAAGGGGGGGTGGACCCAAATAAGGATAAGCCAAACTAGCTGTCGATGTTGATGTTGGATATATAGAAAATTTGCAACGTGCATATTGTAAAATTGGGATTTTTTATATGTGACGTGGGATTTGATTAATGCTTTTTAAGATATTAGTGAACATATCTAAAAAGAGAAATTTCTTGCTTTTTAAGAATAATTGTTGAACATATCTAAAAAGAGAAATTTCTTGCTTTTTAAGAATAATTGTACTCTTTTATAGAAAGGAATATATCAAATATGTAAAAATTTCTACTTCAAACATTTAACAAAGGTAAATATCCTCTAATTTATTCCATTTATAAATTGTAAAGGAGAAACATAGCAGAATTTTAAATTTTTTAAAGAAAAAAGAAAAGGTTATCAAGAGTCATGTGATATAGAAGATAAAAAAGAATTATAAAAGGTTATAAGAAACACATTTTTTAAAATGCTAATATTATTGCCACCTTTTGGTCATAGAGTTCAATATAAGATTCCACATTCACTTTGCCTTCTTATGAAATTGTGTTTTCACCATAAGTATTTCAAGTATAGTGGTATTCATGTCCTTATATTGTTAGGAAAGCAAAATTTCATGGTCTCATCATTAATTTTGACAAGAGTGGTTCTTTCATTATCTAATGGCTCATATCATACTCAATCGTGATTGAACCATTAAAATAGTTAATATTTAATTACTATATTTATTTTAATGGTTAGATAGTTGATTGATCGGTCTTCTTCTATTATTGAAGGCAAAATATAATGTATCTAAAATATAATAATGATATATTATTCTAAATAAATTAATTACAATCTTAAAATAATTATTGGCATGATTTTAATATTCATTAGAATCTCTACTTAATATTTTGTTCTTATAAACCATATAATTGTGTTTGCACTCATGTAGGCTTTTACACACATAATGTATTTCTAAACAAAAACCTAAAGTAATCATCTAGTAAAAATTATTAGAATAATCCTATACTATCCTAAGGGATGAACAATGCTAGGTTAGCCATTGGTTCAAGAGCACAAGGTGCCCCCACCTTTTTAGGGTAAGAAGGGGTAAAGAATATACCTTAAGCCAATGTTTGAGTACCATACCTATGGTGCTAAAGTAATTCGTGCCATACTCCTAGGAAAAGCTCAAATAACCTTCAACAAATTATTAGTCATCTAATACGAGAAAGATTATGAAGCATAAACCATTATGTAGTTAAATCTCTTATTAAACTATTGCATTTAATGTCATCAATGTTCATATATTTTATTTGGTTGCTAGACTAATAAAACTCATTAATATGCGAGTCAATCTTATTTCAATCAAGTGATCAAGGAACATACTTCCCTAGTTTTTTTTTTTTTTTTATATATTGGAATCTGGTACCTCTCACACATCCCTTGTTTAAGAGGGTGATAAATTGTATTATAACTCATTATTATTCTTCCTATATTGCATATTGCACTCAATAATTATGTTATTTACAATTTATATTATGAGTGTGTTTAATGACATTAAAGTGTGAATTCCATATATAGAATGAGTAAATTACACTAGAATGTATGAACATTTAGTGGTAAGTTTATTTAAAATATTAATATTTTAAGTGGTTAATAAAAGAAATCTATGTTTAGGCAAGTGAATTAAATGAGGTATCAATGTTTTATAAAGTTCATTTAAGGTATTAACGTTTGGACTAATTTTCTACTAAGTTTCCTTAATTTTCGTCAATTATAATTTATTAATATCTTATTTGACTCACTTTGCAGACTCACTTTGCAAAACGTTAATTCCTCTTTTTAACCATTTAAAATATTGATACCTTAAATAAACCAATCTCTAAATGTTGATAACCTAAATGAACTTTATGAAATATTAATACCTTAAATGAACTTACCCTCAAACATTGATATTTTCCGATATGATTTACCCTATACAGAATATATAGAAATATAAAATCTAGGTATTTCTTATTGTTATTCATAGGGAACTTTTACGGTCTAATAAATGTATTTTCCAATTCATTATTTGATTGTTAAAATAAATATAATGATTAATATATTAACTATTTTAATTGCATGATCATGATTAGATATGAATTCAAGTTATTAATTAGTTGACATTATTAGTCCCGTCAAAATTACTGACAAGACTATAAAACTTTCCTTTATTCATATATTAAAGGACCAATGATATTGTACACCAGTTATCCTCTATATTAGTGAGTCAAATCCAATTTGCTTATCTAACTTTTAGGCATCCACTTAACTTAGATACCTTTTTTTTCAGCCTAGCAAAAATGACCTTAGTTATATAACATATTTGTTGAAATATTTATAAGGAAAAATTTAAGATAATGTGATGTCAATGATTTCCCAATAATAATATATCTATTTATTATTCCAAAATTATGAAATTATCTACAAGCAATATACATACAGGAAAAAAAAAAAGCATATATCTTTCACTAATAATATTCATAAATATAATTATATTAAAAGTGTCTTATTACATTATGTATAATCACAGCACATTAATCATAAGAAGTAGTTAGTACTATGTAATGGATCAATTAGTGGCTGAGCTGTTCAAATATCGATCTTTATCTTATGTGCTTCTTATTATGTTTTAATATTCATTTAGTTTATCACACAAATCTTGAAATGCATAGTTAATTTAAATGATCTTTACAAAACAAAAAAGAAAAAAAAAAAAGACCTTATATTACTCAGTTATGTAGAGATATGGTTTATGTATTCTCGTATAATTGGAACTAGTCTTCAATTTTTTCCCCCTTGGCTTTAATTGGGAATCTCTTCCATAAGGGGAACATAGAACCGGATCTCCAAAAAAATTACGTGAATCTATTCCCTGTCACAATATAAATAAGGATGTATTAATTCGTAGGAAAAAATAAATGAAAAAAAATAAAGATAAAAGGAGTATTACTTCTCGTATAGATACCAATTGAAGAAAGTTAAAACTAGACCAACTATAAAGTTTTCATGATGATATAAAAACAAAATATCACTCACACTAATAAAGAAATAAATAAATATATAAATATATATAATGAAGTAGAATTGGAAAAGATATAAATTAATAAGACACAAAAAGGAAGGTTTCCAATTTTGGCCATGTCATGAGCCTGCTTTTTTTTTTTCCTTTTTAAATGTGCTTTTCGATTGTGAGTAACCTATGGGACTCCTAGCTTTCTTGGCAAGGTAATCAACATACTATTCTATACTCTCCATATATGACTATGCTTGACTTATATGTCTTCCATCAAAATCTTTGCCCATAAGATATCATTCTATATACTCTATATAGAATATATTCTATATATTCCATCTCACTACCTCGGTAGATAGTCCCATGTACAGAAGTGAATCTATCTCAATCACACTTATGAATAATTCAATATGCAACAAATCCGATTCCCTTAATTTAATCTATCAATTCAATAACCAAAAAATTCTCTCTTTCTGTTTTTGTAAGAACTGGATATGATAAGGAGAAATACAGTACAATTTGTACTGGATAGTACAATTCTTTTATACCACATTTGGTATGCATGATATTGAAAAGTATTGGAAAAATTCTTATTAAGAGATTTTATTTTTGGGTAAATTACACAAGAAATTACAACATTTGGAGGTAAATTCAGTTTAGGTCACAATGTATTAAAAAGTTCAAAAAATGTTACAATATTTAGTGAGTAAGTTCATTTTAGGTTTGATCGTTTGAAGTAAATTTATTTTAAATCACAATGTTTAGGGAAGTAGATCAATTAAGGTCATTATTGGCACATGCTAACAAGAGATATATTTATTAAAACTCAAGAAACTCCTTTTTTTTAAGGTCTCATTGATATGTATCAATAAGAGAAATAATTAATTAAATCTCATAAGATATTTTTCAAACATTATGAGCTCCAAGGTCATTATTGGCATGCGCCAACAAGAAAAACATTTAATTAAAACTCAAGAAACCTCTTTTTTTAAGCCTCAATGACATGTATCAAAAGGAGAAATAATTAATTAATTAAATCTTATAAGATACTTTTCCAAACATTATGACTTTTTTTGAATTTTTCGTAACGTTATGACCTAAAATGAACTCAACACTAAATGTTATGACTTTCTAGTGTAATTTACCATTTATTTTCATCTAAAATCAATTTTTTGCACCATGAAATGTAATGGACAAAAAATTGAGTTTTATCCAAATCCATGAAGAGAGTTTTGTCCAGTTCCATATATGTTTTGTAAATCAAACATAGTATAATGACCTTTGTGACTTTGTGCAATTTAGTATGAAAATTATGCAAACAAATGCTATATGAGGATGCCCCCTCTACCTTTATAATGGTTTAAACTACCATCCACATTAATTTTTAACATCTCGGAAGTTCCACACAAAGAGTATATTGTTTTCTACTTTCAAAGTATTGTAAAAGTATTTAATAGGTCTTTTTCAAATTTAATCATTTTAGTAAGCGGGTTTGTTCTTCTAAGATGATATAAATCGTCCATTTGATTAAGTAATGCAACTAGACTTTAGTTTACATGTCATGCCCCGAAACAGGGGTCAAGGCGTATCCACCTAGCCGCATGCAAGGCTATCTAAACTACCATTTATTGAGATTGTTGTTAGTCGGTTTTAACTTATGAAACCATATAATTAGATCCCAAAAACAATTGGGTTAGTAGCAAAAAATAAATTTTTTCAATTATATTTTAAAAACTACTATTGTGAGTAGATCATGATATACATTTGCAAATTAGTACCAATGTGCACGCCCTAAGAGTACCTTAGTAATGACATACAATCCACATGTATACTATTACTAGTTATACCTTTAGAGATGGTATATTCTCAAACAAACAGGATCTTTTAGTTGCATCGTAAGAAAGACAAATACATAAGCCATAATTTAGTAAAATAATTTACATCACCAGTTTTGAATATTATAATATTACAAACCATATTCCATTCCATAAGTCTCCAAATACATAAACCGATATTTCATATACTAACTATTTTATAACTAGGAAATAAATAAACAACTTATCTCGTATGTCCCTTCTAAATCTTACCGGAGTCATGCTTTTGGAAGAAACAAGCTAAAGTCATAAAATAAGCCTGAAATGTCTTTAGGAGTGTGAGTGAACCATGGGTTTAATGAGTAACTAGATATATTACACATCAAGCAAGCTCATTAATAATCATATGTAATGCAACAATCAAGCAAATACTCAAAATACAAGTTTAAAAGATCTAGAATCCAAAGAGGTAAGAGATTGATGCCCTCTCATCATGGTTGAAAGACCATTACTTAATGACCCACCTACACATGAGAAACTAAGGATACACGAAAATCAATGATTTCTCGTTTTAGATTATCACTTTAATTTAAGTATATTTTAATTGACCATTTCATGCATCAATTCATAGAAACTCCCTAAGTATTAGTAATTTCAAAGCGATACCACGGGCGGTGCCATTCGTTGCCAATTAGTTCTCGTAGAATTGACAGAACAAAATAATATTGAGTAGACTAATAGTTTTAGAAAAACCAAGTATTAATAGAGAATCGAATACTAATACAAAGCAGGCTATCACACTTTTAAAATATACAATAATGCAGTTCGTGTAATGCATGATTGTTTTAATTATATAGCCAATATTTCTTAATCAGGTTTATGGTGATCATTTATTACACACAAACATTTATCATGCCTTTCTCAAGTCATCAAACAATTTGTATTATCACTTCTATTATCTTACAACACTAACAAACAACTCGTATCACATAATCAATAGACTTTCAAATCAATCATATTATTACCTTTACATTACATATAACACTAGTTACAAACAAAAATAATGTAATAGATCTGAGTTACTCACCTGCTCATGATGATCAGTTGTAATAGTCCTCAGGAAAATCTACGAACTGATCAGTATCCCCTATTGAACGAATAAATATTTACTAATAAGATATATATGTATGTATGTATAAATAAATCCTATTGGTTATTTAAGTGTCCTAAAATTAGTCTTTATCTTTTTTAGCTCTATATTATCCTTTCTAAGTTATTATTTACTGATAACTAATAGTTTTAAAATATTTCATTTTTTTATTAGATAATTGTAGGGTTTATGTGCAATAATTCAGTATTTTATTATCATTATTATTATTATATTGTTCTTTAGTTTGATCACCTTATGGTCACATATATTTATTTTTATAGTGTTTCTCTTGATCTCATTTCATGTTAATATTTGCTATTTATGGAAATCACATTATTCTTAATTATAACTTATTCATATTTTCTATTCTTATATACTTACTTATATAAAATAATTATCAGACTATTATCATAATCTAATCTTCTTGTTTAATATTACAGAAGTGTTTTTTATTTGTAACGATTACCAAAGTTTAATACTAAACAAATATTTAATCATACTATTCTTAAATATTTATATTTATCTATTAAATTTTATATTCTATTTTCTTTCTATTATATGTGTGTGTGGTGTGTGTGTGTGTGTATTATCAGTTACGATTGAAATGAATTTTGTCCTCGAAAAATTTTGCATGTATACTGGCAATTAATGCCACTGATATTAAACCTCAGGCTGCTGACATTTGCACGTATTTGAATTTATGTAACTTCGTTCCAATGCAAGTTGGCTCAAAGGCCGCTAGCTTATCCCACATATGCCGCTAGCCTTGCCCTATACGCCACCGGCATAGGGACAGTGTATTACTGTTCATCGCCTTCTTCATTTTTCCGTTATGTTTTTTAGAGTTTTTTTCTCGTCCTATATGTATTATACTTGCATATTTAATTATTTTTAAGTGTTTTTCCATGATCATTAGCTATTGTTCATGATATAATAACACATGTAACATCTCATAATCATCATAATATATGATTTTTTAGCTTTTATACATATCATGATGTATAAATATAGTTTTAGGGTTAGAGATTACCTTGTATGAGCTAGGATTGGGTAGTTAAACCTCCTTCCCAATCTAACCCGAACTTATAGTTAATGAAAACATTGCTTAAGTTAATGTTTACTACACATACTTACTTAAAACGAATTTACTTACCTTGCTTATTCACTCCCTAAGCTTATATTTAGGTCTTGTTGAAGCTTGTTTATATGGAATTGTATTTGTGTGTTTTGGGTTGCTGTTTTGGTGCGTTTTCATGACTTTGTTTGTAGTTAATTAAAGGGTGTATTTATAGGCAAATGGAAGCAGCAACTTACTAGGAAAAGATTCGACCAAGAGGAGAAGAAAATTCTCCACCAAATCCCACTTGTTTTTGCATGATTTCATTTGCATT
The DNA here is from genome assembly GCA_024138025.1 of Combretum micranthum. Classification (NCBI taxonomy): domain Eukaryota; kingdom Viridiplantae; phylum Streptophyta; class Magnoliopsida; order Myrtales; family Combretaceae; genus Combretum; species Combretum micranthum. The sequence goes on from JAMXBD010000384.1 coordinate 505,717, forward strand.
AATTGTGATGCTTATTTGGGCAATTTTGATTGGCTTAACCATCCATTTTCTTGACTTTTATTACCCAATTTGACCCATTTGTTTTGCAATTTTCAATTGTTGCAAGTTTCAAAACATCTTGGCCACATATCATGCAATTTTTACTGAAATCGGTACAATTAAAATTTTAATTTTATTTAATCAATTAATTATCTTTGTTTTAAAATAGTTTATCAAGTTAATCGGGTATATTTATATCAGTTATTTAGGAGTTTTGTCTCCAAAAATTTGTTTAAAGTTTTTAAAAATTTTCTAGATTATCTTTGTGTTTAATTTTGAGTTTAAAGTTCACACTATTAATTATTTTTAGGGTTTTATCTCATGCGATTAAGGTTTTCTAGGCTTAACAGGCAAATTTCAATTTCAGTTTCAGTTTCTAAGAGCTTTAGAATTCTCTAACTAAAACAATGGTGTAATCCAGGCATTTATTTGAATTCTAGATTATTAGTTATTGATCTATTTTTATTCCTATTATGTATTTATAATTCTAACAGTTCATCCTTAAATTATTGTTTTTGTAACTATAAGCTTTATTGGTTATTTACTTTTTAATGCACTTGAAATCTTATTGTAATTATTTCTTTATTTTGAGTTTTTGATACCCACTACGAAATCTTGTCTTTGATATTTGTTACTATCTAGGAAACTTCGGTTATGGTTTGAAGTTATATATAGGTTCATTAGTACTCGTAGTTTTGCTGTAGGATTTTTGTTGGGTCCTACATTGACCTTCTCTTTTTATATTTGTATTTTTTTTTTTTTTACTAGTATGAAAATTCTTAAGGTTTATAGCCAACCATTGAATTTTTCAAAAAAAAAAAATGTAGAGTATTTAATCTCTCAAAATATATTTGTGAGTTTGATATATCAAAATGCATACCATGGACTCATAGATAAGCCTTTAACAAGATATAAGTTTGGAAGATAAGATTAAAATCTTAAACAAAACATAATACAAGATGTCCAGTGGTCTTGATAGTTCCACTCCTTGAGAAACTCCTTCAAGTTCGTACCATACCCCATGTAGTCATATGAATCATCATCAAAGTTATCAACACCTGAAAAAGAAAGAAGTGAGCGGAAGCCCAGTAAGGCAGCAATGCGAGCACACACAAGATAGGCACACACACCTATTGTAATTGAAATGAGGTAAATTACATCGAAAGGTCACAACATTTAAGGGTAAGTTCATTTTAGGTTACAATATTTTGAAAAGTTCAAACGATGTCATAACACTTGAAAAAGTGTCTTTTGAAATTTAATTAAATATTTTTCCTATTGATACATGTCAATGAGGCCTTAAAATGAGGGTTTTTTAATTTTTAATTAAATATTTTTGACACGTGCCAATGGTGACCTTAATTGACCTACTTCTCTAAACGTTGTGACCTCTTTTTGAACTACTCAAAAACTTTATGATCTAAAATGAACTTACTCACTAAACGTTATAATTTTTTTTGAACTTTTCAAAGCGTTATGACCTAAAATGAACTTATCCCCCAATGTTGTGACCTTATGACGTAATTTACTCAATTGCAATGTAGTGTAACAAGGTCCCACAAATACAAACAAAATATATATATATATATTGTAAGTATTAATACATCACATAATAAACATGTTTTTCCAATTAACTAGTATGGAATATATTCAAAAACTAATATGCCAACAATATTGATTAAAGAAAATAATGCAAAACTCATTATTTGACTTTGAAAAATAACTAATAATATATTGAAAGAAAGAAAACACAATTACATAAATAACTATAGTTCATCAAACTATAGATTTAAAAATCCATTCGTCCATATACTTAACTATGATGTTATCTCTTTCTCTTTCTTGGAAGTTCTCAAATATGCTTAGATTTTCTCTATTTTCAAATACAGAATTTATCTATAATTATGTCAAAATTTTCTTTAGAATGGGTACCGTCATGGTCAACTTCGAGACCATGTTGCACTGACTTAGAAAGTATCTCCTTAAATCTTGTCAACACAATCCTTAACACAACTGTATGCATGCTTGTGTTGCATGTCGTGATTGTCCTTTGATGTCTAAATGACTTCAACCATGATCGTGTTTAAACAATGTTTGTTCTTAATTGAGTTTTGATCTCAACACAACCAACTAGCATTGTCATGTTTAGGTTGAAAAAAATGCAAAAAGCAACTAGGCTATTCTTCACATGCGGAAGCTATTTTAGGCTTACTTAATCCAACCATTATCTCTTTTTCAAATTTATGCCCAATTCATGCAATTTCAATAACAATAATAATAAAGAGATAAGGGAAAGAAAGATTGCACTGTATTTAATATGGAATTCGGCCCACCCTCCAGTCTACACGATCCACAAAATGCCTCATTTAGGAAAGACTTCACACTATCCATTTAATCAAACAATGCCTCAATAAGAGGACCTCAACAATTGCCTCACACATGAGGACTTCAATAAGTGTCTCACAAAGAGGACTTCACATAAGTGCCTCAATACATGAGAACTTCCATATGCCTCAAACACATGAGGATTTCACTAAAACACTCGCAAATAAATGTGTGAATAGTGCCTTACAATATTTTCATCCAAACACACTATGACCCTATTCATACTTTCACTTATCTAATACAAATATAAATTATGAGAGTATTTTGGCATAATTTCTATCAATTAAGTTTCACTCTCTTGCACAAAAATACCCTAATACTTCTATTTACAACAAAAATACCCTAATACTTCTATTTACAAGCACACAAAACAAGCGAGCTATTTTTCCTAAAAATAACACCAATGGTTAGAATGGAAAAGTTGGAATGGCTAGTTTTGGCCTATGGTAAGCTGTCCAAATCCTACTAGTTCGCTAGTATGTCATCCACACTCGCAATCTCCCCCTCGATTTTCGTTTATGAAACAGCTTCTAAAAATTTTCTTTGTACTAGCTTGCTAGTCCACTTTGTACTGGCTCACTAGGAGGCTCCTCCTGCGCATTCTGCAAATCACTACAAACATAAAACATACATATACAAACATATATATTATACATTTAAAGCTCATCACATCCCAAACATGTTTTGCTTATTAAATGCAACTTAACTAAGTCATTGAGTATTTGTGCAATACGTTTTCTCATTAAAATAAGATTGTAACCTCCCTTGGTTTAACACAGGTCATGTTGTTTAACTACAACTTCCTTTGAAACTTGTGACATTCTTCATAAGATCCAATGAAACTTGTTCAACTCCAGTCTTTAAGATTGAATAGCACATTCAAAACCTGAAATCATAATACTAACTAATTAAGTTCCAATTTCTTAAAATCGTATATCAAAATCACCTAGCTAAGCTCAAAATATCCTATTTAAATAAGGATCATTTCACACTTATCACACTCTAATACTAATTTACTATGGTCACATTTGGATTTTAGGTAACATATCAGTAATCACATGGTACCCAAAAGAAGTATCAATGAATACTTATAATGTTGGACAAATGTATTAGTGTAACATTATTAAGACAATAGTTCACGCACAATCAAAGATCACAATTAAAGATCATTATTTCCTCTAACCAAGTCCTTTGGATTTTTTGTCCTCTTTTAAACTGCAGAATGCTCTCGATTAAATATATTGATTTTCTTAGTTTAAAAAGATGAATTTTATTCAATAAATGAAATAAATGAATGAACAAGCAAACCAATTTATACAAGAGGATTGACAAATAAAGAGTTGTTGATTCAAAACTTTACTAAATAAGCAAGTGCATCCATTTAAATGTCAAAATGTTTCACACCAACGATGTTGTCTTTTCTCCAGTACATACAAAGCCTACTAAACTAGTGAGTGCAATAGCTGTTATAAAAGGAATAATACAATCTCATATAAGAAATGAAAATAGAAAAAGGCAAAGGAAATAACAAACACATGAAGAATTGCTTATTATAAATTCTATTTAAAAATTAAATTTAGTTTGATTGCTACAATTTTTGAACCATCCAAATCTTTGCAAGTGGATCTACAGTGGTGGAATAACAACGATAATGAATTAATGATGGTGCAAATAATAGATAATAAAATAAAATTCTTAATAGTGAATCTACAAATATCGATATGAATAGTAGTGACATGTCGTGAAGGAAAAATGTTTAAGAGGGCAGTCACTAGGGTTTCTAATAATTTGAGAAAGGGTAAGTGAGAGATTACAAAAGCTCAAACCATGATAAACAAATGGAAATAATTTAAACACTAGGAAGATACAAATCAAGGAGCTACCAAAGCCCTACACCCCGCCTAATCAACCGTGCCAACCCACCACTTGGCTGCCATCCCTTGGTCAGCATGCTAAATTCATTGTTTAATTTCTTTTTTTTTATTATTCTTTTTTTATTTTTTGGCCTCGCGAAACATGATATTGCGTAAATTCAACATGCAAACAGAGCCAAAAAAAAAAAAAAAAAAATCATTAGAGGTAACAAAGTCGTTGCATCAAGAGACGGCTTTTCTGCTAGACTTTTTGGTATTGTTCTTTCCATTTATCATTTTGCAAATATTTTACCTCACCTAATATACACACACGTGCACACGCAAATATTTTATTTTATTTTTTGTATTAAGCTTGCCGATATATCGTGAAATTCATTTGTTATTAAATGAATGTTGTGAGTTATGACAATATAGAAACTACAAAACTTGTTGGGAAATTTACAAATGGTTATCTAAAAAATATCCATATAATATATATTATTGTTATGACAAAGTACAAATACCTTATAATGAAAAGCAAACTACCATTCTAGTTATATGGTATATTTTTCGTATATTAGTTTTGGTCATAGGTTACTCTACAAATTATAGGCTTTAAATAATAAAAATTACATACATACCCATTTGAAAAAAAAAAATTATTGGACAATTAAATTCCACCATCATCCATTCAAAAATAGTAAGAAAACTACGCAGCATAAGCGATCTGCTGAAGCGTTGGGAATTTTTCTAGGCCTAGAGCATCATATAAGGAAGAAGGTATCGGAAGAGATACGCTCATATGTAATTTTTATTTATTTATATCTATCGCTAAATCATAACACATCATTCATAATAAATAAAATTCCATCCGATCACAAGGGTTTGTTTGTTTTATCATTTTATCATCATATTTTTTATTGTTTTCAAACAGATGTTTGTTGAGAAATAGATCCCGATAAAAAACTGGCAATTTGACTCATAAATAAACCAAATAGATATGATATAAATATAATATAAAAAATTTCATATATATATATATATCAGATATAGATACGATATAAACAAAAATCAAATAATCTAAACATATCCTTAGTATAGAGAAATTATTATAATAAGTTTACATGGGGCAACTCAAATAAAGGCCCTGGCCCATTGGTGGTACTGTGGTAGGATATTGGTCTTGTGATAACTTTGTTCATTCGTGACACGCTTTACACACACGTACGAAGTCATGTGATGACTTATCCGATGATATCCCCAGATATATCTTGGTTGTAAAGTAAGACATGATTAACGCCCTAAGCTTGGGCTATGTGTGAATAGAAAGTAGGCAATGGGCCTATGAAAATAGCCAGCTGTCTATTACTAAAATACCATTCATAAAACAGAAAATTAAAGGAACTTAAAAGCATATTTCCGATGGAATTTTCCATGAAATTACCTCGAAAATAGCCGGCCATGGCGTCCATTTCTTCTAAACGAGTGGGACAATGATGTCCGAGAAAAGAACAAGAAGAGAGCTAGCGTGCTGAAAGGGTAAAGTGGAAAATTATTGGGAGCATAAAACAAAAGGGCAAACGGGGATGATAATAACATATGAATAAAGGCTATATTAAGATATGTATTTTATTTATTTTTATAATTAATTCTCTGAAATTAAAAATAATAATAAATTACTATACATAAAACTTTATAATATTATCTATAGTATTTAATTATAAGAGTAAGCAAAATTTAGGTTATTCTAGATAGACATAGGCGTAGTTCGGTATCGAACCGAAACCAAACTGGAATCGTCACTTTTGGTTGTAGAACATGCCAAGAAATAGCCAGTTTTCTATTTCCTAATGGTTCTACGGCCTACAACTAAGAGGCATAAGAAGTTCCAACTTGTTGCATTGAAAAAAAAAAATTTAAAAAATTATATTAAGTATATAATTATTAATGTTTATACTATTTTATATAAATAGTAAAAAATTTACTACCTATTTACAATATTTAATGTTTTATTATCAATAATACAAATAAATAACTTAAAATCATATGTAATTTAATTTATATAAACTTCTCATAAAAATAAAATTCAATCCTTAATAATGTAAGATTATTGTTTTTATTGTAATTTTCTTATTATCCTCCAAAATATTTTGCAATCTCATATTACTAACTATAATTGATATTAGTTATGTTTGTATATTTGTAGAATCAATAATGAATTATTTTGAGTTTAAAATTTATTTTATTAAAATCTAAAATTCATTTTTTTACTTGAAAAAAAAAATGATTCCACAATTCTAAAACAAGAATCAAGAAATGCTGGTTCATAAAACCGGACCAGAACAAAGGGAGATGGTTCAGGTTCCTTATTTTCAAGACTCAAAATTGGCAGTTACGATTTGGTTTCGAAATCGCACCTATGTCTAGTTCTAGATATAATATATAATCATGGATACGAATAAGAGATGGTTATCTCAATTTTCATTTACTTTTTTCTTTCCTTAGTGGTCAATAGCATTTATTTATTTAATGAATTGAAACATTTTATACATGAGGCTACAAGTGTGTTGAGTTTAGTTAAGCCTTTGAAGCCATCATTTAGACTCATTTAAAATTTACCGAGTTCAAACTTGAGTCGAACTTCTTTTGAGCCCAAAAAAAGGAAAAAAAAAACTAATCTATGTTTTTATCCATTTGCAAATAGGTGACCCTTTTTATTATTATTATTGACAATTGCATGACCTGAGTTATATTAATATGTGTTAATAGCAATTAGTATTAATTGAGGGACAAATGTCATTATCCTAATGGCCAAAATAATTTCTTTATGATAAAACTACAAAAATAAATTTACAAAAAGTAAAAAAATTAAAAATTATTTTAGAAAGATCAAAAAATAAAAGGAAAAAGAAAGACAAAAAAAAAAAAAACATGATAAATTTTCACGGTTTTCTTCAACCTTAGACCACCTCCATATCTACCTTGCCTAGCGATCATCTTCACCTAACCCCAGCTACACGAACGCACATCCACCACCCACTTATAACCACCATATCACCTCAACCACCATGAACACGACCACCACCCATTTCCAACCACTACACCATGAACCACCAACACGATGCTAACCCACAACACCCCAAACACTAACTGAATCTTTGAAGCCCATAATTAAATCTAACACTACCTTACCTTGCCATCACCTTGATCGAACCCGAGCCACATGAACCCACATCTATACCCATGTCTAACCACCACATCACCTTACCCACCACAAACGTAACCACCACCCATTTCCAACTGCCACACCATGACCCACCATCAAGACACTAACCCACAACGCCCTAAACACTAACACAATCTTCAAAACCCATAATTAAACCCAACACCATCTTGCCCTACCATCACCTTCCTCTAACCACAGCCATGCAATAGCCACACAAACTCACATCCACACCCACTTCCAACCACCATACCACCTCACCCACCCCAAATGCGACCACTACTTATTTCCAACAGCTACACACCACGACCCATCATCACAAAACTAAGCTGTCTAGGCTTAGAGAGATGTTACGAGAGAGAGCTGAGCATGAGAGAGAGGTGTCGAGTGGCATTAAGGTGGTGGTCGTGGGTGGTTTTAGGGTTTACTAGTGGTGGCTAGTCGATAGGGGTTGTTGTTTTGGATATAGTTTCTAGGTTCGGATGGTTTAGTTACTTCTTGCCATGGTGGTGAGACAAAGCGGCTAGGTTTAGGGTGTTAAAGAGAGGGAGGAGATGGATAGGGAGAGAGAGAATCGGAGAGACCCATGAAATTAAATTGTAATGTTTTACTTTTTATTAAATTTATTTTTATAGTTTTATTATTAAAGAAATTATTTTGGCTATTAGGATAATGACATATGTCCCCTAATTATTACTAATTACTATTAACACATATTAAAATAACTTAGGTCATGCAATTGTTAAAAAAAAAAAAAACACGGGCCGCTATTTGCAAATGGGTAAAAACACAGGTTAGTTTTTTGTAATTTACTCTAAACTTTATCTCAAGTTCAAGCTTGATTCATCGAGATAAATGAGTTTTTTTTATTGAGCTTGAATTTGAGCAACTTACGAATTCTAAAGATAACTTAAAATCTAAGAAACCATATATATAAAATAATATATATAAATAATTAGATGAAGGATATTGAATAAATATTAAGTTATGTATATGTTATTTAGAAATTAGATTTTTATTTAAATGAATAAGCTTATTTATCAAGTTTGCTTTCGAACCTATTAGCATGCTTAAATGAGCTTACTTCCGAACCCCAATAGTAATTTAAGTTCAGCTCGTTTAAATAGATGAGCTTTATTTTAGAATAGTGCTCGATTCATTTACTAAAAGAGCTTAAGTAAAGTTGAGGTCGAATAGTTTATGAGTAGTTGATCACGCCTTTTCTATATGTCCTTTTTTTAGTCTTTTTAGTCTCTTTTTAAATTCCTTTAAATGTGTAGATATTTGCCGACTAGTGTACCAGGTGCATGTGTAATAATAAAATTTCACTAAATACTGAGTCATGTCTATAGGGAGTGAGAACTAGCTCTCTACTGTATTAATCCTAGTTGTAGCTAGGCAAATCATTAAAAAGAAATATTTTTGGGTTTTTGAGTTAAGACTAATATAAAAAATATGGGATTTCCAACACATTTAATTGAATTAGGTTAAGAGCCAACATATTAGATAATCAATTGAATGTATCCTATTGACCAGAAATATAATTGCAAATCCAAACTGTCAATGGGTTTAGTTTTTTATTCTGTCAAGCACCGGATAAAAACTCTCTTTCCAAAGAAAGTTATTATCCTAAATTAATCAATCAATATTCCCTATTCCTAAGAAAGTGATCAATTGACTAATATGTATCAATTACCAAACCCTAATAGAATTCAAATCCATATGTCTATAAGATTTGTAATCCTTATTAGATAATCACAAAATCAATTAGAAAAGAATTTTCAATTACAGTCCTAATCTATCATGAATTCTAGATTCAATCTAAAAGACATGATCTGTGAAATAACATTAACAACTCGAATATAGACAATGATTCAATCAACAACAGATAAACATTAATCAAACAATCTAGATTAACAACTTAAAACCCTAAATAAGCATAATAGAACAAGTTTTCAACACCATCCATAAAATGAATATAGAACAGCACAAAATCACTTTGTCAATGAAACCCTATTTTTGAATTCAAATTCAAATGATGTCTTCTACTTGATCTTGGCATGGAACCTTAATCAAAACAAAAAGGAAAATTTTCTAGTCTCTAAGCCCTAATTTAGATCTAGGAGCAATGGAAAAATAAGCTAATTTCATGCTTAGGGCTTCTTTTTTTTTTTTTTTCAAATGATTCAACAAAAGAGTATATATATGAAAGGACATAGGACAGATAGGTCGGCATCACACATCGGCGGTGTATAATTAAATCTAGCCGGAGTTGTAATGAAAAATTGATTTACGAGAACAAATATGGATGTACGTTAGCTTCAAACTGCAACGTATATTATCCAGTAGTCAACGTTCGTTCAAATGCAAATCATTTCCGAACTGAGATGGCTGCCAATGTTAGGGGTGGTGTAGGGCTACACTGGCGGCGTAGATTCCCAGATGCTAGCTTTAATGTTTTTCATTCTATTTACTTGCAAGGCCAGCTCAAAACCGGTGGCATAAATGCAAAATTTGCCAGCATACAGATAAAAAATTGCATGCTATTTTGAATTGATCTTGGTTGGGTGTGTAACTTTCTTTTTTGCCAGTGTTGCTTTGCTCTTCATGTAAGTTGGTGGTGTAGCTTTGTATTTGGCCAGCCTACTTTGAAATTGTTTCCAAATTTTCTCAAAACTTCTCTTATTTGCTTTTACTGTATGTGTAAGTCCTTCATGACTTGAAATAACACAATAAACACACTTAAGTACCATATTCTTGTAATTTCTATAAAACCTATAGTATTAAACATGATTTATTCAATGAAAATTGAGTAAAATATGACTTTATCAGTAGTTCAACTAGTCTAAAGTCCTACTTACACAATGTCATGTTTTATCTAATAGAATCAAATCAAGGTAAATTTTGTCTAAGGGAAAAGAAATTATCACACAACATCTTTAACATCTATAGCTTTAACTGAATTTGAAAAAAAAAAAAACCATCAACTTTATTTATTTTCTTTATAAAGGTCCTATGTGGTCATTTCCTAAGTCTGGAAAATAAATGTTGAGTCGTTCATATTTTGTACACGAGCAATAAATTGATATTTTTAAATAAAAGATAATCAATTATAAAAATGAAAAAAAAATCAAGTATCAACATTTATCCAATAATAATTAATTCATTAGTTTTTATCCTAGCACGGACATAAGTTCCTCCTCAGCATTTGCTAAGCTTTCAGGTTCCCATCAAAACTTTAAGTTTCTATCCTACCATTGATTTCCAGTGTTTTTGTTGTCTATCTCCAATTTCGAGACCACTTGTTTTCTTTTTCCAATTACAAGTTGATTGCATTTTTAATCATAATTTATTTATTGGGTAAAGATTCATCTCATAGTTAACCCTAATTTCAATGAAAGGACTGATTATATATCATTAGGGTTGTAAACAAGTCGAGTCCAAATTTTAAAGGTTCAGGGCTTCACTCATTTAAAATTTAGCAAATCCGAGCTTGAATTGATGAATATTTTATCAAGTTTGAAATTGAGACTTGAGCTTAGCTTATTTAATTAAACAAGCCTAAGTTTGAGCTCGATTCGAGCCTAGTTTTTTATCGAGTTTAAAATTCGAGTTCAAGATCAACTTATTTAAATAGCCTACTTTCAATTTTCTTAAACTAAACTATGATATATAAGTGTTACTATCATATATATACTTAATTATTAAATAAAAATTAGTTTTTATTATTTTTATTATGTACTTATAGATAATATAATATCATACATAAAAAATTCATGAATCTACTAATAAGCTTATTAATGAGCTTAGTTGTGAGCTTGTTCACGAACTTTAACCAACTCAACTCGTTTAGATAAATGAGTTTTATTTTGGGCTCAAGTTTAATTTGTTTACTAATCGAGCTCGAGCCAGGCCAAGCCTGAAGCGAATCAAGTTCGAATAACTTGTGAATAGCTCGGCTCGTTTGCAGCCCTGCATATCATAAATTATATACATCTATGAACTTGAAACAAAAAGAGGATTTTTAGGGCTTTATTATCTTATGGTTGATGTCCAGAAATCTCATTTGGTTAGTGAGGCCTTAGTTGTACGCCTCTGTGACTAATCCCCCAAATAAGAATTCTGTCAAATCAGAAACATAAGATAGCCCCTTTTGGTACGCGTAATACGTTACTTAAAATTTGAAAATCATAAACTTCGTATTCATTCTACCATAATAAAAAGATATGTTTTGTTGGATCACTCGTTATCTTCTTGGACAGTTACACTTTACCACCGTCCATTGAAATCATATCCTTAACAGCATCGCTTAATTAAATTTTACTAAGAGTAAAGTCAAAAAGAAATCACTGACAAAGAAAGCATATGTATCAATAACGCCCTACAAGTTACTTCATAGAGCTACCACTATATGGACCATCACATTTTACCTAATAACCAGCTGTCTTCCGAAACCTAATGACGAGACAGTTATTTGTGAAAACTTGTTGCGCATTTTCAAAGGAATATTACCTTGATTACATAGCCGTTCTGGGTGTCCATTTCTTGTACGAGAAATAGATCACTGTAAATGAGTGGGACAATGATGTCGGAGAAGAAAAGGATAAAGGGAACGTATTGAAAGGGTAAAGTGGAAAATGGCTGGAAGGATACACGAAGGGACGGTCGGGTTGGAGATGATAATAACATATTGGCGAAATTTCTTCCCACGGGTTTATGGTTTCAGATTGTTTATAATAATGGCATGCATATCGTCATGTCATCTCAATTGATTTTCTTTAACCTACGCAAAAATAAATAAATAAAAGTGATAAATAAAGCGGTCATCTCATTAATTAAATAAATATGTAGTCATGCAAGAGTTAACATGCTTAAATTCTTAACTAAGCTAGTTGTGTATCTATATTTAATTATGTTAGCAAGGAAAAAGGTCTTGTATTTCAACTTGCCACATATTTCGCTAGGGTTGCAAATGAATTGAGTTGAGCTATTGAAAACTCTAGCTCAACCCTTTTAAAATTTATCAAGTTCGGGTTTGAGTCGAGTTTTTTTATCATACTTGAAATTTAGGCTCAAGCTAAGCTCATTTAGCTAAATGAACTCTATTTCAAACTTGAGTTTGATTTGTTTACAAACTAAGATCAAGCCAAGCTAAGCTTTTTTTATCGAGCCTGAAATCTAACCTCAACCCCAATTCGTTTACACAATCCGTTTTTTTATCTTTTTTCAAACATAAGAATAATATATATGAGTTGCTAAATATGTATACATACATATTAAAGAGAAAATGGTTTTTGTTATTTTAATTATATATTTTTATGTAATATAACAAAAATATAAAACTCTCAAATCTACTAACGAGCATATTCATGAGCCTGTTAATGGTCTACTTGCAAGTCTATCATGAGCCTAGATGAATCAGTTTGCGAGCCTAGAAGTTCAAGCCTAACTCATTCAGATAAATGAGCTTTATTTTAAGCTTGAGTTTGACTCATTCACTATTTGAGTTGCAATTGAGCTCGAATAACTTGAAAGAAGCACAGTTTGTTTGTGGCCATATATTTTGCCCAATTTAATTACATGGTTCATCATGGATTTTAATTAATTAATTAATGATGAGGTTTAGTTAGCATAACATAAAATTACATGGAACAACAAGTTTAAACTTTTAAATCAACCAATGATGAGGATTTGTATTCATGATGACAAGTACCAGTATGATCAAGGCTTCAAATCTAGACTTAATTGTTTCACCCCATTTAATTGTGACATTCATTTGATGAAATTTATTAGTTAAAATTTTAAGTGGATTAGGCGGCTTTTTCAAGGTTTTTAATATGGAAGTCTATCGTATTAAGATTTTAACAAATTAAGGCAAATAAAGTAGAGATGTAATAGAATTTTCATTTGTTGATTTTTTTATTATAATGAATTGAATGGTTTTTCATTTGAAAAAAAAAATCAATTTTAGCACTGAATTGTTATTTAATATTTTTTATATTAAGAAATTCTTATAGATTTATTAATAAGAAACTAAACGTAGCAATAGCTGTTTATAAGAAATAAGATTGTAATAAAAATGTTATTATAGTAAAGTGAACTAATGTTACTATACCATTTATCACTTGCTTAATAATTATTAGGTTTAGGGTTTGTTTGATTGTTTGATCTTATCTATATCTGATTTGCATCTATATTTTATATATATCTAATATATTTGATATGTTTATGAGTAAAAATGTTAGCTTTCATTTGTATCTATTTATTGACAAATATCTATTTGAAAATAATAAAAATAAGATGTCAAAAAATGACCAGAAAAAGATGAAACAAATAGATGCTTAACCATTTATACATAGAAATAATTGTTGCTAAGAAACTCTATTTAAGAGCCATATGAATAAAGTAGAATGCTCCTTAAATAGAGAGAGTTTTTTAATTACTAATATGCCATCTTAAGAATCAGGGTTCAAAATGAGTTGAGTTCAAATGATACAATGTCAAACTCGAACTCATCAATTCGAATGTAAACTCGAAATTGGAATGTGACTCAAACTCAATAGATTTTTATATTTTGAGTTTAAACTTGATTTGAATTAATACTATATAAGCTCGAGCTCGAATTAATTAGACTTGATTTATACTACAAAAATCAACTAGATTAAAAAATAAGTTATGACTAAGGAATAGGATAAGATTTTTAGTTTGTCTTTTCTTAAATATAATAAATGCGGACCATTAAATATGACGGGAAAAAAAAGCTATAAAAATAGAATTTAAAAATGGGAAAAACTCTAGTTTTATGATTTTTCATTATAAAAACTATAAAAAAACTCAAAGTTGACGTGATTTTAATTGAGTTAAATATGAGTTATTCTCAATACAGCCATAATAAAAACACAATAAAAGTTCTTTAATAAGAACTATCTAAGTGAGAAGATTCTAGGAGCTTCTACGGTAATATAACCGTTAAAATAAATATAGTAAATAAAATATTAATTATTTTAGTGATTCGATTACGATTAAGAATGGTATGAATCGTTGGATGATGATGAAACTGATCCCATTAATATTAATAATGGAACCATAAAATTTTCGAAAGATTCTAATGAATAAATACAAAAGCATACATCATATATCTCTGCGCCTGCACATAAGTTCAAGCTTTTAAAGAAGGTCACTATTTGTGAGGTTCTTATGCGATATGCCCCCACTTGACGACAACTTGCTTATATGCCACAAAGATAGCTAATTGCGTAATTTTGTTGACCCTACTTTTGAATTGACGCATGTAAATGAAATTGAGGGGATTATTACCAAATATAATATATTATACAAATACATAATCTGATATACACAAACCTCTTCATACATTAACGGATTGAGCAACATTTTCTTAATCTTTTGGTTAAGGCAATTACAAATCTATGATTTATTGCATATAACCTGAATCAAAGCGTGTGCCTTAGGCACTTACATACACTATACACTTTTTAATGTGTTAAATAAAAGTTACTTATAACATTCTTAAAAATACAAAGAAATGTGTATCTAATATGGGTGAGTAGGTACATGATGGACATAGTATAGGGTATAAAATAATATAATTGAAATCTAATCTATGACATCTTATATCATCCTATATTCTATACCCTGTAAAATATACAAGATACATGATATTCTATGAAACCTATAGATTGTTTTTATGCAATCTCTATATATTTTTTCTTTCCTTCTTAAATTTCTAGTTTATAGTATTTGATTTGGTTTCATGTAATATATAAATCTACCTCATCTTCATATATTCACTATAAAAAATGTGGAAAATAAATTTACAAAGCTATTTGTTAATATCACAAGTTCTATAATATATAGAATTTGTTTATGCACAAAACTTAAAACTTGTAATAATAGATATAGAACTTATTTATCTGATATTAAGCAAATTCTAAAATAAAAACTTTGCGACTATTCTTATGTTAATTAGTTTTAGAAGATAAGCAATATTTTTTATATAATTTGGGAGTTCAAATACGTATATAAAATTAAAAATTACAAGTCATTCAAAAATAAAATAGTATAAATTATTCTATAATAAAAATTTCTGGAAGATAGTTTATAAATAATAATCTTAAATAAAAGCAGTCACAAAATAAAAATTGGAGTATTATTATTTATTTCTCATATATAACATCATTTTATAATATTTAATAGAGTGGACACGTGATATTTGTACCCTACCTTGTGAAATAAAGTTCCAAACGATCTGCATTCATTCTTTATTCTATAACCCTTAATACCCACTTGGACCCTATCCAATCATCCAAGGTACAAGTAGATACTCTATATGATAAAATTTTACGTTGACCCCTACAATCATCTCTTTTAATTTTTTGTTTTACTATCAATTGTACACCTTTATTTTCATATATCATATATAATATATGCATCTGGTGTAACTTTTTATTTCAAATTCATACTCTATTATAAAGAAGGAAGCTTCTATGGTCTCGTCGATGGGACCATCCAGTTAACAATCTAATCATTAAAATAAATATAATAATTAGAATATTAACTATTTTAGTAGTTTGATCATGGTTTGGTATGGTATGAATCATTGGATAATAACATGACCAATCCTATTAAAATTAATGATGAACTATAGAATTTCCCTATAAAGAAATACAAGTACCCTTTACCCTTTTATTAATTATAATCAACTACATGGAAGGTGACCACTACGCTAAACAAATTGGAGAACTTTTTTCTTTTAAATCTTATTTAACAATGCGGTTCGATTAGGTTTGTACGAGTTACCACACTTGTTAGAGGATCAAATAAATTTTTACTATAAGATAAGTACATTTTTTTAATTTAGTTCAATTTCGTCATGCTTAATGAACTCCCCAATTTATTATATACAATGAATCAATAAATTTTTAATTAATGACCGCTTTAATTACATAATTCTTGATAATTGGAACAAAAATTGCAAATTTGCAATTAAATTTGATCTTGGAAGGGCAAGACTTATAATGGTACTCTTAATGATCGATTATTTAATTAATTTGTTATAAACAATAAATATTTGATTTATTAACTATAACTTTGATTTATAAGAATGGAATAATATAGAAATAGAACTATATTGACTGAAAAAATAGACCATAATAGTAATAATTTTTTGTTATAATTTTTTTTTTAAGTCTTATGGGTAGATATAGAAATGCGT
This sequence comes from Combretum micranthum, assembly GCA_024138025.1. Taxonomy (NCBI): domain Eukaryota; kingdom Viridiplantae; phylum Streptophyta; class Magnoliopsida; order Myrtales; family Combretaceae; genus Combretum; species Combretum micranthum. The sequence continues at coordinate 522,449 of JAMXBD010000384.1, forward strand.
TGGAAAAAGCTAATGGCTTTGTAATTTAGTGGTATTCGATCTAGGTCATCACTCTTGAGGTATCGAGTTCGATTTCCTGTGTTAGCACGTTGTGATAGTCTTGTGTGGTGTCGTTATAATAGCCTTTGTGACCGAAAAAAAAAAAAGAAAAGAAAAGAAATGTGTTGGAAGAAATGAAGATATAATATTCTTTTAGGAAAAAAAAAATGTAGGAATCATAATTCTTATTTTGTAAAAATAACACTTTTATAAAATAGTTATTCTATTAACCAAATATAGCACTGGTACATAAATGATGAATAGCCATTTACTCCACTTTATAAAATCAACGAAGTATACTGAATAATGTATCATGTAATCTTATGGTGGTAATCCCATTACCAAACTTTCAATTCTAGATAGTCGAATAAGGTTAGACCGTTAAGAGGGTTATCAATTTGTTATTGGCAATAATTCTGGCTGTACCCTACTTTGCCCTCGATCGATGGAATTAAATGATTCTGTTTCTAGAAGAAGTTGAAAAGCCTTATGTTTGTTGACAAACTGTCACTATAACAATCATTTTCCTTTGGAAATGGAAAGATTAATTGGACAGCATAGTAATAGCAAAACTTTTAGTGTGGTGTAAACTTTTAGCTAACTTCAATTTTCATCATTGTTTGAAAATATGCATTATAGTGGTAAACTAATCTAAATTTCTTAGGCCAAAAGAAGAAAAAAATCTAAATTTCCAAAAAGGGTTGCTAGGAAAAATATATGAAAAGCCATGTAGGTATGTTCATGGTAATAAAATTTATGAGTAGGTGAAAAATATTTTGAGAGCTCAACTGACCAAAATCATTAGGGAAAAATAATAAATAAATAAATAAGAGAAAAATGAGCATAAGAGAATCTTACTGGTAGATGTCAAAGGAGCAAAAATCAATTATCTATACATCATCCTGGTTTAATTAGTATTTTCATCCATGTGATATTAAAACAATATGGATAAATCTCAAATATGGTACATGAACTTTGCGCATGATTCAATTTAGTACCTAACTTTGAAATGATTAATTTAATATTAAAGTAAAGTTTTTATGACTATTTTTACGATCTCCTTACATGGTTGTCAAACTTGTGAGTCAACTCATATATTTCCATAAGTTTATGAGTTAGTAAAGCGATTTCAATTCAACTGACGTATAAAATTGTTCTTAGAGCAAACACATTGTAAACTCACAATCCTATGTACATAGTAGATCGATAGAATCGTATGTAGGATCACTAAAAACTCTTTGTAGACTTGTGATTTTACATAGTATGGGTATTTTTAGCATAATGATATATCTGTAAATATTTGTACTATGAGTCAATAAAATTATTGATCTATGAGTTGTAACTAAAATTAAAACTAAGTTTCTTTATTTTCATCATTTATTTAAAGTTTTATTAGTATAGTAAGTAAGTCTACAGTTTTTGCAAACAAATTTACATTGATTGTAGAATCTTATGACCACACATTATGCTTTCATGGACCCCTTGGTGATTCCAAGTAGAATCTCGAGTTTGATAACCATGCTTCACTAATATCATTCACTCTATTTGTTGATGTGGAAGAGACAAGCTATTGTTGAATTTCTACTACTTTAACACCATCCAGTATTAATAGGCTGCTTCATCTACATCAAGAAACAAGTTAAACGGTATTAGAGTGTTTATAACAATAGTCACAAAAAATATTATTAGGGACTAGATTAAAATTTTCAAATTTCAAGTACCAGATTGCATTTAATTTTATATAAAATTCAGGTATCAAATTTAACATTTTCCTAAACAATATGTGAGCTATTTTGAAAAAAAAAATAATAATAATAAAGCTTATGCTAATAAAGTACATATACATACCCGAATAACTCACAAAATAACAAATGGAGGCTTCTTCATTCCTCACATCTACATTCTAAATCCAAATTCAATGAAGGTTAAAAAATACTCAAGGTAACCTTGTTATTGATAAGTGTCAAGAGACCCTTATTGATGCGTTCTAGGCATGAATCTTGAAGTTTCCCAGACTCTAAGAATTAAAGCAAACCTTGACCCAATGAAATATTCAAAATTATATCTGAAATTCCATGAACCTTGGTATAATTTGATGGAATGACCTTGACCCGTTGGTTAAGTAATCCTAAGAACCTTGATATGAAGATCACGATCCCATAGGAGATACCGATCAAGAACCTTGGTATAGTCAAAGAACTCAATAAGAATCAAATTCTTGAAGATTTCGCAAGTTCTCAAAAGAACTCAAAGAGAAAGATTTCTCTTAATTTGATTTCAATCAAAGTAATCTAATTTCAAAGCAAGATACAAAGGCATACATATAAACCAACGCCAGATGCGTCGCATTCAATACTAAAAGTCTTGGAAAAGTCAAGTAAAGACAACAAAGGTGCAAAACATAATTTTTCTTTAAGCAAATTAAAAACTTTTTCTAGTGCTTCACCCCATTTTAAACCAATAGATTTCTCAACAATTCAGTCAATAGTGTTGCTAGTGTACTAAAATCTTTCACAAAACGTCTATAGAAACTAGCTAGACCATCAAAACTCCTTACTTTAGGAATACTAGTAGACATAAGCCAATCTTTAATTGCCTTAATTTTCTCTTCATCTACCTCTATGCCTCTAACACTTACAACATCGCCTAAAATGACCACTTTTTCCCAGCAAAAATAACATTTATTAAGATTAGCATTTAAATGCTCCTTTTTCAAAACAGAAAGTACATTCTTCAGATGATTCACATGTTCCTTCAAGTTTTTGCTATAAATTAAAATGTTATCAAAGTAAACTACAACAAATTTACCTATGAAAGGATGCATGACATGATTCATCAATTTCATGAATGTACTAGGTGCATTAATTAGTCCAAAAGACAAAACTAACCACTCATAAAGTCTCAATTTAGTTTTAAAAGCAGTTTTCCATTCATCCCCTTCTTTCATTTTGATTTGATGATAATCACTTTTAAGATCAATTTTAGAAAAATAGACAAGAACCATGTAGTTCATCAAGCATATCATCTAACCTAAGAATAGAATGACGATACTTTATCGTGATTTTATTAATAGCTCTACAATCGACATACATTCTTCAGGTTTCATCTTTCTTGGGCACAAGTAATAGTGGCATAGCACAAGGACTCATTCTCTCACAAACAAATCCCCTTGCTAGTAATTCCTCCACTTGCCTTTGTATTTCCTTAATCTCTTCTAAACTACTCCTACAGGCAGGTCGGTTTGGAATAGAAGCTCCAGATATGAAGTCTATTTGATGCTCTATGCCCCTAATTGGTGGTAACCAGCCTTCTAGGAATTTCTTCAAGAAACAATTCATTATAGAACCAAGAAGAGAAGGTTTAAGATCATTTGTAGAAAACATTGCATAAATACAATCAAAAGCCTTTTCTCATTCACGACTCCTGATTTCACTTTTAGTGCCAAAACAATTCAATTACTTTTTTCTCTCGCTCTTTCCTTTGTTCTCATTAGCCATTTTGTTTTTCCCCTCCATCACTCGTGTATTATCCTCATTAGCTCTCATGTTTTCTCTCTTTTTCCTTACTGGCTCTCAACATCTCATCTCCTTGTTTTAATTTCTTTTGATCCTCCTGCACTTGTTGGGGTGTTAAAGACTTCAAATGGTATGTCTTTCCATCCTTTTACATAATAAATCTATTCGAAAACCTTTCATGTGTAGCATTTCTTTCAAACTGTCATGGTTTGCCAAACAAGATATGACATGCATTCATGGTACTACATCACATAATGCCTCATCCTTATAGTTTCCTAATGCAAATAATAATTTCACCTGCTTGTTCACCTTTACCTCTCCAGAATCGTTCAGCCATTGTAAATTATATGGCTTGGATGTTTAAGTGTGGGTAACTTAAGCAAATCCACAGATTAGTACTCACCACATTGGCACAACTACCACCATCAATTATCAAGCTACAAACTTTTTCTTTTATTATAGCTCTAGTATGGAAAATATTGTTCCTCTGCTATTCGAGTTCATCATCTTCCACCTATTGTGTACTCAAAGTGCGTCTAATAACTAAGGATAAATTTGTAGCATCTACCTCTTCATTATCAGTCACATCTTCTAATTCAAGCATATCATCATCATCTCCTTCTGTCATGCCCCAAAGGGTATCCTAAATGCGATAGTTCGCCACACTCGATATTTAAACTCAAGTATGGCAATCTTAGTCATGCCATGAGTTTAGACACTGGGTGTAAGGTTCACGTTCAATTATAGTGAACCATACTTTGAATCGAGATAGCTTAAGAAGACATTCATAACTATAAGAATATAAATCATAATAGTTATAATCAAGATTTATCATGTTCAAGCACTTGTAATAAACATCTATTAGCATCTATCATGTTTAAAAACATTTACCTTATCAAATTTCTTACCCTACTACTTAAGAGTTTAATCTAAACCATACAAAGATTTCACTAGATTACAAACTTTCTTCTCATTACAAGGTTGAAAAAAGGGAAAATGCCACATTTGATACTTGAACTTTATATAAAAATTCAATTTAATTATTAAATTTTAAAGCGATCAATTTAATACCTAATCAAACTTTTCATGACTATTTTTACTATCTCTCTAACACTATTTGTATTGTTTCTTGGTGTGAAAAAGATAACCTATCAATACTAGATGGTCTTAGAAGAAGTAGTTTAATTTCAACGATAAGTTGTCTCTTCCACTTCAGCAAATAGAGCAAACAATATTGAGAAGATCGTAAAAATAACAAGGAAAAGTTTGATTGGGTATTCCATCAACCACTTCAAAGTTCAAGTAATTAAATTGAATTTATGTGTATTGTTCGGTGCCAAAAATAAACAAGTTAAACCTATCTCTTTAAGGTACAAGATTCAATTAAGTTACAACCAAAGGTAGAGGCGGGCTTAAAAAGGGACCATCTTTATTTCATCCAACCATCCAAAAACACTACTGAGTATAATCTGTCTTATTCTTATTTGGAGAGAGTGAATGAAGTGCAAGTGCAAAGTGTACGAGAAAATGATGTGCGTGAGTCGAGCGAGAAAATGGTATGCGTGACCGGAGGCAGCTACTGCATCGGCTCTTATCTTGTCCAACTTCTCCTCCAAAGTGGCTACACCATACACGCCATTGTTCAGAACCTAAGCTACTTTTATTTTATTTTTTTTATTTATATTTTTTAAAATATAATTTCCTTATCCACTTCTATTATATCCCTAAGCTATTAATTTGGATTCATGTAAAGATGAAGGCGAGACCAGTCATTTACAAGCTCTAAAAGATGTAGATTTTCATCATCGTCTCTTCTAGATATATCTCTCCACTATGATTCCATCCTAGCTGTCAAAATTTTTTTAATGTAACTTGAACTCATCTTTTTAATAAAAACAAGTTTATGCAATTTTAAACTATCTCTTTAAGAGACAAGATGCATTTAACTTACAAATTTTTTTAACTATATTCAACGCAATGATATTTTTACAATTTTTTATTAGGAAATTAATTTTTTTCCTTTTCTCCATTATTGTTTCACCCCATTTATTTATATTCATTTAATGGAATTTATTAGTTAAATTTCTATGGGAGGTTATTAGTTTTATGCAAATTTTTAACAAATAAAGTTACAAAGGTATAAAATTGCTATTTCTAAGATATAGAATAGAGTTGTAACAAGATTTTCATTTCGTATTATATATATATATATATATTTGATACCTTGTTTGTTTTGGGGAAATATTTTCCTCATTTTCATTTGTATTTTAGGCTAGATATGTCCATTTAAGAGGAAAATATTTTCCCTTATAAGGGAAAACTTTAATACTTGTTAGTTTCTAGAATAATGACTTGTGCTATTTAAAAGGGGAAGTTGTTTTCCAAGCTACCTTTTATAATACATAATACTTTTGCTTAATTTCAAACATTGAAAATTTTTTTCACATATTTTGATAAATGACAACCAAACCCACGAAAACAGATTATTTAAAAAAAAAAAAACAATTCTAACATTGAATTGGTATTATTAAATTTAGTAATGGAAAAATAAAGGATTATAATTCCTTATTTTGTGAAAGAAGTTATTTTTTAAAATAGTTATTATGTTAACTAAATATAGTATAGTTTTATAAGAACTCCAATTTATAAAATCAATGAAATATAATGAATGATGTACCATGTAAATTACAGCATTACATATTAAAATAAATAATAATTTATTACATAAAGTACTTACCATTCTTATGGCAGTAATCTATCCTAGCAAGTAAAGCACTGGTTTCTATTTATGGTTACTTATTAGTTAATATTGTATATGCTGTATTTCTTTTGTTGAATCTTTTTGTGGTAGATGTTCAAAACTTTGTTAGATTTATTTATTTATTTTTCCCATTATGTGTAGATCTTCATGTCAGATTCTGATTTCTGAATGAGAAGTGAAAGAGGAGGGGACAAAAGTTTAAGACTATTACAGCTACCAAGTTGGCCAGGTTTCAGCTCTAATATTCCTATAAGGTTAAAGGGCCATCTCAATTTGTTACTGTTGCTATCAAATCCTAGTGTGCAGACCCTCCCGATAAGGTTTTGACGATTCTAATTGTACCCTACTTTGCCACTGAGAGAGAGAAGTAAATGATTCTGTTTCCAGAAGAAGTTGACAAGTCTTATTTGATGACTGCAACAATTTTCCATCAGTGATGGAAAAATCACTTGGAAAACATAGTTGGAAACAAAAAATTGGGATAAGGGCAGAACTTTTACTCTTTTTTTGTGTGGAATAGACTTATAGATAGACTTGTCAAAGTTCTAAAGGCAACTTCAGTTTTCATGATCTTTTTGAAAATATGTATCATGATGTTAAAATAATCCATGTTTCCAGAAAGGGTTGCAACTTGCAAGAAAACGAATATTTTAGGACTATTTAGCAAATGTTTTCATAGGTATGTGCATGGTTTTAAAATTTATGAGTTGGTGAAAAAAATATTTTAAGAGTTCATCATCTATCTCAAAAGCAACTGGATATTTTTACTATAGATATCAAACGTAAAAATCAATTATTCATACCTCATCTTGATTTAATGAGTATATTTGCCTATCATTGTCATTGAAAAGATTCCACAGTTAAAAAAGAAAAAAAAAACACATGAAAGCCTATCCTGGTGCAAGGCTTGCTCATCTTAACAAGAATGATGAAAGTTAAATAAAGAAGAATATCTAAATTTGAGCTCATGCTAGTATTTAAGGCCGCCATCTAACTATAGAAAAGTGACCATTCCAATAGGGAAGAGAAAGAAAGGTTGCTAATCATTTTTACACGCCCCAGAAGAACTTGAATGGTGAATAAATAAAGTGCAAGTGCAATTTGAATTGTCGGTGACATATTTGGTATTTAAAACTTTTTCAATTTATATAATTAACTTTCTAGAGTTTAAAATATCATTTACTATCTAAACTTTGCTCAATTTTATAATTAACTATTGCTCGAAACCCTCAACTAATTCCTAGATTAGTTGCAAGCATAGGTGTTGATTAGAGCCACATAATGAACCTTAAATCTATGAGAATAACATACACTTAAATTTACCATCAAATTTGATCTCTTTTTCTTTTTATAGATACTGATTTGACATAAAAATAAAATAAATTATACCAAAAGTTCTCAATATTAAGTGTAAGTTGGTTTGAAATATTTGATGTTTTAAATGGTTTAAAAAAATCAACGTTTCATATAATTAGTTAAATAAGGAATCAATATTGTGCAAAGTTTATTCAAGATATCAGTATTTAAATAATTTATATTAGTTTCTTCACTTTTTTCTCTGCAATTCATTACGGATACCTCATTTAACTTTACCCTTTTCTTTTGCCTCTCCTTTCACATCATCATTCTTCATCTTCTCATTTTACTTTACCATTTTTTTCCCAATTTCAAACTTTAGTCTATGCTAACTTTTAAGCTGAAGCAACACAAGTAAACGTACTTTTACTAACTTTACTCTTTATTTTGGTATATTTTATTATTATTATTATTTTTTTGTAAATATGCTTGTAAAATGTTGGCTAAGAAATTTTAGTTAAAAGAATTGGCTATCTCTTTATTTCACGTTTTCTACCTAGGATGACGTCACTCTCTCTTTTGATGTATATTTAAGAAATATTAAATTTACATATCTCATAAATAAATTTATAGGTTTCATAGAGTATCTTCATAGCCTATAATCCTATACTCTACAAAAAGTCATAGAACATGTACAAAATGTTACACAGTAGGTTTCAAGTATAACATTTAATACCTTATACCTTACAAAATAGCTATACCCTAGCCACTTCATGTTCATTCACTCCTAGAATATAGCAATATTTGTCAAAAAAGCCTTTGTTCATGAATATCAAAATATGATATCTTAAAATTACGATCTAACTAAATATATATTGAAAGTGGTAGAATGAAATTGTGATTGGACCTTTGAGAAAGAAAAATCATATGCATCTTAAAAATGAAATCGTCAATTCCAATGAATTATTTGTGACTTTTCATATGTTTCTAATACCGTAATTGCATCCTAAGTTTATTTTTGCATGCGAAACAATGATTTTAACTACTGTGTGGAATGTGGACTGAAGAACTGGACATGTTCCTATGCGCTTGATATGAAAAATGTAATAACATTAACTACATTGCTGGACCTGTTGCTTATCTGGGCTGGACCGCCGATTTCTCCTTGCATTTTTGCTTTGGGCTTGACATGGTTTTGGACTTAAAGTGATGGTCCTGTTGCGTGGATGGGTTTATTTACTCTTTCTCTCATCAGGCCTACTTCAGGCAATTCCATCTTGCCTGATAACGTGAACTTCCAATTTGATCTTAGTCCATTTTTCCTCCTTCTTCTTCTTCTTCTTCTTCTTCTTCTTCTTCTTCTTCTTCTTTCTTTTCATAATTAATTTCATTATATGATGTACAAAATCACCGATCTAAAGATCCAGCACCTTGGGTTATATAACATATTTAATCAAATCATTTTAGTAAAATGTCATAAAGAATGTTATCAACCCACGGTCATGCCAAAGATGGAAGAATGTTAAGCGTCTGTGATTCATGGAAGTATATTAGGAAGGTAAAAGGGGAACTTTTACTGTCCGTCCATCAAACTGTCAAATCATTTACTTAAACAATTAAAAGTAATTATAAATTATAAAGTGATAAATTAAATACTTCAATTATGCGATTACTTAGGGATACAAACGGGACGGGTTTGGAACAGGTCATATAAAACTCGAACCCGACCCGATTCCCTATAAGGTTACACAAACCCGACTCGCGACGTTATAAGATTTTATGTGCAATTCCTAAACCCATCCCTATAGGGTCATGGTCATGACCTATCTCATCCCGTTGATCCGATTTTATTTTTATACTTTTTTTTCTTTTTTATTCTTTTTATTTATCATTTGTCTACTTGTCTTATAATATATTATTCATTTTACTTATTTGTTCAATTTTTTTCATTTGATGGTAAAGCTACACATAAAAAGAAAAAAAAGAAGTGAATAAGCTAGACAATTGATTTTCAATGTATGATAATCAATTTGTACCACAACATAGTAAAATTTACTTTACTTGAGGATTGACATAGATACATAAATACGAATATTATCTCTTATTAATAATAAAAAAGTATGACATTCTCAATGGGACAAAAAAAATAAATTATGCAATCATAGAGCTATAAAAAAAATAAAAATTGGATATATTAAAGTTTTGATGTTATAAAATTATTTTTTTTATTAATCTTAATAGATTAGGTCGACCCTATAGGGTCATAACTACGACCCGAACCCGACCCGTGACTCTAGTCACAAAAATTTTTTCCAAACCCGTCTCATAACCCTATAGAATTTTTAGCGGGTTGAGTGGATCAGGTACCCTTATCCCTACAATTACTATTAAATATAAATCTAAATTTTTAAATAATCAATAAACCAATTTTATTAAAAAACATGACGTGACCATAGAATTTTTGGCAACGTATGCGGATATTTCTAACCAATTCGAAGTGTGCTACATTTCAGTGGAGACATATTTATTCAACTTGCTTACATTCATCAATTTGAAACTGGGATTGGAGACTAGATAAGCAAGTATGCACAAATATTGTCATTTTTTATTGCGCAAGCGAGATATTTGAGTAAATATATGGAGAAATCTCATTATAATAATCATGACAGAGATTGTGGTCCTTGCAAACTTGTTCAAGTGCTAGTTGTGACTTTTGAGGAGTTTTTGAGATAGATCTTCTGGACAGAGTTTTGGTAACTGAGAGTAAATAGCTTATACACGGTATATGGGTTCTTTTATCAATTATTAAAACGTGGTGGTATGAATAAACCGAGTCCCAAGGCGGTGCTTGAAGAGAAAACTAACTCAGAATTGTAAATCTCCATATTTTCTATCCTTGATCTTCTTTATCCCTACTTTATTTACTTTTCTACATATTTTAATTTATGTCATATTGTTTTATTGAGCAACTTTATCCATAAATTATTTAAAGAGTTATTTAACATATCATATCAATATAGTAAGCAACTCAAATTTTTGGTTTTATTGGTAAATTCTTTAAAAGAGTTACTCAACCACGTGCTACACTTCATCAATAAAAATATGAGTGAGAGTAAAAAATTTGCTTTTTGAGCTACTTAGCTAAGAAACCCTGACCTTGATTTGCATGTCAAATAACTCTCTTAGCAACTTTTTTTTGGTTATTTTAGTTGCATAGCATGGGTTTCCGTATTAAACAATTTGAATAAAATTGCTTTTATATAAATTTGTTTGCTTTTGCTTGCTATTTTAATTGATAGAATTTGTTATAATCATTTAAAAATTAGTTTTTAATATAAAAGAATCTAATTACACCAAAACACATTGCAAATTCTAAATTATGACTATCTTTGGACAATCAAGAAGTGATTTTAATTTATGTTGTCAGTGAAAAAGTTCTTTCTTTTAAAAGTTAGTAAATTTAGTATTGATTACTGGGACCAACAATACTAAAAACATATTAAAAAGCATAAATACTAACATAACTCGTATGCATAACCATCTAATAAAAGCAGCCAGCTATGTGAGCAAAGTGATTAGCTACCTCCCTAAGATGTAGTCAACCATAAATGTAAGGTATTGCCTAATTAAGTCTACCATTATTTGTGAAATTCAAATCTTTGAGACTCTCATTCATATATATTCAAGTCTTACTATCTTAGTTATTTACATTTTCAATTATTAAAAATTAGGATTTTGGTTCAATAGTTCAGAAATTCAAAGTTTCAATTTAATGGTTCTTTGCATTAGGTATCAAATTATAAGTTTTTTCTCCTAGATGTTTGTTAAGTCAAATATTTACTTTAAGAATTAAAACCTTGGAATGTGATAACAACATGTTTGTTAGGTTTTAGCACGAGTTTGATAAAAAGGTGTAGGATTTGACTTCCTGTCAAATCTCAAAATTTCAAGGTTTATAGTTTAGATTTTTAAAGCTAGACATGGGTATGATTCGATTCGGAACTAGAACCAAATCGATTGGACGATTTCAAAACCAACTAGGAAACTGTCGGTTTCCCAATTCCTATATGGGTCTTTAGCCTAGAACAAAGTAGAACCAATAGTTCTGCCCAGTTCTAATTATGAGTGAGTGAGAGAGAGAGAATTTAAGAAAAATAATGTTACCGAGGGTTAAACTATTTTATGTTAATATTAAAGTTTATTACATATTTAACAATACAACAAATAAATATAAATTAAAGACACATGTGATTTAGTTTATATAAATTTTTTATAAAAGCAAAACCCCTTTTCTTAACAATGTGAAATTATTTTTTTTTTTGTATTATAATTTTATTTTATCCTCTAGAATATTTTATAAGCTTACATTATTAAAGTTCGTAAATATATGCACATTCTAAACAATTTTTTTACAAAATTGATTAAATACTTTAATACTCTTAGACCTAATTATTATTTATAATTTCAAATTTATCTTACTAGAAATGAACATCCATTCATTTATTTTTTAAAATTTCAACTTTAAAAATAAAAAGTAAATAATTTTGACAATTCTACAGTTTTAGAATCGGATTGAAACCATGGGAGAAGGCTTCAATTCTGGTTCCTTAATTTCAAAACTTGGAACTAATAGTTTCATTTTTTGTTTGGTTCGATTCTAGAATCGCATAGGAGTCTATTTAGGGCGTTATTATTTCACATTCATCAATATGAAGCCAAAAGGATTTGAGTTGATAATTTACTCAAGATTTGTCATAACCTTAAACTAGTGCTTTATTTTTCTACCACAACAAATCTTATTGGTGTAGATTGTGAGAGAAAATTTAAATTTGAGGTAATGTCACATTTAGTATCTAAACGTTGACCAATCAGTCGATTAACTACCTATACTTTAGATTGTCAATTTAAATATCTATTTAAGGTTTTTGAGCTTTATTTACACTACATATATTTACTCTATACTGAGATAATTGTCCAATTGTCAATTTTGACTATTTATAAATAATCATGTATCTCAAGTAATTATTTTGATATAAAGATATTTCACTTACATAGAATTTTCCCGTCAAAATAACCACTATCAACACATAGTAGTCTATGAGTGATTTAAAAAAAAAAAAAAAAACCAACTATGCACAGTATTTGAGATAGAGAAAACCATATGTAATACCACTAATCTTGAGAAGTTTAATTGGATACAGGGACTAGAAATCTCAAAATTTATACACTTCATTTAATAATTAGTCAAAGTTCGAGTACTAGATGTAACACTATCTATTCAAATATATATTTATGATGCTCGATGCATTTAGGGTTTCATCCTCCGTGACATGACAAGTTGTATTTATTGGTTAGATTCCAACTAACACTTTAAAAAACATCAATTAGATTTCATTTCCTCTTTTAGGAGACATCGACATACACATTATATACATCTATTACTATTATAAAGCAAGAATCTTTAATTCAACTTTTATATCTTTCTTTATTTTTCATATATTAAAAGAGTGTAATTTTTAATTAAATAAAAACTTAAAATAGGTTTTTATGATATTATCATGGTTCTAAACTTATATATAATCAATGCATATGTTAAAAGGATAGGTTTAAATCTAGGCCACAGGAACTAAATTTGGTTGAGTGCGCGACAACTTTGTTTTGGTAGCTGAGTAAATATTGCGAATGTTACCTAAACTTTAGCAAAATGTGCAACTAGGTACATAAACTTTGAAATTCATCAATTTTGACACTTAGACTTTGAAATTGACCGATTTAGTATCCGAAAAAACTTTTTGCATATACTAACCAATATCACAAAGGTACTATTAGTATGTATAAAAAGTTTTTCTAGTTACTAAATTGATCAATTTCAAAGTTTAGATACTTAAATGTATATTTTGTCAAAAGTTCAAGTATCATTTGCAACATTGATTCTTAGTAATTTGATGCACAACAATCTTATATATGAGTCATGAATTGAAGTGCTAACCATATATATCTCTATACAACTTAATGGAGATCCCTACACGTTCTCCTTCTAGTTGATGACCTTGGTATTCAATTTATACTTGTCCCCGGGAGACACATTAGAGGAATGTTGTCATCTTAACTATCATTTTTCACACCAAACAACTATCAGTATTGATATTTGTGTTGTTCCAAACTTCAAACTCGACACTTATACTATGAAGTATACATTTACTTTATACTGCCATTCATGATAAATGAAGTACAAGCATCTATGACAAAAACCGGCATGAAGTATACATTTACTATGTAATTACCGTTCATGAAAATGATATCATTTCATAAATAAAGTACAAGCAAAATTACCTTTACATAGAGGTACACAACCCAAAAAGAAATTGTAAATAGGAAACTCAAGTACATGCTAACTTGCCAACGACATAGTAGTTTAGTGACATCTTTCCGATCTCTCAAGTGAGAGATTCTAGATTCGGATTCCCCTCCCCACTATAATAGCCAAAGAAAAAAAAAGTACATACTAACTGGAAAGAATACGATAACATAGTTATTGTTACACTCAAAATCTTAGCCTACTGGCAAATTTAGAAATTAAAGAATAAATCTAAGGATATCGATCGGTTTACTAATTTCAGAAACGATGATGCTTGAATCGAAAGATATAAACCGAAAAGCCAATCTAAGTATTGCTTGAAATGTTTTGCTTTTGTCCACTTGTCGTCCAATTGCACGGGGAAGTAGGATTCGGAATAACAACTTTGATCACTTGGGATTCGTGTCATTTTTATCCCCTTGTTCCCATTTATCATCTATGTGTGGGAAAATATGGTCAATGCTAGCGGGAGTACTACTGCCAGAATTAAACATTTGATCTGCCAGGTCCACGGGGTACTGTTCCATTGGCTCTTTACCATACGAGGTGGAGGGTCCCGCCGTAAGGTCACCGCCTTGAGTTCTAGGCACCATCGAGAGCCATGTTGCTGGTTGTTGAGTGGAGGGCGCAGGAGCACCGAATAGTGGTTGCTGTTGCGGTGGCGGGGCGGATGGTGCGGTGGGTGACATGTGACATATGTGTTGGCCACGGTATGTCACTTCAAATGTTGTTGGATCGTTGTCTAGTCGTTGCACTTGTTTCTTTGCTGGGCAATTATATAATTTCTGATGAGTGCACCTGAAGTAAGCTCTGAGGGAAAAGAATATGAAAAAAAAAGATCATAACCCAAAATTAAGTGATGATAATCAAATTACTTGATAAACATTATATCTAATTGAGCTCTTTGTCTCACTTATTAAGTTTAAAAATTATAAAAATTTCTAACTACTAAGTTGCCATACCCAATTAAATTTTGCATACCAAATTTTAGATTAAGAAGTTTACTTATCAAAATTATTATCCCCATCATACTTAAGAAGTATCTTTCCTAAATCAATGATGTTATAATCTTACGGTATTAACACTAATAAAAATATAAATAAATATCTTTTCTAAACATTTACAAGTTGAAGAGTAGATAAATATCTAATTGGATATAAATTTGGCAATCCAATTTTCCAACTGTAGGTATTAAATTAGAAATATAACAAAAGTTTAGACAATGTCTTGTGACATTATCTCAATCGAAATCATAATGCATGTATCATCACCGGATGGTTAAGGTTTTCAAATCCTCTTCCCAAAAATATATATATATATAATTACCTATATGTAAAACTTTCTTCATGGATATAGTAATTGCATAATGCAAATTATACAGAAACACATATTACATAGAGTTTTATAACCTTATACATCATGAAACAATTGAAATATCTATAAAAATCAATGCAACGAAAATTCTTGCAATAAGATGAAAATAAAAAAGTCCCCATCAAATGACCCAATCAACGATGGCCAAAAAAAGAAAAAAAGACCCAATCAACATTAACTTACTATAATGTTGAAGCTACCGAATCTAACGAAATAAAATAAAAATTAAAAAGTCTTGGAAATGACCCCTTATTAAGTTACAATAGTGTTGAAAAAGATACTAATAAATATATAAGAAGTATTATAAGCTAAAGCAATCTGAAAACACGACCTGTGTGGACATGGATTTTCCTACATGTACGTATCATGTTGAAGGTCAACATCTCTTTTTTCATGCGAACCGTGTTGTTAGGGTTGTCAAGTCTGGTTGGTTATGAGATCTATCGAATTTAATAATTTTTGTTGAATATATAAGACTAACTTTTCGAATGTGAAATACAGAGACACATGCATACAGGAATGAGCTCATAACTATTGTTCCCCAATCACATGTTTTGACATTTCTACACACACACACATATGCATTACATATTACATGAATCATCAGTTTCATATAGGTTTCAATCAAATTATTTATCGAAAAAATATACAAATAAAAACAAATATTTTTATCCATAAACAGACATTACAAATCATATACATATAAGATATAGAGTCTGTTTGGCTAGCTTTTTCTGAAAGATACAAATACTTTTTCCTAACTTTTTTTCAAACAAATTATTTATAAAAAATATATATACAAATGAAAAAGTTTGCAGTTCTCATAAAAAAATCTAATAGATCAAATATAGATAATATATATATACAAATTAAATATATTTATACATATCATTTCAATACATATACGAATACAGATGAAAAAAAAAATCATCCAAACAGACTAATAAATGCAGATCAAATACGCATAAAATGCAAATAAAAGATAAACTATGTAAATACACCCTTAACAATGGTTCAAAAACATTGTTTTTTTTTTTTTTCAAAGATTATCAATTTAGAAATATAAAATGTTTGTTATTTAAATTTGTTAACAAGTAATTAGAAACACTTAAAACATGGATATATATATATATATATATGTATATATTTAATTTAGTCCAGGTCAATATAATAATAGTTAATAAAACCGAGTTCAGATCTCGCGCATATTATGATACTGATGTCAAGCAATATGGAATCCGTCAAGTCAAGTCCACCAGAAATTAAAATATTACATCCCATTGACCCAGTTGACTTGACAGGCATACAAGAAATGATTAAAAAACAAAAAGGTTTATCTTTTATACATTTAGGGACACTTCATGCTTACGATATATATAAAGAAAAAAAAATAGAAACATTAAATTAAGAAAACGCTTAATAATTTAGACACCTACATAATATTTATCATAGTTGGAGGTTTGCTGTGTTAATATTTATTTGATTTACTTTCATGCAAAAATTGATAGATACATACATACATACATATATTTAAAGGAGTTGTTTCAAAATGGATTGATTTTAGAATTTTAACTTCATCTTAACTTGGATTAGGATGTAATAAGTTCAATTTGATTGAGCTATCTAAATATTATTTTCTTTCTAATTAAGAATTAAGATAATAACAAAATGATTTGGCTCAACATATGAAGAAAAGATCAACATGAGCTCTAATAGGCCACAATTTAGGTGAAACATATGTCTATAAATTTAAATAAAATACTTAAATACAAATTATATAAAAATAATTACTAAAATTTCAACGCTAAATCGCATGTAGCACATGAAACTCATGTACAAACATAAATTACATGTAGTACATGTGACTTATATTCAAATATCTAAAAATTACCTCTATTTGTTGATGAATCGCATGTACTACATACAAGTACATGAGTCACCTGTTCTACATATAATTTTATATTGTTATTTTGTTAATAATTTTTGTGTAAATTTTATTTGGACAAATTAATAAATTTTTTTCTCACGATCTAGCACACTAGATATGCTTAAAACTTGAATTTGCCTTGATTAACTTTTTAATTAGTAAAAGTTGAAAATTTGATTTTATTATTAAATCTATTTATCTCGAGTAAATATAAAGTAAAACTCAAGTAACACATGAATAACTATTTAATATATATATATATATATATATATACCTATTCTGATCCTAATAACGTTTATGTGACATCATGTAGGCTAATCAATAGATTAAGGCATTGATATTTTTTGTAATGACTACATCTTCGGAAATTTTCTCTTTTCTTGGTAGCAAATCTTTTCAACCTCGAAATTAGCGCTATCAGGGCAAGGTCGGCATTACTGTTATCCCTGATTTGTCCTTGGCACGTGTATTTTTTTGTGAAAAAGGTTTCTTTTTTCGTTCCCATTTGTTTTAGTTTCTCCATGTTTAATTAGGCAAATTATATTAGAACATCTTAATATTTGAAATGGTTAAAAGAATATCCTAATATTTAAAGTTAGCTCGTTCAAAGTTTTAACGTTTGAAGAAATGAGTTAATTTAAATCTTCAATGACACGTATTAACAAGAGAAAATATTTAATTAAAACTTAGAAGATTATTCTTCTCTTAAAATGTGTTTTTGAAGATCCAAATTAATCCACTTCTTCAAACGTTGAAACCTTAAATGAACTTACTCTTAAACATTAGAGCATTTTTTAAACCACTCGAGATATTGAGACTTTAAATGAACTTACCCTTAGGATCTTCTGATGTAACTTATTCATATTTAATGTAACTAAATCATTACAATTATCAATTAGTAATATTATAGTATCATTAAGAGGCTGTGGATATTAATAATTTTACCGACAAGTGATTGAGAGAGATCAAGGGAGTGGCAACTAATACAATAGCAGTGATTCACCAATATAGAGAAATGTACATAAAACACTAAAAAAATATATTTTTTCATATTAAAAGGAGAAAATCATTTTCCCCTTTTCAGGGACATCTTTATGTTAATTGCTGTCTTCACATGAAACTAAAAGTCATTATTATTAATTATTACATCGTGATATTACTATAAAATACAACATTTCCAAATCTCCTAATCATAACAGATACAATATATGGGAAAATGAGTTATGCGAAACATCACTTTTTCTTTTTCTCACCCTCATAATGTCGATACAAATTTTTAAATGTTGCAAACAGTCTCCTTAAACTTTAATAAGTTGATAATACTAGAAACAATTGATTTTTTCTTTTAGTTTAATAAACCACATCA
This sequence comes from Combretum micranthum, assembly GCA_024138025.1. NCBI lineage: Eukaryota > Viridiplantae > Streptophyta > Magnoliopsida > Myrtales > Combretaceae > Combretum > Combretum micranthum. The sequence goes on from JAMXBD010000384.1 coordinate 541,085, forward strand.
AGATCAAAATTTAGGAAGTGTTAAAGCATACTTTGACAATATTGAGGGGAGTTTAGGTAATGAAATCAAAATTTAAGAGAATCATTTTTAACTTTTTAAGAATTATTTGTTAATTTTTTAAAGTTTAAGAGAATGAATTGTAATATTTGAGATTTCGAAGTGTGTTAACATTAAGGTTAAGATTTTGGGGATTATTTGAATTTTCTTTTTTTTTTTTTTTTACCCTATAGCATGCCATCTTCTCGTATTGTTATTTGAATCGGCATTCATTGTGGATGCTCTATCGAATATAATAGTATTTTTTTTCTTGTTATGAGTCTCATTTGCTCTACTTTGAAGAGAATTTTAATTTATGGGATCTCGATTTTACTATTTGATAATGGTAATATATCAAGACCTAGATTACCCAAAAAAAATATACCAAGACCTAGTTCAACAAGTAACTATTTTTTGCCCCCAACCATTATACATTACAACTATTAGAGGATGATACATCCAGTGTAATCCATTATTTTGAGAAACTAATATTCATACGAGTTAACTACAAAAACATAACATGTGTTTTGATCAATTTCTAAACATATAATCTTTTTTATTTTTACAAAAAAATGACTCGAATTTCATACAAAAGTGTCATTATAATTAATTATTATTAGAGAGAATGTGTTAGAGTCTTATGGTCTAATAAAATTTAATTTAATAAAAATATTACTAAATAAAATTAAATAAATAAAATATTAAAAAATATTTTTAAAATATGAGATAAATGTAAAATTAATTTTTATGATCAATAAAATATTGACATTTATTATTCTAAAATTATTAAATAATATTGATACTTTTGTATAAAATTCAAGTCACCTATTTATAATAATAATAATAATAACAACACAAATCATGTATTTGTATTTGCAAATTGGTCAAAACACAGATCATGTTTTTATAATTAGCTCTATTCATATAACTTGGTTACAAGAAGCTAAAGAAGCTATTCTATTCCTTAAATCCATAAAATCTTATTCATTTCTTACCTCATCATTAAGATTCATATTATAAAAATACACTTAATAAATATTTACCCAAGCAATTTCTTGTTATATATTTAATAATAAAGGATTATATATATATATATATGCATAGAAGAAAATCCGTAGTGTTAATTTGCATTCGTTGCATCAAGCAAACCATGATCTTAAAACAGCATCCATTAATCATACTTGACATGTATGCATCAATAATATTTTGATAAGCATGTACGTATCAATAAATCTCTTTTTTCCCCATAATCCCATGCCCAAAAACGAGAACAAGAAAGTATAGTAGAAATTACCTAATTTCAACCGCTTTATGTTAAAAAAACGCTGCCATTATCTTATCCCCCACCTCAAGTTAATGCGTGATTGATGTAATATAAAGGAAGAAGAAGGTTTGTCGTACCTAGGATAAATATGTCCAAGAATCTCCTTTTGTCCATATTTCCTCCATGTAAATCCATCCTCGGGTGGAATTTCAGTATTTCCAATTCGTGGTGCGGCAACCCTCGTTGTCCTTTTCTCCATCTCCCCGCTTCTGCCCAATTTTCGACGTAAATATGTAATCAAATATAAATGTAATTTATTTGTTATAACTAAGATACGATATGAGTACATGCGAGGCTGTCACACTCGAGATTCTATATAGAACTATCAGGGGATAAATAGAACTGAAACATAAAATCAAAATGTATAAATGTAAGTTTCTACTACCTTTATAAAACAGTTTTGTAAAATTATAGAAATGCTTATAAAAAATGTAAAAAACATAGAACACATAATGAATGTTAAAAAATAAAGAAACTAAGGTTTTTTTTTTCATAATAACTCTAAATCTATAATATAACATATATAAAAAAGAGTGAATAAATCAAAATTAATTTATTTTCTATTGTTTTATTTGAAATAAGTAATAAATTGAAAGATAATCAAAATTTTCAACTTGTCAAATGCTTAATTATATAAATGAAATAAATAAGTTTTCTTATAAACTTTACAACCATAGCTTGACTTGAATGAATTCTATAAATATAAAACAAGGGATTTTGGGAGAGAGGCAAAAAGATAGAGGAAAGCGTGGAAACCAAATAGAAATGACAACAAAAAGATACATCATCATACTTCCTAATAGTTGATGAGCTTGTATATACATAGTTATATTTTTTATATTTTAACTTCTCCGACTCGAATAGGTAAATCGATAAATTTGGTTAAAATTGTAAGATTCTATAAAAAAAATGATTCTATTCATGAATCAGCTCGGAAGGAACTCGTAAAATCGTAAACTTATAGAATCATATAGGTAAAATCACAATTTTCATAACTATAGTATATATAGATATTACCCATCTAGCACGTAAAGTACATGGAAATAACTACACATTAGCTAGGCATCTTACTAAGTGCCTTGTAACCGAACAATATTTATATGTGAAGACAAGATATTATTGCCCTTTTTTACCAAATACATACAAAATGTTAACCATCCCTCGAATCTGACGTAACTTAATATGTAATTCAAAAAATTCCTTAAATTTTTATCAGACTTGCAACCTTCTTGAACCAAATAGACCCTAAAATTTTAAACTCGGCTTATTACATTAAAACAAACCCGAACTACTATCAAGTCGCTTTTGTGTACCTTACATTTCAGCTTACTTTAGATTAGATTTTCAAAAAAGTAATTGTGACATGACAAATGTGATAATAAGTTAAAACATATAAAACCATGCCATTACTTTATAACTAGGTGTGAAAAAAAAAAAAAAAACAGTTGACACGGTATTAGAACCATGGACTTGCTAACCATTTTACAAGAAATTGGGGTGAAAGAGACATTCCTAAGTGCATCCAAAAAACAAAAAACAAAAAACAAAAACAAAAAAAAGAAGAAGAAAAATGTAAGATATTCTTTTAGAAAGAACAAGGTTGGAGACTTAGTTTAGTGGGTTTTGTTAAATTCAACCCTATAAGGACGAGGAAAATTCATGGATCCTGTTAAGGAAACAACTAAGAAATGCTTCAATTTTTATATGTGCTTTTTCGTATGCATCCCTGTCGGTTTGTTTCCTCAGTACAATTGACAAGTCAAAAGCTCACCCTAAAGTAATAATCATATAGAAAAGTAAAAGAAAGGAAAGATAAGAAAAGGAGGAAAAAAGGGAAAAAAACCTTCCGTATTCATACTAAAATAATTAACCCAAGGTTTGTAATAAAATTTTCTTAATTAAGTGTTTTGAGACACTACAAAAAAAAATTGGAATTTAAAAACAAAATTTCTATTTTTAAACGTAAATTTTTATTGCAAAAATCATAGTTATAATTTTATACATGAAAATATAACTTATTTTTGTAGTCTTCTGTCGCAGAATTTCGGTGTCTAAAGGCTAATTTTCTTATAATGAGATTTTTTTTTCCCTATATAAACGTATTGTCATGCACGTGATAAAGATTTTACAGTAATTAGTGATGAATAAGTACAAATAAATTTTTTTTGTAAGTGCATGTTTTAGCAAAATAGGATTTGCAATTATGGGCTTATAGCTATAACTAGTTAACTACCATGTATTCGAATATCAACATAGCCAATCTCTACCCTCTGGCGTAGATATAGAATGACTGTCAATGAATATTTTCGACTTGGACATATTAGTTAGTAGTAAAGAATGAGCACTAATATAAATACTGCAATGAATAATTAATGGAATGTTCTTGGAAAATTCATTTATGATGTTGTTTTTTTCCATAGACTTGCCATTTTTTGAAAATGAAAATTACTGTGCAGTGTAAATTGCACGGTCAAAAGTCGGGTATTCTAAAGAAAAAGAAAATTCATGCTATACCTTATTTAAGGAGGGTGAGTATCAGTGTTATTTTTTTTTTTTTTAAGCAGTGAAAAAAAAAAAAGCAGTGATAAATGTATAATTTTTGAAAAAGAGAAATGCAAATAACTATCTTAAACTTTAACCTTGGTGTAGGTACAATCTTAGACTTTTAAATGTAGTAAATAACCTCCTTAAATTTTGATAAATTAACAAACAATTCCCTAAAAAGTTAAAGATAATCTCCTGAACTTTTATTGTAGTATAGAATTACCCTTCAAAAATGTATCAATGCGCACGTTAACACCACTTAAATTTTTATCTTAATATGTTTTTATTGGACTTAAAATATCAAGTGTCCTTTATAGTTTGAGGTGATTATTTGTAATGTTTCAAAGTTTAGGAGTAATCTAGTCAAAGTTTAAGAGGGGTAATTCACTTTATGTATTAGTAATATCGAAGCTTTTCTTCTTTTATACTGATATAAATTTAATTAGAACTTCTCATAACTCTAAATTCATTCTTCAAACATATTATAATTATGCTATTATATATTACAGACCAGATTAATTGGTTTTCCTGTGCATAGATCAGCTAGTTACCTTATTTCATGTGATTATGCTTATGCATATCATTTCATGTGTGTAGCTTGTTATTGATGGGTACCATTAACATTACAAATACAGAGACAGAAATTCAAAACATGAAACTCTAAAAAAAAAGGAAAAAAACATGTAAAATATCAAAGTCCTTATATGAAGTTTCCAGTAATACTTCATGTTTCTCTGATAATAATAATAGTAATGTAGAAGAAGAAGAAGAAGAAGAAGAAGAAGAAGAAGAAGAAGAAGGACCTTGAGTTTCCAATAGTAGGGAGTGAAATTTACTTAGAAATCAATCAAAACAAACATAGCAAGAATAACAAATTGTTAGATAACAAGATAATCAGACATTTTATTACAAATTTTGTTTTAATTGATCGTCCATTTATCATTTATATCTTCACATATCTTAAACATACCCACGTTTCATACATACGTACGACGACTCCGACACAATAAAGTCACTTCCTCCTTAAATTAATTTGCCTTTATTTGTGTGTACTTTGATCACATGTTTCCATGTAAGCAACCAATAAAAGCAAAATGTTTTATATCCATCAAAATTCAAATATTATTCCTATATAGCATATCTAATCGAAACATATATAATGATTAGAGACAAGAAAACTTGCTTTTAATTTCCGAGAGACACGATTTTCCAGATTATATAATCCACGTAAGGAATTAAAAATGTCCCAAAAAAACCAAGTAAACTATGATCTTGCGTGTACTCTCACATGTAAATGTACTTTCACAATCATGCTTGTATATATGTGTATATATATAACTTGCTCACCTCCTTCGGGTTCTTTGAGAAGGCAACGGCTGAACCGGTCTGGCGGGTGGTTCCCTAGAAACCTCCTCACCCGGGGTCCCTTTCTGTCGTACATCCAACATTTCCATGGTGGTTGGAACCCATTTATGAAAATCAAATCTATAAGGAATATTCTCCTGGATAGAGTTTAGTTTCTCCTTGGCTTGAGTGAACACATGTATGATTTGCTCACAATTAGTGATGAGAGTGTTGGTATGGAGTTGATTAGCTATAATATTTGGTAGGTTTTCTTCAAGTTCCCTGGCCAATTTGCAACCATGTTGAAGTAAATCCAACATATGACTATCATCCATGACTCTTGAATATTCTCGGGTGTGGTGTTTTTCTATGTTTGTGTGTATTGGGTTTGTAGGGTTTGCGTCTGATTTTGGAAATATAGCGTGGAAGATGTATAAATAGGTTGGTAAGGTTTTCTAGTTTTTGTCTTTGTTGGCATTTATGTTAAAAGTTTCGTGGAAATTGCCAAGTATTTTGCTAATGGTCTTATAAAATCTTGGAACACGGCGTCACAAAGAATAAGAATACGGATTTACGCGATCGATACGAGAAAACGGAAAAGGTTTAGAAATGGATTAAACTTACAAAAATATAAAGAAAAAGCACTTGTATTTAATTGCTCCTGCAATTTTGGGTGCACCGAGTTTTTTTGTTCATTATATATTGTGGGGATAATTTTAAAGTTCTGCAATATTGTATATTAACTCTTAAAACTAAAAGGACTTTGCTGGCTCAGGCTTATTGTCTGTGCCGTGTCTCTGCAAATAAATATCTAGCAAATGTTAAATAAATTTTGAAAGATAAAAAACCTTTTCAAATAAAGAAAGCATTTCATAACACATGTTATATTTTTATTTGTGGGAATATAATAGTAACAACAAGTTTTTATGTTCTTAAAATTATGACTCAAACGTGTATAAAACTCTTAAATTTTTTAAAATATACTTTCATTGTCAAAGAATATGGATATATTTCTCAAACTATCGTTAATTATAATCTTAAAAATTAAGGGTTTTGGCAACGGTTTGTAAGTACTTGCATATTGTGGAGAAAGCAGTTTGCGTATTTTAAAAGTTATAGGGAGAAAAGGTATGCCTTGAGGGTTTACTAGGTCTATTCGCAATTGATCAATATACTTAGAAGGGTACAAGCAATTACCTTTAACAGTTTTAAATGTATTTTACAGATAATTTGTCATGAACCAATTCGCATTATACACCATAAACTATTGCTGAAGTACAAGTAGATCACCTGAAACTCTAAGAATACAGTTATACTTTCCCATAGCTTTTGAAAATGTACCTATATGCCTCACACGATTGTTAAAAAACTTCAATTGTTGCTATTTGTTGATTATAACAACAGGTTTTAATGTTTTATCAACAGCTTACTGGAAGTCGTTTGCATTTTTTTCAGAAGTTATGGAAGATTAGATCCGTCTGTTTCATTATTTATGGATCATTTTTGTATCAGAATTCTATCGTTTTCAAATAGATATTGATCAAGAAACTTATACCAATGAAAAACTGATAATTTTACTTATAAACAAATTAAACAAAACCATATTAATATGATATAGATATTATATAAATAAGTTACATATCTGATAGGATCAGATGTGATATTAACAAAAATCCTACCATTCAAACATACCCTAAATCATACTTTGAAAGTCAAAAAGGTCTTTGTATGTTTTTTTCATTAGATTCACACAATAATAATAATAGTAATAATGACTGGGATACACATAAAAATCTGGTGGGCCCTTAGATCGGATGGGAAAACAAGCCCGGGGTATGATATAGTTGATGCAGATGAATGGTGCTAAAAATGGAAGACAAGAAGATGGTAGTTTCTTGAAGGAAAATTAAAATGAAGGATGGACTTAGTCATGGTCTAGGGTACCGGGTGATGCTACTCACTTTCGTTTTATTGGAGTCTACGGGAAGACCGCTTGGCTCATTGAATTGAATCAAGCTGTTGGACCTCCACCTTTGCTTAGAATTTTCTAACGTTTGAATCTATGACCAGATATTTAAATTGTAAAACCTTCTAGGTTTTCATGGTCGTGTTTTTGAAGAGTGATTGTGGGGTTAAAGCTAAGTATTATTTGAACCTTTTTAGGCTTCTAATATTATTGTTTCCATTTAATGTATTAAAATGATAGTGGAAAAGGCCAACTATGTAGGATTTCATTAACTTTTAATTTTTGTTTTTTTTTTTCCTCCAAGTGTTTAAATGTTATTAGAAGTGTTCAATATCATAAATTCATTTATTTGTAATTTATTGATATCTTAATTTTGATATACATGTAGAGGAGGGAAGTATGAAATAAGATTCTAATCACTTTTTAATTTGCATTATATTGCAATCAGATAAGTTTAGTGTTAAAAAGGTCCAAAGTTTAACGATATTACTATATGAGGTTTCCACTAGTTTTTCTTAAGATATTGAGTTTAAATAATATAAAAGTTTATTACAAGTTGTTTTGATTCTTATCATCATTAAACTGGAATTAATATGTTTGTAGCATATAAGGTTGCAAACAAATCAAGCCTTTTTTTATTTACTCAACCTTGACTCACTTGAAACGCAGCTAACCTCTAATAGTGAATAAGCGAAATTTGAGTTCAAAATAAGTTTATTTGTCTAAACAAGTCAAGATCAAGCTCTAATTTAGATTGAGAACTTATTTGTGAATAGGCTCGTTTAGGTTAGAGAATAGACTCCCAAACAAGCTAATGAACAAGCACGCTAGCAAGCTAGTGAAACATATATAATATATTACATAAAGATATATAATTATAAATAACTAATTTCTATTATATATATGTATATATATACATATTTCACAACTTTTGTTTATTATTTTTAGGTTCAAGAAAAATTAAGATATGGAAAATGTAAATGGAAAACAAGTCAAGCTTTAGCTGAAAATAAAACTTTTTATCAAATAGGTCAAGCTTGAATTTTAAGTTTGATAAAAATTTCGACTTAGTTTAAACTCGATTTATAAACGAGATGATTTCGAGATGAATATAAATCTCGTTTGTCAAAATGAACTAATCTCAAACATGAAATTAAGCTCAATAAAAAGTTGACTCTATTCGACTCAATTTGTTTGTAACCTAATGGTTGCTCTTTTCAACTTGAACTTAATTTTATTAAAAGAAGGAAAAGAAAATAAAAAAAATAAGGTTTTTAAACAAGTATAGAACATGATAGGATAAATTAATTTTTTTTATTACAATAAGAAGGAGGTCTGAACTTGAGATTATTTACTTAAGAGTTCGAAGAGATGTCATTGCATGACAAAACCATTCACGACTAAATTGAATTTTTACTTATAGCTTCCTATTCTCTTCCCAAAGACACAAGCCATGTGCCATGTGTGTAAAATGAACTAAATATCATTTTTTTTCCTTTTTTTTTTTTTAAAGAATCAATATTGCCATGATAAAGTGCACTTGGACTTCCTAAATAGTGTTTAAAATGGTTCAATATTATCTGACAACCGTATGAAAACTGGGCTAACAATGCTTGATGCCAAAGCCCATTAGTAGGCTGGACTTTACTCATCACTTTTCGAGCTTAAGATCCAACTAATACTATTTAAGCTCATTACTAGGTTGAAGACAAGCTATTCATAGGCTTATTGTCATTGGAACATTAATGGGATAATATCCAACGAGAAAATGGTTGTTAACCCCATGTTGAATTTTAGCAATGACGTTGGTAAATTTTTTTTTTATATAAAGAGTTTATAAAAAATTATGCTATAATCTTTATCATTTATTTAAAATATATTAATACTTATGACTAATTTGGATATTTATATATTAGGCCCATTGAATTTTTTTATTTTCACTCAAAAGACACCTGAGGAATGATTTGGCAAAAGAAGATACCTGCAAACACTTTGTGCACGACTGCAACATCCAGCCATATAAAAACAATATAGCGTCAGACTAAACCAAGATTCATCACTCCTATCAAAATCACTATCTATATTTTTTATGGGTTTTTTTTTTTAATTTTAACTGAAATTTTAAAAATTATAAAATATTATATCCCATCAAACTTCTACTTGTCAAATTCAATAAGAAGTTTAAAACGGTTAGATATCGTACTCACACAAATAATTATTGATCAAAATTCAAAAGTTCAAAAAGGTTAGATATCAAAAATTTAATTTGGGTATTATATTTTAAACTTCTTGATGGCATAGTAAACAATTATCGGTTGAAAATTATAAGCATAAATAAGATATTGCATTTGATACATAAAAGTTTAATTAAATATAACTAACTTTAAACTGTAGAATTGAAAACCAATATTCAAAATCCAGTTATCCATTTTGATAATATTCAAACATTAATTGCCTTTCTAGAGGAATTGGAGAAATGATTTTGTTAATTTCTCTTTAAAGTTTTCTAGGTAAAATCGGAGTATTTTAAGTACTAGAAAAACACAAGGCCGTGATGTGCATCTCAAATATAAAAGATGAGAAGTGGTTAGAGTTGACAATAAATTGATTTCATATTATATTAATTACAAGATATATGAGTTTATTTTATTGGTTTCATATTATATGGGAACAAAAGTTGTGTGAATCTTTCATGATATTTACTGTATTTTATTGGAAAAGTGTAATAGAATTTAAAAAGAAAAAGAAAAGAAAAGAAAAAGAACCATTACCTTCTATTTTTTTATATTGATCCACTTTCTCTGTATTTTAGTATTCAAAAATTATATATTGCATAAGGTATATTAGGTGACGATGAAAGATAAATTTTGGATTAATAATATACATTAATTTTTTTTCTTTCTTTAAAAAAAAATGTTATGACTGGCTATCCTTTATTTTTTATAAAAGCTAGATAATAAGCCTAGCAAATTGCATAAGCAAAGAAACACACTAAAGTTGCACAATACTATGAAGGATCACATTCTATTTCACTTATTTAACATTTTAGATTTCATCAAGCTCAAATGTATACATATGGACAAATAACTGTAGAAATTACAAGCTAAAGCAACAGATACATTCATTATTCTCCTATGGTAGCAATGGAAAGAGCGCAATTTCTTGTTCACACTTCTTGCATAGGAATATATTTGGCACTTGCTCATCATTGGGAATTTGAACACACCTTGTATGTTGCCAAACTTCACAAATATCACAACAAATCAATCTTTCACCGTCATCATCCTTAACACCACAATTACAGTCTATAATTCGATCATTTGATCCACCGTTTTCATGTATATTCTTAGTTATTACCACATTCTCTCTAAATCTTCCCTCCAAAACAATTTTTTGTCCAACTTCAATTACACCAAAAACCATTTCATTATCCTTGACACTCAAATTACTATTGATTCAATATTGAAGTTTTTACCCCCAATATAGCTCCGAAAGGTTCTTTCTACTTGTTTCTTGAGTTCACCAATTGTCGCATTTTCTTTTAGTATTATACATTCATAGGGGGGCATTGACATTGAATTTAATTTTGCTTCTAAATTTTCAATACCTTTTAATGATATGGTACAAAAAAGTTTGAGTTTGCCTTTTTTTATTTCTATTTTGGAAAATAAGTTATCATTATATTGTTTTACAAGGTATTTAGCATCAAGAATAATCCTAGTAGCAAGAGGTATAGTGGTACTAATAAATGTGTGCACCTAAGGTTTTGACAGTCTTTCAAATGTTTTTGTAGAGATAAAAAATGTCATTATAGAGTTGGGTCCTATTGATTTTAGATGAGTTTTAGAATTGAATTGGTCATGACCAAACTTTCTTGGTTTATAATCGGTTTCGAGATTTCTTCCAACGAGTATTCTAAAACCTTTGTCACAGGATTCAAACAACGTCGAACTAAAAAACTTCCCACCACATGATTTCCTAAAGACTTGAGAACAAAATCAAGCAATCCGTATCTCCAATATACACCCTAGCTGCGTCACGGAGTTCTTGTCTAGACACCCACTTCACCCTGCTCTCTTTAGAGCATCAACAATGACCTTAATTGTCATTTCAACCCTTTTAGGTGACCATCGACAAGAGGTGGTCTTCAATAACATTCCAAAGCTAGAATATTGATTATTATTGTTGTTGTTATAGCAATTTTCCATAAATGGATTATGACTATTCACGAGCTCTAGCATGAAGTGGAGAAGATCACCAAAGGTTACCAACATGTTAGTAGATAAGGGTTGGTACTTTGAATAAATTTTTAGAATGTCGTGAAGAGAGTTTCCAAAATGGTGCACAAGGAAGCATAAAGGTATGGCTCGAATTGTTTGAATGGCTTTCATACATTGGAAATGTGACACCAAAAGTTCCACGAGCAAACTGATAACCCCATTGACCAAACCATGACTCACCAAAGGCTATACCATGGATTAGCCTCAATTCCATGCCTTTCTTATGAGAAACATCACTCAAACTCACGTTCCTGCAAAGTGAAAATCGATTCAAAGCAATTTAGTTGCTCTTAAATATATTAGGGCATTACTAACAATTTTGACAAAAAAAAAAAGGACCATTTAGGATTTGGTATCCATTATTACTACATTTTTCTTTTCCCACACCAAAAGTTTTATCAAGACTAGGTGAGTTGCTCATTCACCTCCAAAATTATAAGGCAGGCATGGATAATCATCTAAACTTAAAATAGTAATTCCATGTTTTCTTTTCTTAACCTTTAAAAATTCATTTTTTTAATTATCACAAAAGATTTCGAGCTAAAATTGTTAATGGGTATTTTTTTTTCTTTTAGTTTAAAATCATTTGTGATTATCAAAGATACAAATGCATATTTTTTTAAGTCATAAGCAGTGAAATCATCTTTTAAGGGTCCAAGAGTTATGTCAATATTCAACCTATAACTTTAGGGTTAATTTGCAATTCTCTTGAAGAATGCATCTTCCTATATGTTGCTTATCATCTTGTCTATAATCTACAAGCTTAAAAGACGGGAGAAAAAAATTACAACTTTAACATGAGAAAATAATCCAACGATAACTATAGTTCAAAGAGGTTATAATGCCATATGAAGTAAGAATTAAAAGTTAATTATTCTTCTCAAAAGTTAAAAGGAAAAGGTCTAGGAAAACCTTGCTCTTAGTCCGCAACATAAACGATCCCAAAAGCCCATGATTTGAGAGCCAGTCAAGTTTGAATTGGCTCCCATCCCATTGATGCATAGTAAATGCCCAAATCCATTAGAGTGGAAGACCCCATGCATAATAGCGTTGTGACCCTCTAGTGCTTCCATGGAATATGCCGTACTTATGTCGTTTGTAGGACAAGAATTGCTGGATCCCAAATATGCACTAATTGATCTTGCATCATTGTTTGATTTGGATGGTAACAAGAAATGATACTTCTTGTTGCAAATAAGATGCGCCCCAACCTGAGAAGTCAGTTTGTGTATTAACATAAAATCTTACAAAGAAGCATTAATAGATTATAAAATCTTCTTTTAAAAATAAATAATACAAGTACCCATATTGAAGAATACTCATGTCATGTAACTAAAGAAAGAAATAATAAAATAAAATTGATAACCGGGTTATGTGGCTAGAAAATATATAATAGCATATATAGATATATCATTACAATAAATTTGCATTTTATTAGATGAAGATTATTATAGCTATAATGGCAGCAACACAAAAAAAAAAAAAATGCAAAATAAAAATAAAATCTTAGTTAAAATATAAGAGTTTTTACCTACATATTGACAATGCTTACAATGCCGATCAAGTGATGCTTCGACCGGTTCCTCAATCACCAATAATGGCACAAACATAGAGCAGTGATGATCGACTTCAATAAGAAATGACCAACAATGCATTCCATTACCTAAAAAATCATTCTCAAAATTCCCATATTCAAGAAGAGATTTCACATTCTCAAGAAAAGACCCATCAAAATCTGTTGGGTGCCCGTGTTCCCCAAATGTGCTAAGCCTAAAACCCTTCTCTCCTCTCTTCTTTTTTTGCTCCACTTTGTTGTTCCAAATGCAACATTCTCTCATGCTAACTTGTAGAGAAAGGTGTCGGGTTCCAAAATATAGTGCATAGTCACACACTAGGAGCCCTAGAAATAAAATGGAAAATAATGTGTAAGAATACTCTCACCAAATGCATGAGCATCAAAATAAACCTTCTTGCAAATCTATCGCAAGCACCAAAAGTTATGACAAGTATCTTAAAAGAATATTAGAGGCACCATGCTTTTGATCATGTGACCATCATACACATGAGGACAATTTTAACATAGCTAGATAAATTCAATATATGATCATACAAACGCACAATTAATCATAAAGAACATAGGGCAAAACACAACATCTCTTCTTTAACTACTATAATTGAGAACTATTTTTCTAATTGAAAAATAAACCAATCAAAATCACCACACAACTTTGATGGGCATTTGGGCATGAATCTTACAAGGGAGCTTTTGATATCTTCTCTTGTTTTCTTTCTTTGCCTTATCTATTGTGTTTAAAGTAAATTATTTATAAAATTGATCAATAGTCAATCTTGATGTATTTCAATTTCAAATATGAATAATCGTTTAGATAGATTTTGTAATATAAACAGTATGTGGACAGCTGAATATGATGAAAGGATTAAAAAAAAGAAGATTTCATGTTACGAATTTTTTTTTTTTAATTCTCAGAATAAACGATCTTGTATAGAAAGAATTGGTCTATTGTGAAGATAAAATTTGACCTGATCTTTTATCCAAAATGGAAATTATAAATAAATAAACAAGATCAAAAGAAATTAAACTAGAAGAGTATCTCATTGTTATGACCATGACATTGAAATGACCTGTAAGGGAAAGTCTTTTTTTTTTTTCCCTTTTAATCATAACATATATCATATATTTATACAAACGAAACTTTTTATAGTATTTTCAGTGAGACCTTATAATTATTTATCTTAACGGTAATTGGTATATTAAGTAGTTTAATAGTATGATCACAAATAGATATGAATTTGAATCATTAAAAAACCAACCAAAATATATAATTCTTTCCTATATTCATCAATGTAATAGAAGTAGAGGTGGGTTTTTAATTAATCCCTTTAATTTTTTTAAATTTTATCATCATGGTATTCTATTTTAATTTTTTAAAGGCAGCACCAAATTGAAGTAGTAAATAGATGGTGGAAATTTAGAATCAAGTGGGACCTTTTTCTTTTCTTTTCTTTTCTTTTTTTCCCTTTGTCGGGTCTGGTTTCGCCTTAATTGAATGAAGGAGAACTCGGAAAGTTAAGTCAAAATCATCTATCCATATCGTATACCTATACCATGCTGTTGCGTAACATTCGTGTTTTATTACAGTGAATTTAATATAGAGAATGTAAGTCATCGCGTGGGCACAAAAATCCAGTCAAAAACTACGTATATTAGTGCTCCTTCAATCATGCAAATCAATCATGTGTCCATGTTGCTTGACTGAGAAAGTTTCTGTTCAAAAATGAAGGCTTTTCCCAATAAGAAAGACACAAACTTTCATGGTCCTCAAAAACTATATAAATATAACCAGAAATGTACAAACACATGCGCACACATATATATAGGCATGGCTCCACCATTCAACACCAACCCATCAATGATCCACTGCTCTATATTGGGGCTAGGACAATTACCGTTTCGATCCATGAGAAAAATCTGTGACAATCGATAATTATTAATTATATTTTAACAGATCCATATGAGAAGTAACTTTCGAATTTACAAATATATAAATAAATTTCAAACTCCCATGTTACCTTCCTATTTATATCAAAAAATACAAATTTCAAACATTTTTTACATAAGAAGCCCCTTATCTAGACTTGCTTATATTTACTTATTAATGTTATGTTCTCTATTATCACTCTTGTCATGGTCTAAACTAGAGCTGGACAAATCGGTTATGGCCCGCGGGCCAGCCCGTTTAACCCACTTTAAAAACGGGTTAGGGCTAGCTTTTTTTAATTCGTTTAAAAGTGGGTTAATTTTACCCAACCCACTTAACCCACGGGCCAAAGTGGGCTAGCCCACGGGTTAAGTGGGTTGACTCACCAACCACTTTTATAAAAATAAAATAAATAATTATAGGGTAAATATGTATTAATGAAGGTTATTTTTGTGATTTTTTATACTTGAGATTAAATTTATGTGTTAATTATAACAAAGAATGACAAATTGATGCACATGCACCATAAAATTTTATAAAATATATTATTATTGTTTTAAATGAAATATATTATCTAATAAGTTATTTTAGAAAACTTATTTTTATATAAAAAGTAATTAAAATAATAATGAAATTAATCATTAATATTTATATTCTTATAAAACTCTCTTTTTTATTATATATATCTTATTTAATTAGTATAAATAAGTTAAATGGGTCAATTTGGCTTATTTAACTCACAAAATATGTAAGTGGATTAAAAGGGTCAAAAAGTGGGTTGGCCCGTTTGACCCATGGGCTAAAATAGGTTGGGTTAGGGTCAGGCAATTTTGGCCCGTTTTTAAAGTGGGTCAAAGTGGGTTGGGTCGGGTTGGCCCATTTAACTTACTTGCCCACCTCTAGTCTAAACTGTACAAAATGCAGGAATCAAATTTAGTCATTAAAATTACTAGCGCAAATAGACACAATGTATGACACTCACACATAGATTTACGCAATTACTATGTGCATCCAAACAATTAATCGACATAAAAATTACTAGCGCAAATAGACACAATGTTATAGACCAACACGATCCCAACAACTAGAATTCGATACATAGGGATCAATCTTAAACTATGTACCGAAACATACGAACCATTTGTCGACATCCAATTTTTTTGCTTTTATTATATTGTTAGTTTAGCGGGAGAAGAAAATGTTAATACAAAAGAATTTCAAGAAGGATGGCTCTAGAGTCATGTTGTCAAGTTGAGGGGTGAAAGTGGGCTTTCTATAGTTAAAACAATTTTTAAGAGATTTAAGTTGCATAATTGGACAAATTATGATTTGTCAAACAAAATTACACCCAATTTTATTAAAATAAAAACTTTCAAACTTAGCACGGCCTTTCTAATTTCCTAGTCGTATAAAAGAGGTAATTTAAACTAACAATAACTCTAAATGGATCTTTCATTAGATTTGAATTGATTATTTTACGAGCATCTAAACTTCATGATAACTTGGACAATAAAAATTATAAATTTTGCGGTTTAATTCAATTTTCTATTTATAAAATAGCACTCAAATTTACGAGGTTGTTGCCTCAAATTAGTCATCAATTTGATTTAGAATAGTTATTTAATGGATATACGAAAGTTACAAACGCAATCAAACATGAGATTCTTTTTTTTGTCATTTATTCACATATGTAATTTAGGTTTATCTTTTTAATCTTGTTTCTTATAAGATGTGACTAAATTAATAGTGAATCTCAAAGATGATGGTATGAATTAAAACTCAAATTTAGTATAAGTTAATACATCCATGTACGTTTCATTAAATATGGATCTTTTAGATATCAATTAATGGGTCTTCACGATAAAACTTGTTTTCCTCGTATGAATTGAGGCGCAAACATTATAAACAGAGGTCTAGGAGCATGTACATTACAACATTCACAGCTCAAAACATTTTTTAGAATTGTAAGAAGTTTCAAGTTTTGTCTGATGTTTGCCCGAAGTACGCCTATCAGCCACCAAATTAACCTCTTTTCTTTTTCTTTCCTCTTTACTTTTTGAATAATATTAGTATTATTTTAATAAAAATGATTTTTTTTATCTTTTTTCCTTTCTTTTAAAATTTAAAAGAAAATAAGTAAGGAAACAAAGGTTTGGAGAGCTAAGATTAACACCTTTCGATTATGAATAGTTTTCCCTGTTTACATAAACCTTAAAAAATAAAATAAAATAACTATTTCTTGTCCTTCATTCTCCATAAAGTTTTGACGATAAAAAAAATTTTTTAATCAAAATTAATTGGAAAATTTCCTAAAGATTGGGTTATTTTGATTAATACTTTAAGCTAAGTTTGAGTTTAAATATCAAAACTTAAGTGTTGAAATTTAGTGTCCAACTTAAAACAAAACTCAATATTATTTGACTTAATGTAGGTTGTAGATAGCTTATGAATCAACACCCACTAAAGAAAAAGGGAATAATTTTTAATATATAAATAGCCTAAACTTTTGATAAGTGCATATATATATAATATATATACACATATATATAATTTTTAAAAATATCAAATACTTCATGTAGTTGCTGACATACTAAGACCAACGTTAAAAGGATCATGAAGTACAATACTTTAATGGGTTTAACAATGATCCAGGGGTATGTGCATATCTACCACAAGTTTATGAATATTTATATTATGTTTGGCTCATTAGAATAAAATAAAGATTTAAAAAAAATAATTCTTTGTTTTATGATTAGAAGAATTTAAATAATTAAAAAACAATACTTTTTCATGATGAATAACAATTCAAAGGAATAAGGATTCATAATATACTTCATAATATATGGAATAACCATTCTTACAGTAGAACTTTTTGCAAATCAAATGAAGAAATACTTATTTTGCAACAATAAAAGTATAATATCAATACCATTCTAGTAATCAAAACACAATGTTACTCTGTTTAGATTGGTAGGATACATTGGAATTGGTAGAAAATAAAGAAAATGAATGAATGACAATGGGTGTCTATTCATTTTCTCTCTAAAGTTGAAACGAAACTGGTGAAAATGAGATAGAATTCATCAAAATGAGAATCAGAATTTCTAAGATCCTATCACGAAATTGTACATCCCATTATCTAACCAATAAAATAATTATAAAAGCTAATATATAAAATATTATTGAGTATAAATCTAAGTAGTTAGATAAGTTATAAAAAGATCCCTAAAATAAAACATAAAACCATAAATTTTTCCAATAAAAATAGGGGTTGTTTTATCCAATGCTGATATCGTCCATTTCGGTTTCTAAAACAACCCAAATAAAGTAATTTTCTCTTTTTTTTTTCATTTGGTATCAAGTACAAATAAAATCACACTTCATTTGGTTTCTACTCTATTATTTTCTTTAATATTTCCACCAATTTCACTTTTAAATTATGAGTAATTGTCATATTTAGTATCCTAGATATACTTATTTTTATAATTAAATATCTAAAGTTTAAATTATCAATTTAATTTTTTTTTTTGCCATAAACTACGTAAATTTTACGAAATTTATAATTAACTATCTATAATTTATCTTCTTTTTACAATTAACTATCTAATTTTAAGTAGTATAAATGTATTTAAAAAGTTTGTTAGTAGGTAGAAATTAAGATCCTATACATTTACCCAAAATGTCATTATCAATTGCAATCGGATGTATTGTAATTAAATAAAATAAAATAAAATGCAAACAAACAATAAAAAACAAAACTTTTGCAATGGATGATGCGAAGGCAGAAAGAAATCCCTTCGTCACTCTTGGGGGTTGGGTATTGACTTTGACACCTTGGAACCTTAGTTCTAATTAATTAGTCCCCAGTACGTGTCCAAACTCCAAAACGCCAAAGCACACCAAACCACTCTCTTGTCTCCTCTCCCCCTCGCTCTCTCTCTCTTTCCTTGTCTTCACATGGACATGGACCATTAAGAAAACCCAAACAAAGCACTGAATCTCACATAGAAAAAGAGAAAAAAAGAAAATATTTCTGACAAAGCACTGTAAATCCGATGTACTAAGATCTCATCATCGCCACTAATACACCTATTCCACACCAAATCATCATTCTCCTCCTCCAACAAAACCCATGTTTTCCATCTCCACCACCTCTGTCCTTATCACTACTCTGTTACATTCTTCTCAGTTTCAGCAACTTATCACAACAAGCCCATGCTTCGATTCATGTTTATAAGAACCAACCCTTTTCTCGTCGTTCCAATTCCTTCTTCTTCCACGGTGGAAGTGAAGGCCTTTATGCTTCAAAGTTTCAAGCTTTTGAACCAAACACTACCAACGATGAAGATAGTAATAAACCCATTACTGGAAAATCCTTTATCAGGTGTTGATCCTTTTGTTGTTGCGTAATTCCTTCTCTTTTCAATAAAGTTTGTGCCTTTTTTATGGAATTGATTGTGCTTAGATATAGATATATATATCGTGTTTTATGGACAAAGTTTCCCGATTTAAGGATTGGCGCCGTGCAGTGTATCATGTTTCGGAGGAATTAAAATATCCCGTCCGGATTTTTACATGTGTGGATAATATCTGGTGCAAGGACCATTTTACACCTCTTTCTTTGGCTTTTCTATTTGTAACAGTATATGATTGATGGGTGGGGACAGGAACGCGACTGGACGAAAAATGGGGAAGGGGAGAATTTTGTTCATGGTGCTTTACTAGTTTCATGGATTGAATTGTTTGCTTGGCATGATCACTTTGGGTGCTGTCTTGCATTTTGTTGCATATTAGTCACAAGTTTCTTATTAACTCTTTTTGTTAAATGCTTTGGTGGATTGTGAGACTTTCCGCTTGGTTTCAGCAATTGTTCAATGCAGTCTCAGCTGACTTAAATTCAGTTGGTAATTTTGACAAGACAGATTGAATATCATCAAATAACTATCAATATATAATTTGGTAGGTTGGCCTATATTGAATATTTTGAGGTTTTTAAGGGATTCTGAATAAATCAATTTGCAACTCATGAATGTTTTGTTGGCTTATGTGATCATGAGGCTTGGTTTTTTGCTTTATCATTCATTGAACTTATGGTTGTAGGTCATCAAGAGATTCGATTTTAAGTTTGATTAAAAAAGTAGAGGTTTGGGAAGAGTACGAGCTAAAAAACTTTCTCATAATTTTTTCCTTTGGCTTTTAAGCTTCAAGTTAGGCTTTGAAATTTAATGGATGACAATTTGCATCTAAGTTAGAGAGTGGTAGTGATTCATGGTTTTAGCAACTTTAGCATGTTGTCTTGCTGAACAAAAGATTTTCCGTAATATTTGCAAGAAAGTACAACCATAAATCGTGCTAGATCATATCATCCTGGTTATGTTGTTTGGGTTAATTACAGAAAACATATTTGTGTTTTACAAATTTTCACTTCTCATAACTGTGTTTTTGGTTATCCATATTTGTATACTTGTGCTTTTATCTCTTGAGAAAACATGGTTAGATATTAACAATAGGGACGTGGTATGTAAGTGGGATCAAAAGGAAAAAGGTTCCCCCTTTCATTTCTCTAAATGAAATTTTTTGGATCATTTTTTTTTCCCACTCCATGTGCGTTCTATATGCCTATTGTTTGCATCCTACTAAATACAGTCACCAAGGATGAAAATTCAGAACACAGATATGTAAAGTGAAATAATTGTACAAATGTAACCATGTCTTATGTAATTAACTTTATATTTTATTGTTTTTCAATGGAAGGGCATTGTCATTATTGAAATAGCTATATCCGGTCTTCCGGTACATAAACATTCTGCAAGAACACAAGCCTTATATACAGGTTAAGTTCAATCCCCGCTGTTTAGATAGTCTATCTGGAAGCCTCCAGGATTTAATTTAATCCAGAGAATGGTCATTCTGATTTTTGTTATATAAGCAGTTCTTCTATGAAAGTCAATAATCTTTTCTTCACTATGGCCAGATGGAGGAATATTGGAACTGATACAAGTTGGAGATTGTCCCACTTTTATGCAAACAGCTTCATTCTTTTTTCTCTCTGTAATTTTTGAATGCAAACTGCTTGATATTGCCAATTGTTTAAAATAACTGCAGTTGAAGTTTTAGAGACTTAATATTATGAAGGTGAGACTTGGTTGTCTGTGCTTAATTTGAAATAGTGGACCATTCCAAAATTTGTAGCAATGACTTTATAACAGTTTTGAGCCTGTAAATGTGTTCTTAAGACCCAAATTTGTTCGGGGATGCCACTTCATCTATGCAGATTTGAATCCATCACTTTTCGTAGAACTATGGAGTCTGTTGCAAGAGTGAATGAGATGCAGCAAAGGACTGGACTAGTTGAAGCCATCCTAGTCGATGTCAAGGACAGGGAGAAGATTGGAGGAGCCTATTTGAACTCTAATGTCATATGCTGTACCTCTAACCTTTCAAAGGCAGGGCACTGTAAGGTAGGAGAAGTCATCATCAATGAAGATCATGATAACCCCAATGGACCAAAGCGTTTTCAGACCTTCTTTGAAGGGAAAAACGATGAAACTAAAATGGAGCTTCAGACTGTAGAGATCAACCAAACAGGGATGTACTATCTGTATTTTATGTTCTGTGATCCTCAACTCTTGGGACTTGTTATCAGTGGAACAACTGTTTGGAGGAATCCCAGTGGTTATTTACCTGGAAAGATGACTCCCCTGCTGACATTTTTTGGTTTCATGTCTTTGGCTTACCTTATTCTAGGACTAGTTTGGTTTCTCCAATTTGTCAAGCACTGGAAAGATATAATACAATTGCACTACCACATAACAGTTGTGATTGCTCTAGGGATGTGTGAAATGGCCCTCTGGTTTTACGAGTATTCCAATTTTAATGCCACTGGAGAAAGACCTATGGGAATTACTGTTTGGGCAGTGACCTTTAGTGCTGTGAAGAAAACTGTTTCTAGGGTAGTGCTTTTGGTGGTATCAATGGGCTATGGTGTTGTAAAGCCAACCCTTGGAAGTATCACTCACAGGATAGTCCTTCTTGGTGTGATATTTTGTGGCATCAGAAGCACTTGAGCTTTTCGAAAATTTGGGGAATGTTAATGATTTTTCTGGGAAGGAAAGGATTCTTCTGGTTCTAGGTTGCCCTTCTAGATACATGTTTTATTCTTTGGATCTTCTCCTCCTTATCCAAAACTTTGGAGAAGCTTCAGGTATTTTCCCTATTTCATATGTATTTCTCTTTTGGAGTGAATTATTAGTGTATACATATTTTGATATGTGAACTAGGTGCATGTCTGCTGGATAATAAATTATGGATAGAAGCAGAAGATGAGAGTAGCTAAATTAGGAAAGCTGAAATGGATTTATGATCACACGAGAATGGATTAGTTGAGAAATAAATGTATAAATAGAAAGTTGCAGTAGCATAATAGAAGAGAAGATGGGCAAAGCATGATTGAGGTAATTTTTCCATGTAAGTAGACATGTTTTATGGAAACTTGTTAATACTTGTGACATTTTGGAGGCAACTAGAATAAACGTGGACAGGGGAGACCGAAAAAGATGTGAAGAGAGAAGCATCAAAAAATGATGTGAGCAAGGATTTAACTATTGCTATTGTTGTGAACAAGTCACATGTCTACATAGAGATACATTAGTAAGCGCTACAGCAGAAAATGTTCTTTTAAAGCCACCACCAATCAAGAAGATGACTACCCAATGTAGGTGGCATCATGGTGGTCAATTCTCACAGCAATAGGCATTTGTTCAAGAACCAGAAGATGACCAGCATCTTGATGTTGTGCATACTGTTGTATAAACTCAGATTATCATCCAACTAAATGAATTTGGCATGTAAACCCGTCTCCTTTCTGAAGTTTTAAGCTTGAGTCCTGTTGAAGCTTCATAAGTAGAGAAGCATGAGCTCTGTAGAAAAGCCACTCACCAGAGAAATTTCACTTTTAGTTTTGATAAGATACAAACTAGGTGCATGAAAAATGAGTACTCCAACCATCACTTCTTCTCATCCCAGTTGAATCTAATTTATCATGCTGTCAGTATTTGTATTTATTTCAGGATCCTATTTAATGTGGTGACAGATCCGTAGAATCATGGTGAAACTTGAGCTGTATCGGAAATTTACTAATTGGCTTGCAGTTTCGGTGTTGCTCTCTATTGTGTGGATTGGCTATGAGGTTGGTTCCCTATTATATCAAGCTCAGTTCTAAAGATGTTTAGAGCTTCTTCTATTCTTCTTCATGAACTTTCTATCATCAACTATAAATATTAAACACTTTTTTTTAATTGATTGGTGATATAGTACGTGATTACACTACTACCTGAATCCTGAGTCACAATTAGTGGTTTGATTGATGATAAAGAAAAGAAAATTTTTGGTCCAGTTGTCCATTTTAAGGATAGAAAAAAAATTGTCTTGAAGTTCCAAAACTTCAGTAATGTAATTCCACGATGTTTTAGCCTGATAACCATTATAATTTTCTGGTCTCCATTGTTATGCTCATGTTCTTAATTCTGCAGTTGTATTATAATGCAAGTGATCCCTTAAGTGAACTCTGGCATAGTGCTTGGATCATCCCAGCTTTCTGGACTCTACTTGCATATATGCTCTTGGTAGTTATATGTGTCCTGTGGGCTCCATCACACAATCCTACTAGGTGAGAGCTGATCCCTTTATCTTGTTCTATATGTATTTGGCATTTGCCTTTCTGTTTATGTGCATAAACATCGCTTTTGTTTATTCTGCTTTTCTCGGTATGGAAAAGAGAGCCATCCACAGAGGGGAGGAAGAATGCATGCCTGACTGAACTACAATATTCAGTGGACCATAAAGAAAATAAAGATGGATAATCCAGAAAAGACAATAAAGATGACTGGCCTTGCTGCATGTATGACAGATAAATTGTTAGCTTAAGTTGGCAGATTAAATTACACCAATTTAGCAAGGGAGTTTATCTATATGCGAGCCCATTTAGACTCCGAACAGCAAATTTCTTTTAGGCTTGAAGCAGGATCAGGCCATAATTAAACCAACTACCTTGGGCCTAAGAACCATCCCATGACCAGATTTTCTGATTGAGTTACAATGAGATGACCTTTAGAACCTGAGAATATAATTGTTATGAGAGCTTAACCATTAGCCAATGCATGGTGTCAATTCAAAGTTAGATAAAGAGACTTCATGTGGGAGGAAATTGCTATGGCATATTCTTGTGAGTCCTAGGGTAGAAAGCATGGAGAAGCTCTACCGTACTGTCTTCAAGTTTCGGGTTTAATTTCTGCTCTTAGAGCATATAGTGCATGATGTACCAAAAAGAGACTTGGAGAAAGCTCCTTTAAGTACAGGGAAAAAAAAATATAAAGGAACTCCCCCCACACAATTTTCTGTTCATTAACTGCAAATTGATTCTATCAAAAAGTCACTAGTAATTATTAATTTCATCTCTATATACTACCTGATGAAAAACAAATCATGTAGAGTCTTATGCATATGTGTTAAACTTTTTGCAAAATAATTCTTTGAAGCATTACTCATATTAGAAACAGTAAGAAACATCAACAGAAACTAACCTGCCCCTATTGACAGATTTGCATTCTCTGAGACATGGGATGATCAGGAAGAGGAAAGCGTCCTCATCACGAGCAGTGGAGTTAAGGTGGCTGCAGAATTGGTGCCAAGCTAGAAAGGAAGGATAGAAGGCAGTCAGTTGGAGCTGAGCATCATCTACTTAGTGTAGGTGAAGATTTGGTGGAAGACAAGAGAGCATAATATTGCTTCCAACTTTTCTGGTTATTTATGTCCCATAACCAAACACTTGACTGTTATACGTCCAAAGCTGTACAGCTGAATGGAGGGAATCAAATTGGCGTAAATCAAGTGGCCTGTCCAAGTTATATAGAAATCTTTTTTCACATATTTCTCTTTGTTACTTAGATCTGTAAAGCTAGATTGAGGAGAAATCATACAGGCGATGTATAATCTTCTAGCTTGATTAGTATTTATTACAGTACATAATTGGAACCCAAGTTCTTTCCTTGTATATCCTTGAATTGGAGAATTTGTCAGTCAAGTCGGATTTTTTAAGGCTTACAGGCTGCATCACATGCTGCATTCAAACTATCCTTTGTTAGTAAAGGCTGTGTCCGTCCCTTTCATGTTTCCATATGCGGAGAAGAAATATACATATACATGTATATAATTTTTTCTTTTTTAATTCCATCTAAAGATGTTAACCATTTGGTCGATGAACACGAATCATGTTTATAAAATGTCATCTCCACCCCAATTTAGGTGGACTATATTTTATTATCGCTATACTTATAGTAAGAAGGAGAAAGATTGATCCCTCCCCCTTTGAAGTATAGCATGCCAAGCCACAAGGCTGAATCAGAGGACATTTCCTTTTCGCTGAATCCTACCCTATAGGTAAACCAAACATTTCAATGTTAAGCATTCATAATCTATTGGCATTCACATATGAATAGAAACAAGTTGATGCAGAACTATGTCAGTTAAATAGCTGCGGATGCTGCCAAATCATGTCTCACGAGCTGTTTTAAAATCAACTCCCACCAACTGTTCTTCCTCAAGTTAGCTGAGGTTTTCTTCTTTTAGCAGTTTTTCATCTTCAGATATTGTCTCCTAAGCATCCAAGCGGGAGACTAGAGGCCATGCATGTTGCCTGTTTTGTCCCGGACTCTGTACAAGGGCAATTCTTGCTCAAAATGACAGTTTCGCTTGAAATAGGAAACAAAACCTTAGAGCTTTACTTGGGGAATGATAGGAAATATGACTGTTTGACGCATCAGTATAAGCTAAGACCGTTTTCTAAACCATGACAAAGAGAGAAGATAAACTGTGGTACCCATCATGTGCCCTTTCTCTTCTCTTTTCTATTTTAAACAAATACCAGCTAAGATGACCTCTTAATTCGCCTTCTGGTCATAAGAAATCCTCAACACATTCATAAGCTAATTTTTTCCTCATGTTTGTGCCCAAATTGCTTAATGTTTCATGGATTTCTGGTGTTCTAGGGGACGACGAGTCCCCTGAGTAGAAAACACTTGTCTCATCCCCTAGTTCAATCCAACTACACCCAGGGCTTTTCTTCATCCTCTTTCCTTCATCGATGTCCTTACGTTTGCCACCTTGTCCCATAATTCACCTTCGCCATAAAGATTCAACAATTGAACATAATTACTTCCTGTGCTTGATTCCATCTTTAAAAGTTCAGCAGCTGCCAACTCCCCAAGCTCCACATTTTTATGGAGTCTACATGCAGATAGCATACATAGCCAAACACTTCTGTCTGACACTATACCCATCTGCTTAATTAAACCATATGCATCTTCCAGGTATCCAGCACGACCTAAGAGATCAATAACATTTACATAGTCCTGCACTTTAGGTTCAATGTCATACTTTGTTCTCATACGACCAAACAACTTCAAGCCTTCCTCCACAAGGCCAGAGTGCCTGCATGATGAGATCAAGGAAAGGAAAGTCACATTGTCGGGTTCTATTCCAAACTTTTCCATTTCATCAAATAATTCAAGGGCTCTAAGGCATTTCCCATGGTATCCATAACCAGCTATCACTGAATTATATGTTACCAAATTTCTTTTCGACATGTTTCCAAAAATATGTTGAGCATAATTTAAGGATCCTGATTTGATATACATATCAATTAGTGCATTCTTTATATGGAGATCAAAATGAGTTTCCGTTCTTATAAGATATCCATGGGTAGCCTTCCCCACAAGCAATGATGCTAAAGATGAAACGGCCGCCAGCAGACATGTCAAAGAAAAATTGTCTGGAAACCAGCCTTGGTATGTTATTTTTGAGAAAAGACTAATGCAGAGCTCTGGAAGGTCATTCCTTACATAATATGACATCATGGAATTCCATGCCACAAGGTTTTTACTTGGCATACCAGAAAATACATTGGCTGCCATATCTGGCAAATCACACTTGGAGTACATATCAACAATGGAAGTTGCCACAAATGTATCAAAATTAAGTGCACATTTTATTGCAAATCCATGGATCCCATATCCGAAAGTTGCATTGTCCATTCCTGCACAACAATTGACAATGCTAGACATGGTGCCAGTGTCGGGCTTCACCCCTTCCCTCAGCATTATCTTGAACAAGGCCACAGCCTCCCCATATTTCCCATTCTGACAAAAACCGGAAATCATGGAACCCCATGAAACCGTGTCTCTTTCTCTCATGCTAGAATACACACGGTAAGCATCCCCATCACATCCACACTTTGAGTAAAAAGTAATAAGTGCACTCTGTAATGAAATGTTACTCTGCAATGGTCTCTTAATCATCTCAGCATGAATTGATCTACCAAAATCAAGCAAGCCAGCCATACTACAGCATGAAAGTATATTTGACAACGTGATAGCATCTTCCTTTATCCTACTCAATCTCATCTGATTTTGAACCTCCAAAGCATCATAGACATGGCCGTTACCGACATAAGCTGATATTATTGCATTCCATGATTCAAGTTCTTTATTTTTCAACCCATTAAAGACATTCTCTGCTCTTCTATAAGTTTCCACTTGGCATACATGGTTACAAAGATGTACACACAAAAGGATCATCACAAAACCCCATCTTGATCACATCAGAGTGAACTTGTCTCCCAAAACAGACATCACTGCTGCAGCATGCACTTATAACACCAGAAAAAGATGTGGAGGAGAGCTCGATGTTCTCATTCTTCGCACGTGAATAGAACTCCAAACTGTATTCCTGAAAACCAAGCTCACAAAACCCACTAAACATTAGATTCCACACGACAACATTGCTCCGATCCTCCAATCTTTCAAACAAAAGCAACGCATCCTTGGGCAAGCCACAACACAAGTACATATCAACTAATGCACTTTCCAAAAAAGGGTCTTCAATAAGCCCATTCCGAAGAACGAAACCGTGGATCTCCTTCCCCAAATATTCATCACAAGCCCCTAAAAGGATGGCAAGAGAGTACCGATCGGGCCTTACACCTAGAGACATCATTCTACCAAACCGAGCGAAACCCTCCTCGAATTTCCCAAACCTAAAGTACCCATCAACGACGGAGTTCCAAACAGCAACATCCTTAACCATTTCCTCATCCCTTTCTCCCTCAGACAAAAAATCAAACACCCTGACCGCATCCTCTAAAGTTCCACACTTTACATACATATTAATAAGCGAAGCTGCAATAAAGCGATCGGAACGGAAACCCGCGACGATAATCGAAGAATGAAGGGTTTTCCCATAGTTGAGGTTGGATAGGGAAGCACAGGCTTTGAGAAGAGGAGGGTATGTGAATTGGGTTGTGGTAGTTGGGGAGTGAAGTTTTAGGGCTTTTAGGTAGTGGCAGTGTTGGATTAGGGTTTTGATTTGGGAATTGATGATGGGTACTGTGGAATGAGAGTGTTGGGTTAGTTTGGAGATCTTCTGAGAAATTTGTGGATTCAAGTAGGACATCGAGGTTTTGCCTAACTGAAATGGAAGAGATTTAAACTGAATGGAAAAATGGCAGAGCAACGGTCTTCTAATTCTATCTGTTTTCCCTTTTTCCCTTTTTTTATTTGCCCTTTCATCCTTCATTTCGAAAATAAATAAATAAATATCACATTCTAATACTGATGCTTATTTTTATAATTAATTATTTGAAATTAAAAAAATAAATTTGATACATGTTGCATTTAATTATTTATATATTTTTATTATTACGATTAACTATTAAAAATTTACTGTATTTATAGTTATTTACCTAAATATATAATTAATCTTAAAATTTTATTATTAATATATTTATATTTTTAAATTTTTTATAATTAATATAAAAATAATTAAAAATTTTAATACAAATATGACGTTTCCTCTTTCAACGATGTTAATAGAGACACCATTCGATAGATAATATATTAAAAGAATATTTACTATATGCCCTTTTCTTTTTTCATAAAATATATAAATAATATTAGATTACCAAAAAAGAAAGAAAATATAAAACCCTTCTTTTAAGACGATGCATGAGGCATTGCGACCATATGTTTGTGATAATATGATATAGATAGTTAATATTATCACAAAATATAAATTATATACCATATTATCATTTTAAAATATAATTTATATACGAGTCTTGTAGAAAAGTACAAAAATATGAGTTATAGAAAATTAATTACAAATTCAAAATTGCATGTAATAAATGCCATTTTTGCAAAGTATAAAGAATCACATTTATCATATGCCAATAAAAAAAAAAAAACAAAATGGCAAGTAAAAAATTTGATTTCCAATATCAAATTTATTGCATTTATTAGAAAAATATATGCCATCCCTATATTTTATTTTGAACATGTGAATTTAAAAAAAAATCACATATTTAAAATGCAATTTCATGACGGTATTTTTGTAATTATTTTATATAAGTATTTACTTGAAATTTATCTTATAACTTTAAGTATCCACGTGAGATTTACCCCAATAAAATGAGATATTATATGATGTTAGATACAAAAAGGTTTTACAAAATTAATTGAGGAACTTGATCAATCCTTTGGAGAAAAGTTAATTGAGGAACTTGATCAATCCTTTGGAGAAAGTTGATAACTTAAATTAACTAAAGTTAATCACTCTTGAGATATTTGGGCCTATCAAAAAGGAATCATTGCATTGTAAATTGATCCAAACCATGTATTTATTGCAAAAAATTAATTAAAAAAAACTATTAAAATGCCAATACCTTAAATAAACTTTACGAAATGTTGATAGACAGTCTGATTCAATTTACAAAACATTAACTTCTCTTCAACTATTTGAAATATCAATATCAACTTATACTAAATGTTAATATCTTATGTATAATTTACTAAAAAGTATAACTCTTTTGAATTATATAAAATGAATAAATTATACTATAATATATCAATGTTTGAAGATAAGTTAGTTAAACAAATATAATATTTCGTAAAATTCATTTAAGATATCACATTTTGAGATTCTTTTAATTTTTTTTTAAAATTTTCTTAATAGAAACCATGTTTGACTTAATTTGCAAAATACTGATTCTCGTTTAAACACTTAAATATTCATTACCTTAAATAAACTCATCCCAAAATATTAATAATTTTTATGAATTTTATCCCCATAAAAATCACCCTTCAATGAGATTGAAAGATTCACATGTAAAAGCCTACTAAATATTGTCTAGAGTTTGCTCTTTTTGTTATGAGAACATTAACAAGTTCAAATGGTAGAAAAATTACTTTGGAATATCAATATTATAAAAATATGTAATAAATATTAATATTCCATAAGATACCATATACATTGTGGAATGTAAGTTCCATCAAATATAAATTCCATAGTGATTCTAAGATGCAAAAAGTGGGTTCCACTTCCGAAATTTGAAAACAATACCTACATATTAAGGTATAAATAAGATCTCGTATCTTAAAATTCTACGTATGCTTATCCTCAATTATATATTCCATAAAAATTTGACAATTATCATTTCAGGATTAAACCTACTGTACGCCATTTTACTTAAAAAAAAAAAAAAAAAAAAAAAACATACCTCCAAACTATAGCTTAGCAGCTTGATATTGTTAGACTTAGACTGACCTGTCCGGTTGGACCTCGTTTAACCAAAACCAATCATAAAAGCATACTGGTTTATTCATTTGGCCCAGTTTTGCATTGATCTAGATTAACTTAGTCGACTCAGCGATTGGACTGCATCGAACCAGGTGACTTAGATCAATTGAACTAGCCCCAAAAAAAATAAAAAAACTACTAGAATTTTTTTAACATATAATCATACTATATTATAAATTTATAAAATATAATTATTATATCATATCTATTTAGTAGTTAATTAATGAATTTGATCCAAATATACATTAATTGAGTGATGTAATATATATTTGTCTTTCATAATAAAATGTATCTTATATATTTACTTTTTATTAAACCTAATTTGAACTCCAATTGAACTTGCTTCGACTCTTATCTTCGTAGCATATCCGGATCAAACACCTATCCGATTCTCATAACACTGGTTAAATGCATTTAAAAATAAAACTTAGAAATGAAGATGAAAAATGAAGACAAGGACAACAACAAACAAACAAAACTATATGGCCATAACGACTACCCATATTCCCAATCGAGAGTCAGCCACCACAAGCACCAAGTAGGTGAGAACCTATCAAGAGCTTTATGGCATACAATTAGACTCCATTGAGTTGTTAGCTATGTCAGCCTAGGTTATTGAATAGTAGATTATGAAAATTTTAAATACTAGAACTAGATTGAATGTCCCAATAAATTTTATAGCCTAGATTTCTTAAATAGAATGAATTAGATTCAAATTTCTTCTTTATTTACGAATAAAAAAAAAAAAAAAACTAAACTAAATTATTTTATTTTCATCACTTTCCAATTCTTACATTTTATTTTTGTCGAAAACAACAAGAACACTCTCTTGCGTATTCTATAAATTATACTATTGTGTATTTGTGCCTCACTCCATTTTCACAATAAATAAATGTTCAAACTTGTCTAAGCTGTCGTACAAAAAGTTTTAAATTCTAACATGTGGATGCTGACAAGTTCTAACTTTTAAAATGTAGGAATAAATCTAGTGGTGGTGACCTACTTTCAAATAAAGCGATAAAGTAGATGATAAAAATAACATGGGAATAATAGCAATTTAATGATGAAGCAACTTCATGAACAAGAAATAGAATGTTACACACCATCCACACACGTTGTATACGCGTATTATGTTGTTGTAGCTGTTCCAATTCAACACCCAAAACCACACCTATCCCAACCCCTACCCATCTTTTTCTTAATTAAACAAACAAACAAACAATAAAAAACACTTAAACACATACTTTTTCCTATCAATCATTGATCAACAGTTGAGATCAACATCTAACTTGTTCTCGAAATACTTAATAAAATATTCTAATAGGTATTCCGAACAGGTGTTAAGATAACAGGTAAATGAATTTTTCAATATTTTTATATATTCTTTTTTACAAAGCATGCAATCAATATTTAAAAGCGCGTAAAGTTTCTTTTGTATGTCTTTAATAACTGTTTTCTCATATTCAATATATGCTGTCCACTTTATTCTAGGCAACATCCTATGTTATTGTTACTTTTAATTATTGCACCTCCCTATTCCTATAAACTTGTGAGACTTGGAACTAAGCTTCAAGCAGTGATTTTGGGTCATCTTTCCTTTTGATAACATAATGGTGAAGAAGAAGAATTCTAGAGGTAGCGGTCAGAGGTGTCACCAGCAACACCAACAACAGCATGAGAAAATGAAGAGGAAAAGTGGGAGTAACAAGTTGAAAGCAAGCTGCTGTTCATATCCTTGTTATGTAATCTCTTCTATGTTCAAAGGAGCAGGAAGATGTTTGTTTGTGTCGTGTTATCCTGTCGCACGATGTTTCGGTTGGGACGATAGCCGGCATCATCACCATCAGCATCTCAGCCATTTCTATTGAAATGCTTCGAGTTTTTGCAGTGTGAATGTGTCGTGCTGACTGATCTTCCACAAAAGGGAGGAAAATCAAGCATAGTTAGGTGCATATTATAGAATCATAGATTAGTTTTGCAATTTGCAATTTGATTGATGAAATCTTGTCCGTGGATGCACATCAATATGATTTCACATTTTTGTGACTATTTTTACATTTGATCACAATATTGAGGTTCCTTTATATGTGGATAGGGGTTAATAAATTTATATTCACGTCGCATGCAGTGTATGGCAAATCAAATTCATAAACTATAAATTGAATTATGGGTCTTATGGAAAATTTTTCCTGCCGAAAAATAACGCCCGTGGTCTTTTGAGCTTTCTCTCCAGCATTCTCCCACTTTACAATGGCTAAGGATCCTGACGATGAACACATATGGTTGTAGGAGACCGTGCGCACCACCCATTCACACGACAAGGCTATACGATAAACCATGCACCTTCTGGATTCTTGTAACATTGCTTCCTTTTCTATGTAATTACATAGGGATGCATTAAGAATCTCTAGCTAGTTGCTACTAGACATCTCGCGGGGGGTTCTGTTCGGGTCTGAACCGCGGGTCTGGTTTCAATTTACAGACCCAGAATCGCCCCATCTACAGTACGGGGCGGGTAGGAATCATGGACCCGCCAGTTCATGGGGCGGGTCCCATGGTTCCGAACCGGTTTAATTTTTTTTTTTTAAATCCTCACTACAAAATTTAATTTATCCAATGCAAATACTATTAGTTGAAAAAAAAACTTATTATATTACACTTATTTTTTAACTTTTGTTGCTGATTTTTTTTTTTTTTTTGTCTAACGATGTGGACCCTCTGGTTCTACGAGTCCAATATGTGGAGCCAGCGAGGATCCGTGCATCCCAGCGGGTCCTACCGGTGGCTGTCCGGGTGGGGTCCCAGTTTCAAACCCGACCCTAAGAGATGATTAGTTGCTACCGGCAAATTGATGAAGCAACCGCACCGGTACGGGAAAAGGATGCTGCACTGTTAATTATAGTCCTGTACTCGTCTAGTCCATCAATCATGGAAATTTTGCCAAATAAAAAGAGGACCTCCTGCCCCCCATGTTTAATTAAATGGTTTGAAACGAAGTTCATTAAGTAGATAACAAATCATATGGAACAAGTTCGAACAAAAAGACCTTATTTCCCAATACCATGTAAATTCAAATGGTTCTATTCTATCAATGATTCACTTTCATTTAAATCTGGGTGCTGAAGATGGTAATCATTTCGATCCAGGGATATCACGTAACTTGGGGAATATCTTTTGCTCATCTATTCCTTAGACTTTGGTATATAAATGTTCTAATCTATAAGAGGATTTATCCTACCGTTATATAAAAGACAGATTTCTCTACCCTCTATGTCCAAAACAAAATAGATAACTACAAGTTAAAGAAATCACATTTAAAATTAAGTTCAAATAAAAAATCAAACTTTCAAGTTATTATATACTAAGTGGTTTAAATAGAGAATCGCCATTATGTTTATTTTGTAATAATAACAATACCATAATAGGATGGGATCATCTGTTTAAACTATTTAACATTACCCTTTTTATCATCCAAAATATTCTTTGATAATCTAATTCAATCATCTTTCGAACTAGATACAAAACACTGATTCCCTCACTTGTAATTTTTCAGACAAAATTGTAACCAGCTGATACCCTAATCTAACAAGAACTTCTTGATCCTTAACGACACAATGTTTGAAAAAAAAAAATGATTACCCCAAAAATAAATGTAGAATAAATATTTACCTAGAACGTAGGCCTGGAAAGAAAAATGCATTCCATTATAGAGCAATAAAAATGAAAGAAAAGCAGTATGCATCATCAATTTCCTTGGAGAATGGATAATGTAATAGCAATCAATCGTGAACACAGTACAAGAATTTTAATACAAGTAAACTGTATCTGAACAAAATCTCCGACACTAATCAGGTTGTCGTAATGTCATTCATTGGTGTTGTAGGTGATCCATTTGATTAAGAGGAAGCTTTTGGCTTATGGCTCCCATTATTTGATGGTTGCCTTTGGAATTGACGAAGCGCAAGGTCCTCCTGAAGTCATAAACGGTACACCTTTGTATGTTGCCACACCTTTTTCATCTGTAAAGAGATGCTGCACAACCAAATAAATCGTATGAGTAGCAGCTTAAACATGGAGAGGCAGAGACAGACACAGGCAAGGCGGTCCGGAGAGATCAGCCCCTCTGATGAAAACTTTGCATGCAGATGCATGTTGGTATGTCAATATGTAACCCATCATCGATTAATTATTGAAAAGCATGCATCAGTTCATACTTGACTCGATAGGACTATATTTGGTGAGGCATGCAGAAAAAGGACTTACCGGTGTTATCTTCTCCAATTGTTTCTTCTTTGGGTTTAGAATGTCTTCTGGTTTTCCGTCATACCTGAAACAGAACATCAGAAATGTCATGAAAGATGAAGGGAAGCGAATGAAATTCATCTGCAGCATCATTGTGGACAAACTATCACTACTACTTTGTAAATGCAGCTTCATTACCCCACAAATGAAACACGCTCTCCAACAATTGCTCCTTCAGGAGGGAGCAAAGGCTCCACAACTGTGTGGTCCTCATTAGAAGCACAGAGCACCTGAATGATATCATGAAATTAAAAATATGTAATCATAGTGACCCAGTCCCTTGACAATAAAACATGATCAATAAAAAATCAAAACTAAAAAATTGATATTATGACAAATTAAAACTAATAAGCACCTTCAAAGAGTGAAACATCTAAAGATTCTCAAAACACAAACATCAAGGACGCTGGCCTTTTTTTTCCCCCCTTCTGAGTAAATCGATAATTTTATTGATAAAAGGGGGTATTTACAGGGATTTACAAACTACAAAGCATTACTGTAAGTGGATATCGACTCATGCAAATTTAAACTATCTACTTGATGCCTTTATAAACCAGAGGGACACAGAAAAACTAGGGAGGATCCCTTCATACTAGTCAAGTTCAACAAAGAATACAGTGAACAAACTCTTTCTGGCTAAGTTAGAAGCCAGAGTATGGTGGACACCCACATGCCTGTCATCTCCTTCCTCCAAAAGAAGTAAACAGAGGCCCCAAGAGCATTAAATCATGAAACAAATTAAAACTCATTTCTTTGCATAGACAATACATCTGTGCATGTTATCTTTACAGGTCCTCTGGATAGAAGATACAAATGAGCAACTGCCTGAAGTTAAACATATAAGGGCCATGTTACAAATAAAAATTATTTTACGGTTGCAACACAGACACCAAAGCTTAAATGCTAAGTCCATATCTATATCTATATACATAAATATACACACAGATTGAATATATAGAAAGGCACATAGGTTGCTTCAACAATAATCCTTTTTCCATGAGCAACTCTCCTCTACAATCAACAGGAACAAATAAATCACTCCCAAGTCTCATCCAGTATGTCAAACATCATTATTCTACTCAGGTATGCTCAATTACTTCACTGTCATAGCTCAGTTTGATAACGTGTCATAATTTGAAAAGAGGTGAAAGTTTTTCCATCACATACTTCACATTGGAAACATAAGCGTCTCATATAACATCCAAAACATAATGAAGAATATCATTTAATTACACTAAAGAAAGATAAATACCAAGCCTTCTGACATGACATCTCTCAGCTTCCCAGGTTTTACATTTGTAATCAGCACAACACGCCGGTTCTGCAAGAAAACAAGGAAAACAAAACAGGACTATGAGCAACTCTGAAGTGATCATAACCTCATCATTTGTCATTCTTTATTGGTGGCATAAAAAATAATACCGTTAATGCTTCTGGAGTGCAAAACTTCGCCAAACCACTGACTACCTGTCTTGGTTTAGCCTCTCCAACATCAATCTCCTCAACAAGTAAGCTGCCAATTGATGAAGAAGCATTAAAAAATGGCTTCACATCTGGTAGTGCAACAGAGTAATCATATGGTTTGGGCAAGGAGAGGAAGATGAAAGTGTCACAGGACAGATTAGAAATAGTAATTCTTGGGCTAGTTCAGGAAGGACCCTATGATCTCTTGGTTAGAACTTGACTTTAGAAAGATTCCCACAATTTCCTTTAGAATTTTAATAATTCCAAAAATCTGTAGAATAGGAATTAGAATTTCCTTTCTGTTTTTTCTCCAACATATACTAATCTTCTATTAAAAATAAAATAACTGACAAATAAAAACCCTGAAAAGACCATCCGATAACAATTCTGCACACACAAAACCTGCTTGTACTCATCTGACCATTATTACTGAAGATTTACAGCACAAAACAATTACAAACATAATTTCAAATGACACAACACAAGCTCAAAAGGACCGATTTATATTCTTCTGATGCATGTGAATCATGCATAACATAAAAACTTGAGTGGGATACCTATCAGCAGAAGGATGCTTCCATGCCTTGCAGATAAGGCCCACTTGTATGTTCAGCAAGCTCACACTAACTTCTTTATCTTTGTCAGTAGCTGGTTCTGGTTCAGGTTGTTTCTTTTTCTTCTCTTGTTTAACATCTTTTTCCACCTGGACTTTCTTCTGATAGTTCCACAAGAAAAGAGAGAAAGTTAGGGAGCTAGAAATGGCCCAAAAAAGAAAAAGTTAGGGAACTAGAATACAAGAGTAAGCATACAATGCTTGCAAAGAAATTGACCAAGTTGTAGGACAAATGAGCATACAGAAGCTTCCTTTATTTAGGGTCAGTTTGTTTCATTATCTTTTTATCGTTTTGGCTTCGTATTTTTATCGTTTTCCAAATAGACTACTTGTCAAAAACAGATACAGATAAAAAATAGATATTTTTACTTATAAACAAATCAAACGGATCAAATACTAATATGAAACAAATACGATACAAATACCAGTGGAAAAACAAACCATCCAAACAAACCCTAGTTTTTACTTTTTATATTGTAATAGCCAACACAAAGCAAAGATTATGATGCAACAAGGTGGATTGGACTTTTTCTTGTTTGACCCTCTCCTAACTACATCAATGTTCGTTTTTTTTTTTTTTTTAAGTGACTACCAAGCATGTATCTACAAGATTTTGAAGAAAAAGTGTGGCTCTTCTTAGTACTGACAAAGGGCCCAAATATAAATATAAGATACAGGGAAGGTGCATTCAAGCAAGCAGCACTTGATAAAATATCTAATGAATACGCCAAATAAGACCAAAAACAAACTAATAGCAGTGCAAAGGCCCAAGAAAATATATTAAATTTAGTAAAGCTCCGTGCAACATACCATAACTTCAGTTTTTTGTGCTGATGCATCTGCTTCTGGCTTGACTTGCACAGTTTCCTTCGTGTTTGCCTTTGGATCTGCTTCTTTCTTCTTTGTGCTTGTATCATCTACCTTTGCTGCAATTTTGGCCGCCTGCACCCTCTGAAAGGACTAATACAAGCAAGTTCTGTTCAGTTGAAACAAGTTGAATAAACATAGATCTGTTTTCATGGCCAGAACAACAATCAGGATATCAATTCATTTGTCTATAAGATGCCAAGAAGCAAAAGCTTCATGTAATAGAAACATTAGTCACATATAAAAAAAAAAAAACTTTATCTAAGCCTAAGATTAAAGCTTATATCAGATAACAAAATCATTAGTAAAAAAAATCACAATCAGCTCTATAAATTTGTCGCCAACTGCTGTTATCTTGCCTTTAATCATTCCACAGTTAAGTGGCCAACCCTGAAAAGCGATGGTACCAGGCCACTCAAAGCGAAATCCTGCTGCACTAACCAATCTCCAGCAATTGTCTCTTAATGATGGCTAATCAACAATATCGTCCACCATATTTGACTGACCATGACAAAGGGAAAGCATGGTTTGCATAATAATGTATGCAACCATTAACAACCACCATTCAAGTGAGCAACTCCGACCCCAGTGCTAGCTAACTACCACAACTGGCCATAATATTCAACTACTAACCAAGTCTTCCATTACATGGGGATAAAAAGTAGCTAGAAGAAATTAACCGGGAAAAAAAAAAAAAAGGAAAGTAGCTAGAAGATATTGCAACCAAACATAACATTCAAAAGTTGTATTGTTGAACATCTGTTCACTCCTTGAAACTACAAAGCCAAAACCATTCCCTGTACCTTTTCTCCCTTTACTCCATGTGTACATGCAAGTTCATGTGATTATTTCACCATGATCAAGTGCCCATATATTGAACACATTCATTTACTAAAAGTTTTCTTTTGTTAACAAGCACAGCGTTATCAGACCACTACCCTTCCAGTTAAATATAGCCTGTGCAACATAGGTAGCCTCAAGAAGTGTTATAAGCAAGATTTGCTCAGGAGGGCCTGGCGCAATTGATCATGAGATTTCTTTTTTTTTTTTTTTTTTTTTTTTTTGTCCCCCTTGGGTATATATTTGATCACAAGAGCTGGCAGGCATTAAATGCTAGGCAAATCCCTTGAGATTTGACAAGTGTTTTCTAATCCTATAAACTGAATAAATTATTTGGAATAGAACAATGCAAAATATTTTTACATAATGAGGATTCCTTTATATCATCTTCAGCCTGGCAATCATATCCTTCTGAAATATGGTCTACTAATCTTGAAAACGATATTCTAGTTCTATTTTATTCTTTTAGCAGTACATAAAACACATAAACTCTTTTGTAATGAGAATGCTATTTCAAGCAAACCATCCTTGATATCACATCTTCTTAAAAACACAAGCACAATGTAGAGGCAAAATAAAGATACAAACACTAATTCATTTAGAGCCAAACTAACTTTTGCTTACTTGAAAATCAAATGCAACCTTCTCCAAAGCTACCTTCTCAAATAATTCCCCAAAATCCTCTTTGCTCTGTTATTAAAAAAAAAAAAAAACAAAGCATTTCAGCATATTATAGCATCAACAACTAAGGTGACTGCCAGCTCGAAATTTGAAAACCAAACCCACTCCCACACGCCAAAAAAGAAATTAATAATAATAACATAAAAAAATAAAAAGTGAAGAACTTTGTCATCAAGAAATCATCTTTCTTACAAGAAGTAACCTGAAATAAACAATGTTACGATAAAAACTGCAATGGATTTAAATTTACCTGGATGTAATCCATCCATCGTAAAAGATGTGGTAGCTTATTCCTCTCCTCACGTGAAGTGGCAACCTGCCAGCAGAAAAGCAGTAGGAAACTCTTAAGTAAAGGATAAGAGGAAATCTGGTCCCAGGAATGGATCGCAGTGCACAAGCATCTAGTGGTCAGAGGATGACTTTACCAATGTAGAATGAACAACTGAGAATACAATGACATCTGCTTCAGAGGGCTTGAGCCCATTTCCCAAAAGCACAGATTTCGTAATTAATTCTTCATTCAATTTATCGAGGGCACCAACACAACCCTCGGAATTTGAGAGACAGCTCTCAGCAAATGTGATCCATTTTGTCACCTACAGCAGAAAGTTGTATGTTTAGTCAAAGGTGCAAACAAAGATATCAGAAAAGGTAAAAGGCTATGTGAATGGCATCAAAATCATGCTGGGTAAAGTCTTCCTCTGTAACCCTCAATGTGAAGCCTGACTATTTCTTCTAGAACAATTGAACATGATACCAAGGATACCAATGAGCAAAAATACATTGAAACCAACAAACCTACCTCTTCGTTGCTGTCCTGAGGTGCGCCCTTTCCAGTTGCCTTCAAGATATCTAAGCACAAGTCTTTAATATTACCCTCGACTGCTTTATCTAGAAAAGGTTTCTGCATGCATCAACCTCCAAGTTTTAGAAAACAAGATATCTTCTTATACAAACAGCAAAATATAACAGCCATCGACAAAAAAAAAATTACTCCATAGAACCAATGCATATTTCAGAAGATGTGAAAATGTTAACACTAAAACTGAAAAAATCCACAGCATTATTGCCAATTCATTCAAAATTTTATAAGCTAAAAATGTTCCAAGAAGCCAATATGTTCTAAAACTCTTGAGGATGGATGACTAAAAAACATTCATTAATATTGCGACATGGATCCCAGTTGTGGCCATCAATTTTGAAGATAAACCCCATCCAGTAAAGAATAGGCAAATAGTCTTCAAACTTCCAAGCAATTCACATGCAAAGTTATTATCTTTATCATATTTCTAAACAAAAAAATTTCAAGTAGTTTTCAACTCTTGTTTCGGAAATGGAATGTGAAATTTCCAGAACACGGCTCCCCTTCCCACAAAGGAATAAAACTCCTGCCTTTATGATCATTTAACTAAGCATTTGTAGCATTTCCAGACG
Organism: Combretum micranthum; assembly: GCA_024138025.1. Lineage (NCBI taxonomy): Eukaryota > Viridiplantae > Streptophyta > Magnoliopsida > Myrtales > Combretaceae > Combretum > Combretum micranthum. The sequence goes on from JAMXBD010000384.1 coordinate 581,967, forward strand.
CTTATAACTACTATAACTTTGACATAGAAATGAACATCCATCCTTCCACAGCTCGACAACTTATCACTCTCAACAATTATGAATCATACTACTTGCCAAAAAATTACATTTTCACAAAAATTTCCAGTGTTCCTCGGTATCCATGTCCACTTTGCACAATTAACTGCAGCCCCACATTATACTTTCTCAAAACACGCAGATTATGATTGGCGGAAACACTACACATCTCAAAATTCAAAGAAACGAATCAGATTATGAAAAATTAAATACCAACTTAAAGACCCATCACTTGGAGCACCACAAAATCACACCATTTTTCATATTTCAATCCAAAGAACATCTTCTTTAACATTTCTTAATTTAACAAAAATTAAAAAAAAAATAGAAAAAACCAGTTCTGTGAGGAGAAGTAAAGATATTGAATCTTACAGGATCTAAGGCGAAGTGTTTACAGAGAGAAGAGACGATCAATTGCTTTGAGGATTGATTTATTGCCATTGCTTCCTTCAGTTTCCAATTCTTCACAGGCCAGTATTCACTTTGTTGTCTTAAAACTTTAAAATTTTCCAAATTTCTTCTCTTTGTTCTGTTTTTCTTTATCAGGGTTTAAGGGTCTATTTGTGTCTCTTGGGCTGAAGTCTGATTTGTTTTCAATTTGGCCCAGAGGTATCTGTGTGTCTGCTTAGGTTCAAGATGAAACATTTGACTTTGCTCCACAGCTCAGGTTAAACCAAACCTAATAACAGACCAAAGCGGGAACCAAATAACCTAGTAGCATTAACATCAAGCTCTCCATGAATAAATCAACAATTGGATTCATATGCATGTTGTTAAGAGATTATGATATGTAAACTTTATGCATTGATGTATATTAGGGGCGGACATGGTACGATTCTGTCTAGTTCGCTCTCCAGACAAAATCGAATCTAAAATTACAATTTAGTTCACTAATTTTTCAAACCTTAAAAAAAAAAAAAAAAAAACAGTTCGGTATGATTCGGTACACGGTTCAAACCATATATTGAATGATATTTTCTTATTTTTTTTATTTCAATAAAAAAAACTATGAATTATTTTCTTACATTTCAAACCTTAAAAACAAATTAACAAGTTGATTTATTAATTTATCGAAATCATTAACAACACATTTGTCAATTCATGGAAATCAACATTCAACTATAGTGAGCCAAATTTTTTCACATCATTAGTATATGTTGTTAAAATAAGAATAACTAAACACAAGAATAAATTATGATGTAGTCTTTTTTCTTAAGACTCAAAACTAATCAAGTGTCATTACAAATATATGTGTGTATGTATAAGGGAAGGGGTAAGATTGGATTTCCTTCATCGATGAAAGAGATAACCAATATAATGTTTCTACTTTCTAATACCTAATAAACTACAAGTATTTATTAGCCATTGAAACTCTAAAAGTATTAATTATAAATATAAAAAATTAAAAGCTTTACCCCAAAACACAATTAACTATAGAAATAAAAATAACATTAAGAAATTTTTTTTTAAGGTGAAACGGTTCAGTTCAGTTTATGACTCTGAACCGAACCGAACCGAACCGTGCACCGAATTTTCACTACCGAACCAAACCGTTTTAAAAAAATAACTAAAAATTCGGATCAATTAGTGATTCGGTGGGGTTTTTTTTTTTCCCACTCCTACTAATACCCATTAAACTACAACTATTTTTTAGCCATTGTAAATTAAGATTGTACTAGGTAGACTAGATTTGCTTTAAATTTTGTATATCAAATCTTAGATTAAAAAGTTTACTTATTCAGTTTATTATTCATGTCATCTTTAGGAGTATCTTTCTTAGACCAATAATCTTATGTCACGTTTGGTATATGGGAATCATCCGGAATTGAATCGATTGGAATCAAAGGAATTGAATCGATTGGGAATGACAAATCCATTCCTTTGTTTCGATATGAACACGGAATGGAATGGATATGAATTAGTTTACATTATAATTTACCAAAAACACCCTTTATAAAAAAAAATAAGATAATAATTTATATAGGTTAAAAAGGTAATTTAAATAAAAATTCTTAATGGAAGGGGGAATGAAATTACGATTCCGCCCTCTCATGATGCTTTCAAACACAGGAAAAGAAATGGAAGTCGGAATAACGATTCCATTACGATTCATTCCTATATCCAAACGAGCCATTATAATTTAATAGTATTAATATTAATTAAGTTCAAATCATACTCTTTGTTGTAATGATAAAAAAAAGAAAAGAAAAAAAATATCTTTCCTAAACATTCATGAGTGGAAGAATAGACAAATATTTAATTGTATATTAATTTGGTAATTTAATTTTCAAACCCTATATATAAAGTTAAAAGACAATAAAATTTTAAGAGTTAATTTCATTAACAATACATGAAATTTGTTGATATAATATAATTATATCTAAAAAATTTTTAGCCAATAAAAATACCTAAACTTTTCAAATCTTAAATCTACGGTACTTTGCTGGAATCCGGCCGAAAGTGCGGTAATATGTTAACTTGACAGAAAGGATACATCAAAAACTAATTTTTTAATATCCATGTAAGCAAAAAATTTTTTTTCACTTACACCTCTCTCTCCTTCCTTACTTTCTTCTTCTTCAACCTTTCTTATTTCTCTCTCTAACGCTCTCTCTCCCCCTCTAAACCAAACCAAACTTTGACCACCACCACTTTTAAACACTATAGCTTAAATCCAAATAGAAACACAATCACTACCTCTCACTGGAGAAGAACATCAAACTCGCAAACCGCCGCTCCACCACCACTTTCAAACACTGCAGCTTAAATCCAAATAGAAACACAACCACTACCTCTCATTGGAGAAGAACATCAAACTCGCAAACCACCGCGCCGCCACCACTTTCAAACACTGCATACGCACGTACAGCCACTCCACACCAGACACCAAGACAACATTATCAAACACAACTAGCACTACCACCCAAAAGCTCGAACTAAGAACCACCACAGGTTTCAATGAAGAAGAAGAAGTCGGACTTGCTGTTAAAGTTCTCTCTTTTCTATCTTTTGTTGTTCTCATTTATGGTTTAAAATGAAAAGAAAACTAAGATTTCTTTATTGGAGGATAAATAATTCCAATTTGTTGGGAAGAAAATAAATAAGTGGGTTTTCATTATTATTGTTAAATAAACACACCCTTATTGTGATCTTTCACATACCCAGTTAATTAAAAGAAGATTTATGATTAAATTTCTAAGTTTTAATGGACAATTTCTATTATGATTAGTTCCATAAAGTTAGTAGAGGCATGTAAAAGGATTTATTGGATCACATAGAGATTGGTGCTTGAGTGTTTGCACTTGGGGAAAATATTATTCCTTTTTTAAGTAAAAGAAGAAATAACACAAATTAGAGTTGCGGAAGGGAAAAAGAAAAAGGAGTTAGCTTTAGAAAATACTCTTTTCATTTAGCATTATGGTGGTTCAAAGGTGGAGTTGTGGGTCGATACACGTCCTAGATGTGGTATTGAAGATCGCCATGGAGTTTGTGGCAGTCAAACTTGTAGTGGTTGTCGTGGTGTTGGATGTTTCTTGAGGTTTGGTGGTTACAAAGTTAGAAAGAGAAAAATGAGAGATTGAAGAAGAAGAAGAGCGGGAAGATGAAAGAAAGAGAGAGGTAAGTGAAAAATAAATAAATAAATTTGCTTACGTAGATATTAAAAGTTAATTTTTTTTAATATATATTCTTTGCCACGTCAGCATATCGCTAGACTTTTGGCCATATTCTGGCTAAAAGTACCATAGGCAAAATTCAAAAAGTTTAGGTATTTTTGTGAGTCGAAATTTTTTAAATGTATAATTTCATTATATTAAGAAAGTTCAAGTAGCATCAATGAAATTAACCTAAAATTTTATGTAGTGTTTGTGTCATTATCTCAATTAATCATAATGCACCTGGCAAGACTATGTTGCAAATGAGTCGAATTAAAGCGGTACAATGCTGAACTCGAATATGAGTTTGACTTAAAATTTGAAAGCTTGGGTTTGATTCGAGTTCAACCAAGCTTAATATTTTAATCATGAGTTCGACTTGAAAAAAATCTACATAATTTCGAGTTTGACTTGATTAAGCTCATTTAGACTCGATTTATTAAAGAATATATTTTAAATTATATTAATACTTAAATTTGGTTCGAATTCGATTAATATTTATGCTTGACTTGAGCTCAATAAAGTTCGATTAGGTTCACAAACTAATAGAGCTAAACATATTAAGTTCAAGCTCAACTCGATAAACTATTTGAATAGCTCAAGCTCGAGTTCGAATTCAATTCAACTATTTTATACTCAAAGTATTAAACTCGAGTAAATATTGAGTCGAACTCAAATAGTTTCTGAACCGGCTTGATTCATTTCAACCTCACTATTGTAACTTAATGGAGTTAATACTAGAGGTGTAACACATGTTTACTAATTTTATAGGAAAAAATTACACAAATACAAATTAAACAAAAATAATTACATAAACACTGATACATAATCGCATATTAAACAGGCATTTTACAAATTTACATATAAAACGCCTTTTAAATATGCAATCCAGCTAAAAGTCATACAGTGTTGAATCGCATTTTCAAATGGCGTTGCATAATTTTTTAAGACGAATTGCATCTTGAAAGGGCGATTCACTCATTTTGCACGTAAATCGCATATTTAACAAACGATTCATATTTCTTCATGAATCATATCTTCAACATGAGATTCACGTGCAAATTCATGAAATGTCTATTTAACATGCAATTTTACGTCGGTATTTTGGTAATCAATTTTATGTAATTAGTATTTTAGTAATTTTTATTTAAGGGATCGGTGATTATACAATTTCCTCCAATACTAATATTATAATAGGATGATTAAAGAGATTAAAGTCATTGCATAATGCAAATATACTAAAACAAATAATATATAGAGTTTTATAATCTTATTCATCATGCTATAAAAATTAATGCAACGAAGATTCAACAATTAGATTAAAATAAAAAAGTCCCTATCAAATGACTCAATCAATATTAGTTATGATAGTGTTGATACTATCTAATGGAAAAAAAAAGTCCAGGAAATGACCTTGTATTAAGTTGCGATAGTGTTGATACTAATAAATATGTAAAAAGTATAAGCTAAATCAATCTGAAAACACGACCTGTGTGTGGATATGAATTTTCTTGCCCATACATGTCATGTTGATGGTCAATATCTCTCATTTTTTCATACCAACGGCATCATAGGCGTGATCAATACACCACGGTAGTGAATAATTATTAATAATAGTTTAATACATAAATGTATTAGGGAATTTTTATTCCTATATACTTGATGAAAATATGGATAAAGTGGCGGTTGTTTATGTAATAAAATAGGTTATTTATCGAGTTATTTAACAACTAAAGTTGATTGGACAAACAATCCTCTCACTCATTCTTCTATTGGTTATTTCACATTTATTTAATTTTACACAAAACAACAATATCACTTCTCCTTTCATTGGTCCATTCACACTTATTTAACTTTTATAAAAAAAAATATAGACATTATTTTAAGATAATAAAATAAAATGGGATTTTTAAAAAAATTTAAAAAAGTAGATAAGTAACTCTCTTAAATTAACTAGAGATAAAGTAGAGAGTTGCTCATTAAGAAGATTAGCTTCATATACTGACATCACACTTTAACCAACTCCTTAAATAACCCAAAAAAAAAGACTCTTAATAAATAGTTTTTAAAATAATTATCATCATATAGCTATTTGTTAAAAAATTATAAGTAATTACATATCATGTATATATTACATGTAGGAGTGGACACAGATCGATTTGGTTCGGTTTTTCCTAAAATCAAACCAAACCATAATTTACGGTTTGGTTTTTTTTCCATCTCAAACCAAACCATTAAGTAACAGTCTGATTCAGATATAAATTTTTTAAACCATTAAATAACGGTTTGGTTTAGTTTGGATTACGGTTTAAATCAAAATTTTAACTAAAAATTATGCTTGTTCTAGTTTTTTTACATTTGTGTAGATTCTTAAATATTTATATCATTTTACAAAGTTGATATTATAAACCATAACAAAAAACTTTATAAATTCATTATACTTTTAATCTATAGTTCTCTATAAAATCAATTATCCATCAATAAAATACATTCACTAACCAATACATAGTAAGTCATAATTTATGATTTTTAATATAACCATTATGTCAATTATCTACCAATAATTTAGCTAAAATAAAAAATCATCTATCAACAAAATTCATTAATGAATAAAATGACCAGTTGATAAAATATATTAAAAAATTAATATATAATGAAAGTTTATAACTGAATGAATAAATTTAATACTTTACAAAGTTAAAAGGTATTAAAAAAAAAAAATAGTTCATCATCAACAAAAAATTACATATCATGAGCTTAAAAAAATTAAAAAAAGGACAAGGTGATTTTAATTAATATTGATCAAATAATAAATATGAAATGAAATCATATAAACATATAATAAAATATTATTATATTTTTCTAAAATGGTTTGGTTCGGTTTTACGGATTGGTTTGGTTTACCTTCCAAACCAAACCATAAATTTACGAATTGGTTCGGATTTGAAAATCTTCAAACCAAATCATGAAGACAAACCATATTTTCAGCTTGGATTGGTTCGGTTACGAATTAGTTTGGTTCGATCGGTTTTTTTGCCCACCCCTAATTACATGTGAGTTGTAATGCACCAAAACAACTTTTTATGAATACATAAGACTAACCTTCCTATTGTGAAATACATAGGCACACGAGAATGAACTTATCATTATTTCTCATCACATGTTTTGACATTTCTGCCCACTGACATACGCACACAAGCATATATGCATCCACATATGATGTGAAATGACATGCTACAATGGTTCAAAACTTTTTTTTTTTTTTCAATTTTCAAATTGGGTTGTCAACTTAGAAATATAAAAATGTTTATTTTTTAAACTTATTAACAAGTATTTTGAGATTACAACCCATTGACTAAGTTCACTTGACAGGGACAAGTTTATAAGACACCAATTTTTATGGTTCAGTCACGAATTATATAATCATCATTGTAATTTAATTTAGTATAAGAGAAATTAGTGTAAAAAAATTAAAAGTTCCAATTACAGTTGTAATAAAATTAAATTGTTAATGATGTAATGGGACAGTGTTGTTATAATCACCATGGGACTATAAAATTTTTTTTAAGAATACACACACATATTATATATGAATAAATAAAAATAATAAGAATTGAAACATTAAATTATGAGAACGCGTAATAGTTTAGAATTTAGAAACCTGTATAATATATATCATAGTTTGAAGTTTGTTGTATTCAGATATATTTAATTTACTTCTTTGTAAAAAAGTTGATACTAAGAAGTGCTATATGACGACAATGATGGTCAGGAATTCTCCTATTGTAGCTCAAGAAGTGAATTAAAATAACTACACCCAGTGCTATATATTATCTTAGACTGATGCTATTAATGGTTTTACACTGATTATTGTTTGGATTTTAAAGGAATCCATGTGGCATTGAATCAAGTTTAATTTTATAGGGTTTAGAATTTAATTTGAACTTAACTTAAATTAGTATTTAATAAGTTCAACTAGATTGAGCTATTAAAATATTTTTTCTTTTAATTAAGATAATAATAGAAACTAAACTCGACTTGGCTTCAACCAATATTTGAAGATCAATATCTGCTCAAATAAGCCATATTCAAGCAAACTAAATATTATAAAGCCTGCGTTTGACACATTAAACTATCTAATGAATAAAAGTTCAAACTTTGGCTTAATTAATATTAAATCCACCTAGAGTAAATTTAAATTCAAATTCCACTAGAGCTTGTAAGTAACCATTAAATCCACATATAAATATATGTACATCCTGGCCCTAATAACAATTATTATTATGAGACATTGTGTAGAAGGAATATTAGGGCATTATTGTTGTTGTTGTCGTTGTCGTCGTCTACATCTTCCACATAAATGGCATGTATGTGTATGACATGTAATTTATGTACTTGCATACATGCGATTTTCTTTTGGATAGTTAAATCATATGAATAAGATGTGATTTAGTGATTAATTATAGCAAAATCACTAAATTGCATCTTCTTCATGTGATTTATTATTAAAATATAAAGTCGCATGCGGAAGATGCAAATTTGTATTGGCAATTATGTATTTGATCACATCGTCCACTAGTGTTTTTTTTAATCATATATTAAACATCGACCACAGTAAAAAGAGTACAAGATACCTCATGAGTAATACGATACAAAATCAACAGCCTCTGAAGGAAGATTGGGGTATTTAACCTCCAATTATAAGAACACATTCCCCTTCTAGTATGCGAGGCCAACCAATCTGTCACTACATTAGCATAATGATTAATCAACCAAATCCACACAAGTAAATCCATGCAAAGATTGCAATAACTATTGAACTTTTGGTGAGAAAGGCCATATAGTCCAGTGCAAGCAATTAAGCTAACCAATAGGAGTACGGTATAACATCAAGCAATCCATGGAAATACAAATAGGGCCATTTCATTTCTTTCACCAAAGTAAGAGCACAAAGAAGAGCTAGGCATTCTAAACTCTCTGGACTTAGTATAAAAACCAACTTAAATGAGTTTGTGATCAATCACCCGAATCATTCAGAACAACAACCTAAGGCCCAAAGGATCCAAAGGCCCGATCTAGGAGCCATTGCAATATAGGAAAAATACAAACCCAAGCCAACATTTTTTTTAGTTTTTAACTCTATCTCCCCCTAACCCCCAACCCACCCCCACCCCCACCCCGTTCTTCCATAACTTCTTTTTTTATTTTTTTATTTACCCTAGTCACATAACTTTGTTGGAAGATGTTCTTGATGCTAAAGCTAGCTAACTTTGAATATAGTTTTTCCCTCTCCGCCATAAGTGATAACCAAGTGGTGATGGTCAACCTCATCCTCTTGTCGGATGGCTGCACTTCCTACCAATGCGACCACTCGATGTCCGTGGGGATTAATCTTGCAAATGACATCACAATGCTCAACAGTGTAGAAGATGGTGATGTCAATTCTTTCCAAGCCATTAAGGGTGGCGATAATGTCAAATTTATGTTAGAGACCCCTGGCCTAGTAAGTGGCATTTTTCTGAATCATATTCATCTCTTCTTGAATTCTTAGAATGGAATTGAATTAAAAGATTATATTTTTCATCTCATCAATGTTGAACTGTTTATGTCCTGTTGAGTTTTGATTGTTTGGTGTTTTCTCTCTTGTGACGAAAAGACGGATATGGATAAAACATTAGCTTTTGTGATGAATCCGTTGCATGTAGTGACTGGGGATTTTGTTATGCCACTAGATATATTGATATGAAGATATGCAGAGATTTTACTCATATTGGTACAAAGGCGTATGAAAATTAATTTATTGATATAAATACGAGATAAAAAAACATTGTTAATGTAGCATTTAGTTTTAGGTTAACTGAGTTTCATGTTAAAATTATTTATAATTGGTAGTATACTTCTTGATTATACAACAACATATTTCTGAAAGTATATGTTTGCATTTGAAATTTTTATGATTGAGGAGCATGTGACCTTCTCTACTGGTGTGGATGGTGGGAGTGCCAGTATTTCTTGTAGGCAAAAAATTGCCGATAAGGCTAGAATATTGTTTTATATTGAATTTACATACCCAGAATAGATCATTAAACACCTCACTATTGATTCTCAAAATTTTATAGCTAAAAGTCAATTCTCATCGATATAAATTTGTCTATCACACTAACTGTTGACTCGAAGTTGCTTGCAAAGGTGGTACCTATATCTAAACAAGTGAGCTTATCATTGGTGTCTAGGCATCCACTTGCCATGGTGTACAAGCAACATCAATCCTATGTCGCTTATGAATTAGGAAATTAGTGATTACATCTAGCAGGCATGTTAATTACCAAGAGTACGGTTATAAGTTTGGATTTTTTTTTATTGCAATAATCACTACTTTTGTTGTCGTAGAGCATCAAAAAGTAGAATACATCATAATTCACAAGTTAAATACACCACTAATAAGAAAATATTAGATTTCTTTTATCCGCATTTTTTTCAGTATTTCCTGCAGTACTCATTTTCATTGCACTTCATCTTCTTGGGTAACAAAACATCCTCATTTAAATCATTTAAATAAAAAAAAAGTTGGTATCAGATTCACTATTTAATTATTGGCAATTTAGAAACATGATTTTATTTTGCACAACAAAATATTTTAAATCTAAGTGAGAAGTTTTAATCAATTGAGACTTAAGAGTTGATATGGGACGCAAGACTGAAATTATTGATTATTGGCGTGAAAAGGGCAAATAAATTATTGCCGCAATTTAATTATTCATGTAATTACTTTATGGTTACAATTTTTTTTAGTTTTTTTATTTAATTATTTAGGTTAGTCTCTTTAATTTTTATATTAACTTTTTATTATTTTCTTTAGTTGTTATTTATTTATTTTCGTAATGCTATCAATATCCTAATAAAGCTAGACAGCTTTGACTATATGGTGGGCAATTTTTCTATCTCCACCATAAGTGACAATCAAGTGTTGATGGTCAATCTCATCCTCTTCTCGAATGGTTTCACTCTAACAATGCGATCTCTCAATGTCCATAGAGATAAGTCTTAAGCATACCATCACAATGCTCAATAGAGGTTAGTTCTTTCAAGCCCATGAAGGTGGCAACATTGTGATATTTGGGTTAGAGATCCCTAGACTTGGTGAGTGACTTTTTCTTAACCATGTTCATATCTTCTTAGATTCTTATAATGGAATTGAATTAGAAGATTATATATTTCATTTCATCAATGTTGAACTATTTATATCCTATTTGTGTTTTGATTGCTTGGTGTTTTCTCTCTTGTGATAAAAAATCTAAAAAAAATTAAAAAATATATTTTTTATTAAACATACTATATAATGACACGTTAACTCTAACTAAATAAAATTTGCATGTCATCATCACGTTAGTTTTTAGAGGTGTAAATGTTGATTTTTGAAAATTGGAGGTTCATACAATTTTTAAAATTTTCAAGGGAGATTCGTGTAATTTAATAGTTCTTCAAGGGTGTAAGTGTTGAGTTTTTGAACACCAGGTAGTCTATGCAATTTTGAAAGTTTTTAAGAAATGTCTGCACAATTTACCCCATTTAATTTATAATGTTTAAGCTCATTTACACCTTATTTTAAAAGATATAATTAAACAGCTAGTATAGGCTTTAAACCTAATAATTAATCTATAATGAAAGGGTCTTATTGGATTATATACGTACATACATACATACATACATACATACATACATACATACATACATATAGATTAGATGCCCTCTCTACTCTTCATGATAATCATAATAGCAAAATATGTGGTTGGCTTATCCCATTTAAAGTTGTCTATTGAAAAGAAAGTGAGGAAGATTTAGTTATACATAGATTACATCAAAACTTAAATTAAGCTACGATTAATATAGGTATGTATGATACACTTAGAACAACAGTATCAGTTCGTTCACTTCATCATATGGAATAAGAAAAGAATTGAATTCCAACTCAATAAGAATATAATAAGGCTGTAATATCTATTACAATATTCGCTTGGATATAAGAAAAAAAAATACATTAAAGAGAGGATAATTGTTATGTAACACTTTCAAGATAGGGATATTTATAATAAAGTTGAAAAATAAATTATTGAATGGTAATTCATGGATGTGGGAACATAAATTGCTATCTACCATTTTACATAATAGTAATTTATTATAAAGGCTGATGTCGCGAACACTACATGAACTTTACTTAAAACTCAATTACCTACATAAACTTTAATTTAGTTAATTTACTACCTCAATGTATTTTTTGTGTCCAAATCACTATTGCTTTTAAGTTGCCTAACTCTGTTTGCATAATTGGCATTAACAACCTATCACATATTAACTCGTGTCCATGGCCCATTGTAAATGTAAAAAAAAAAAAAATACGACTCATCTTCTTCCCTACTTGTTCTTTCTCTCTCTAACCTTTCCCTCCACTCAAGTTGACTCACCAGCATCTCAATATCTTTTTTTAGCAAAAAGTGCATTGAAATACCACAAACCCTCACCTAATTAAATTAGAAATAATTCAATTGAATAACATAATATATAGTTAATTATGACATTGAATTTAAGCTTGGTTAGAAATTTATCTTAGACAGATTATGATTAGATGATTTGATATAAATTAAATTAGTAAATAGATTTAAATTGAAATTGAGATAATAAATGTTTTGTAAACTCATAAACCCTTAAATCTTAGTTAACTTTAATTTTCTTAAATCCTGATAATTTTTTAAAACAATTGTTTGTTTAAAAATATCAATTTTAGACCCAAACCCAAATTAAATGTCAAATTTTCATATATTAAACTTTTGAGTTGTGTTTTTATATCAAGCCATAAATTTATATATATATATATATATATATGTTCTCATATTATTTTCTATTTAATTACTATTTTTAAAATAAATATAAAAAAGATTTAGGGTCTGTTTTTCATCTGTATCAGTATCTTTTTCAAAATGACATGATGTCCAATTTATATTTATATTTTATTTATGTTTGATCTATTTGATTTTTTTTAATGAGAACTGCTAACTTTTTTTTTAATCTATATCTAATTTTTTATAAATAATTTGTTAGAAAAAAAAATGTTTGAAAAAAAAAATGTTTGTATCTATAATCTACTAACAAATAAATAGTCCCTTAAATCTAATACCTTTATCCTAAATATATCTTTAATTTTTTCTTTGTCCTCCCCTCTCCTTTAATGCCACCTATCTCTCTCTTTTCTTCTCTTTTTTTTCTTTTCTCTTCCCTTCCTTTTCATTTCTGCTACATTTATCTTTCTCCCTCTTTCTTCTTCTCTTTCTTTTCCTCTGCTTTTCTTTTCTTCAAAGTCATACAAAAAATCTCAAGTTTAATAAAATTAAAAGAGAAACTTATGATAGAAAACAAGATTTAAGTAGGGAATTAGCTTGAAGAAGCTACATCAACCCAAGTAGTAATAGTAGCAAAGAAGACCCACCTTCCTTGGATTTGCTAAAAATATAAGTTTAGTTGTTTTCCTTATTTTGATTGTTGTTTATGTATGCAAATTGTAAACTAGAACAAGATAAATATAGATCTTGTAATAGAATTGATAAATTAGTAAGATGTGAGCATATAAATCAAAATATAAATACATATGTACATGTGTAGACTAAGTGTTTAATGGAATGATTTGGTAATATGATATGGATATGTATATAGAAGTGTTTATAGGGTAAGATTAAGCATGTGTATGCTAATAACAAGTTGCTTTTGTTGATGTATGATGAAAACAAATAGTTAAAATTAGAGTAAAAGACAAAGGAAAAACCTAACATGTTCTCCTATACATCACAACCGATTATCTAAGTGAAAAATAAAATCAAGGATGATCAAGGGCGTGACAAAGATCGTGATCTCCTCTGATCAAAAGATAAAATATGATAACGAACATAATTTGCATGTGATCAACATCATGGCTAGATCACGACCGTAACGAAGGGTATCATCTCCACTTATCACAATTTTCAAATGTCATGACCTACATCACGGCCATGACAAGGGGCGTTATCTCCTTATCATGGCGTAACAAGGCCTGTAATGACCATCACAACCATGATGAGACAAGTGATAAGGATCACGCCCCCATCACCGGCGTGATCTATCCCCCTGTGTTATTCAAAAATAAAATTAAATAAAAAGAAAGATAAAAATAAAATAAATGAATGATAGTTAAAATGATATGTTAGTTAATTTATATAATTAAGCATGAGTTAAATAAATTTATGGATTTAATAAATAATTGAATTAAATGTAGAAGTTAGATATAAAATGAACTTAGTTAATAAACTTAAGTTCAAATTGACTTCATAAGTTATAATGAGTTAAAATGAATAGATTGATTAAGTTTAATCATCTTGACTTAGTAATTGAATTACAAGATTAACTCTAATCAATTTGACTAAGTTAAGTTAAAATAGGCTTAACAGCTAATAATTGGTTTTGGTTAATGAGTTATGATGAACCTTAATTAACATAGAGAATATATTGTTTTAAATGTGTGTTTTGTTTAGAAAATGAATGTTTTGATGATGTTGTTGTAATAAAATATTATAAATAAAGTGAAAAGAAATACTTTGACAGATAATGGAGAATTGTCCGTATTTTGACAAGGCGATATTCACAGGCATAGCGGGTTCCTACTTAGTGTCTAATCAAATAGGATTCTGAAATGAGTTAAATAAAAGTGGATATTTAATTAGATTTCTTATATGAGTTTAATTCTTGAATCTACAGATATGGATACCTGGTTTATCTTTGAGAAGGATTCTAAAACAACCTCTGTCCCTATTTGGATTTCTAATATAAAAGGTATGTGGTAACTTACATGTTGTATATTATAATAAGCATACTAAAATGAATTAAAACTTAAAGACAACCTAATAATTGAGTATTGCTTGTGCTTGTGCCGTTGAATCCAGTCCAGGAAGTGGCAACCTTATCCCGAGGAGGCATGGTAGTTTAGGTGCATAAGCCACCCCTATTATGATGCAATGACTTTCATAAGTAGCTCGACGGTAAGTAATGGGGCAAACGGCATTGGCGTAACATTTTACTTAAGCTTGGAGTGAAGTAACATGTTTTAGTTCATATTTATGGAACCAGCTGAATAACTAATTTTATGGATTGAGATTGAGTAAAGATGAGTAACAGCTATGAACCCTAGATGGGGCTTTTTTTTTTTTTTGTAACATTATGTAAGAGATATAAGTATTTGGGTTGCCTATATTGTTACTGAGGACCCCAGTTCCTAAGATTGCTTCGGAGTGTATATGCTTCAATGTTGATTTGTTTACTTTAATTTAAAGATAATAAATTATCGTCTCTACATTATATTTAGCTAAACTCGTGTGTCATCTCGTATGTGTTTATGTTACTGTGTACCAGGCTTCGGCTTATTATTGTTATTGTTATCCTTTTCCAAGTATTTGTTATCCTTTTCCAAGTATTGTGATAATGATGATTGATGAAGATGATATTGATGATGATTGGTGATAAATGAATCAAATATGGACGATCTTGGAGATATGAGAGGAAGAGTAAATTGAAGTAGGACATCGGATTATTTATATTGTTTAATTTTGTTTAAAGAACTAGATTTATCTATATTGTTTTTCTTTAAAGGCTTAGTGAAGAATCCACTGTTCATAATAAGCTTATAAAGCTTATTTTTTAGAAAGTTCATCCACTCTTGTATGAGTGGAAGTTCGACATGTTTTTATAAAGTTTATTATCTTATTATAAATCCAGTTGTCATAAGAATCTAATTAAACGGTTTCAGAATTTAAAATCGGCTAGCAATATTTACTATAAACAAATTTTTTTTTAAATGAAGCCTGAGCGTGCAATACATAAAGTATTATACATAGCGGTAATCGACTTAAAAAAATTTTAGGGCGTTACATGCATGTATCTAATACATATATTGATAAAACTAAGAAATAAATGAAAGATATGCACTATTACTAGAGATATAAGAAAGTCAAAGATTGTGTAAATTTTTAGCATTTGTTGAATAGAAAGATCCAAGCTTAATTTTAGAAAGAAAAGAGATTTGTACGTGATTGTTGTAGCAAAGGAAGATATATGCAATTTTCTTGAAGTAATTGAGCGAGGACAAATATAAAAAAGGGAAGAAAAAGAATTTTCTCACACTAAAACTCCACGATCGCATTTATCTAAGGTTGTCAAACTAGTGATTTTATGTAGAATTGCCAAGGGTCAATAGAATCACAATTCTATCAGCCTTTGCAAAATAGCTTTGAAAAATTATAAAAGTACTCATAGAAGATGTAAAAAACTTAAAACACAAAATGGATGAAAAAAAAAAAGAAATTAAGTTCTTTTTTTTCATAATAACTCTTCATCCATGATATAACATATATATATATATATATAAGCAAATAAAGTCGAAATTAATGTAATTTTTATTGTTTTGTTTGAAATAAGTGATAAATCGAAGGAGAGTCAAAATTTTTAACTTATTAAATGCTTAATTATATAAATGAAATAAATAAGTTTTCTTATGAATTTTACAACTATAATTTGACTTGAATGAATTCTATAAATGCACAACAAGGGTTTTTGGGGAAGGGAGGAAAAAAGATAGAGATAGTGTGTGAAAACCAAATAGAAACAATAAGAAGAGTGATACATAATCCTAATTCTTAATAGTTGATGAGATTGTAAACACACAATTGTATTTTTTATATTTTAGCTTATTTGACTCGAATAGGTAGAATCGGTAAATTTGGTTAAAATCATATAATTCTACCAAAAAACGATTCTACCTACGAGTCAACTCGGAAAAGCCTCCTAAAATCGTAAACTCATAGAATCATTTAGGTAAAATCGCAATTTTGACAACCATGCATTCATCTTCTATCTAGAATTTTTTCTTTTACAAGTAATTTTGAAGTATAAAATTAATTTTAGTGGATTTGTAGAGCTTCTACTTTTACAAAAACTAAAACTCTTATCTCAAATATCAACCAAATCATCAAATTAGAAAAATCCAATTTAGCCTCTTCATAAACCACCAACCACCACGCCATCCACCATTTTATATTAAACCAATACCACTACAAGATTTTACACCTCAAGAAAGTTGAGACTAATACTTGCTTTGAACTTAATGGTGGTTATATCACAAACCACATCCTCCATTTTAGCATTTTGGTATTACCAATGTAGTTTCTTTATGAGGGAAAGATGGAGAGAGATTTTTTTTTTTTTTTTTTTACATTTATAGATGAATAATCTATGTGGCATGTGATTTAGGTGGGCCACGGACTCGTGTCAATATGTGATAGTTTGTTAATTCCAGCTGTGTAAACAGAGTTAGATAGAGTTAAAGAAGGTAGTGATTTGGACACGAAATGTAGATTGAGGTAGTAAATTAATTAAATTGAAGTTTAAGTAATTAATTGAATATTTAGGTAAAGTTTAGGTAGTGTTGGTGAAATTAGTCCTATTACAAATGGTCCATCCTCTTAAGTAAATACCATAATAACGGTTATATATAGAATGAAGAGGAAATGATTGTAATATCACGTTTGGGACGCTGAAATCGTTTGGAATGGAATGGGTTGGAATCATAGGAATGGAATGGATTGAATAAGGGAATGACAAATCCATTCTTATGTTTGGATACATTCATGGAATGTAATGGAATAAAATGATTATTTAATAAGATTTGTCAAAAATACCCTTTATATTAAATATAGATAATAAATATCTATAGGATACAAATGTAATTAAAAAATAACCACATATATAGATAGAATGGAAACATGATTCCTCCTTTAAAAAGGCGAAATTGAATTGCTACTAGAAAGCGGAATTATTGATTCTAAGAAATTGTGATTCTGACTTCTAAGAACGCTTCCAAACATTGGAAAGGAAATAAAAATTGGAATCGCTATTCCATTTCAGCCCATTTCTACGTACCAAACGTGTCACAAGGAGATGAATTTTTTATCCATTACAATAGGGAAGAGGAAATTAGAATCTAAGACCTCTCACTTGATAGACCAAAAAAATACTACTAGGTTACCATGTGGGCCATAAGGACATGAATTGATATATATTATTTTAAATAATAGTAATTCATTACAAAATGTCATATTTTTCTTATGTAATAACAAATTTATTGTAAAGTGTTATTTTCCTCAAATAAATATCATAATAATTATTTTACATAAAACGAAAAGGAAATAAATAATTATCATGCCGAGCATACATATGGCATGTGGTGTTCTAAATTCATCATGAGATAGAGA